>CAXHSM010000011.1:1693277-1843414 GCA_964019185.1 Maratus speculifer | reverse complement strand
GTCAGAGTCGACTCCTCAACATGAATCGAAATGCCCAACCCTACACCTCATACAAACGTCATGAATTTTCCGTGTCCTACCCAACACTAAGCGGCAGCAGGTAGACAGCAAAGATCAGCTTATTTAAGAAAACCAAACACAAATCAGCTACTATTAATAGCGGCCGACTTGCATGGGGTTTTCATAAAAATCGTAGTAAATTAGTGGTATTATCATTTGTATTATCATTTACAAATAAAATATTATTTTACAAACTTTATGGTGTGAGTTTAATATTTAAAAGTTCATTATTTTGTTTTAAGATTCTGTACAAATATGCTAGATTTCTGCACTAAAGAAAAGGATTTAGACGTTTCTGTATTGTAAATATTAACACAAAATTGGCATGAATGTATTAAAAGTAACTTCTTCATGTTCAATGACTTTTTCTAAAATACGAACATGATTAAGTAGAGAAATAACACATGATTTAAAAAGAAAATTAATTTTATACTTATGCTTTCCATTTAACAAAAGTATGACACTTAAGAAGACGTAATCCATTCGCGGACGTCGGCATAATTGTTCGGAGTTTTCCGAGGTTTATATTGAACCTTAGATTGCCTTGCGTAAATAAGGTTTGGGTTCTTTTAGTAAGCCCCCTCGGAGGCCATCCCCCCTTTAGCGCCTATATAACTCGTGTTGATAATTGGCTGTCAAATTACAACACTATTCAAAAGAGATTCTACTTCAATGACTTGAAATTTTCATAATTCTTTCGAAATATTTCGGTTACAAAAATAAAACAAATATCACCTTCGGTCATTTTAAATTATATTTATTGAAATTTTAACTGTACACATCAATTGCACAACATTTTTCTATAAAAAATTAAGTTTGGTTTGGTTTGGATTATTTTATGTCGGCCGATTATCTACACGTGGGATGTAGGCCCGAATGGGGTGCGATGCCCTCCGTGGGGGTCTTTCTAAGGGAGCCTAACCCCTATTTACGAAACTAAACTAAAAATTTAAAAAAAATAAGATTATGTTTTTGATTTTCTATGAAAAATGCGCCTATACATGACGTAACTTGTTGCACTGCCTCCTTCATCCTCTACAAATGTAATGAATTACTAATTTGTCGCCAAAAAGCTTAAAATGAATCCTTTATGTTATTTTATGTAATTAATTGTGCTGTAAATTAAATGTTTAATTTTCGAATTTGCAGTTATTATTCAAACAATTACGTGAAAAAAAATAACTCAAATTGAAATGGAAAGAGTTGTATAAAGAGGAAATTTAATCTGTCGATAGAGTCAGATTAAAGAGAACGAAGGAAAGATGGCTTATTACTTACTTTGAATTCAAATAAATACGGATCAAATCATCTGGTGATTCTGGACTAGATTAATATACCGTTTTTCGATGGAAGTTCATAAAATGTGGATTAAAAAATGCCTTTACACGAATGCACTTAAAGTTAATAAAGACTCTGTTTATTTGAAAATAAAGAAAGAAGATAGTAATTTAACTAACAGTATTAGTTATTTTTCACATGTTTTAACTGTTTTTATACTGTTAAAGTAAAGATAGCATTGAAGGAATTCAACAAGATATCGAACTTTTTGATTCAAGTATAATTAGGATGAGCGAAGCGAATCCTCTTATAGACAACACAAATTACATTTTGTCATAAACTTTACAAAAAAAAAAAAAAAAAAAAAAAAAAACTATCCTACATTTTGATTTGAAATTAAACATGAAAACAAACTATGATCTGTACGTTTGTCCAATATTATATTTTTCAGAATAACCTTTAAAAAATATTTTTTAAATTAATTTTACACGTTTTTCTACTACGGACGCATTTCTGCAAAGAAAAATCAAGTACGTATATTTTCAGAAGAAAAAATAAATCACTGAGAAGCTAATTACAGATAGAACCTAGATTAATTAAATAGATAAAATATTTTTTTTCTTTTAAGATATCTCAAAAACCTTTGGACACTAAAATTAAAATATTTCCACGTGAAAAATGACATAAATAGATTGACGAATTTAAGAAAAATGTAATATTACGTCATAACTTTTTATGCAAGATTTTTACGTAAAGACTAAAACTAATTTTTTTTTTTTTTTTTTTTTTTTTTTTTTTTTTTGAAATATTACGTGATATTGGAAATATAATGAACGTAAGGCAGATAATTATAACAGCTTTTTATATTTTATATTATTGAAAATAACTGCAGAATTTATCCTTCAAACCGCTAAATAACATTAAACTTTCTTATATTAAAAATGTATGTTATTTGAGAGGAAAATATGCATTGTAATAGAATACTTTATTAAGATTGGTTAGAAATGATGCATATTTTTGTGGTCATTTTTTTTTTAATCATATAATAATTTCACGATTTTTAAGTGAAATTTTTAAAATATTTTTTTATAAAAATTATAGTATATTTTTATTAAATTAAAATTTTTGAAAATTGAATTACTTACATTCAATTAGAAAAGTATTTTTCAGTGTTAAGATTCAAATACACAATTTATTCTTGTTATATTAAATCATTTACGCAAACGATATTACACATTAAAAAAAATTATATATATATATGGTTTTTTTTTTTTTTTTTTTTTTTTTTTTTTTTTGCAAAGCGGCAATAAAAGTATTGCAACCAAATAAAATGAATTGTTAAATTCGTTGCATAAAGAATTATTCGAATTCGAAGGTTGAAAATCGAACCAAATAAAACGTATTTATTATTAAGAGGTAATTACTATTAGTATTATCTTCAATATGTTTGCTGGGTACTACTAGGTTATCCCGTCGACCAAAAAACTATCGCCAAATTATAAGATTATATGCCAATAAAGGATGATCGTGAATGTCACATTGAATGACATTAAATACGATACATATGTTTAAAACGTCATTAAGTGATTTTTATTCCGACTTTTTATTTGTATTTTTATTAATATTCAACTAGTTACTTGTTTTTTCGATTTTTAAAACAAAAATAATGTCAATGCATATAATTTGGCTATTAGTTTGGCGATTTGTATAATTTGGCAAAATTGGTCGACGGGATAATGGAGTAGTACCGTTTGCTGTTTAAAAACAATATATGGAATTGGGTGGAATTTACATTTCTAAAATTAAAATAGGCCAAAATATAAAATAACGTTTTTGCTCTTAATAAAAATACAAAAAAAAAAGTATTGTCACTTTCAAATACTTATCTTATGAAATAATGCTTCGCGATTCCAAACAAAGGATGGTTTTTGCAAGTACATACTGTTAATTGAATGTATATACACTGGTGTCCAAAAGTTAAGCATAATTGGTAATTAAGTAATTATTTTTAAGTAATGAAAGAAATATATATCGAAATGTGGTGAAACTCCAGGTGTGTAAACAAAATAGTACGCGTCATATATTTTCACGAAGAGTTTTCCCCGAAATCAAACAGGGGACCGTCAACAAATTGAAAAAGAACGAAGATCTTTTGGATAACCCTGTCAAAACTAATATAGCAAAAGTGTTCAAACTGCACATTATGATTAATTGGCTTATTGTAATGTACTGTGTTTATTTTTATAAGGATAGCATGTACACTCGTAGAGAAATTAAGGCTTTTATAAAAACAGTCCTAGATTTTTCCAAGTTTTTTGCTTATAATTTGCAGAGTTCTTATTATAAAATAATGTTCTTTTCTGAAAATATGACAAACATCATTGTACACAATACCCTGTCATCAGAATTTAAAAATAATAAAAATTATATGAAAAATGAGTATGTTTAGTAAATAATTTTTTATTGCGCATGCGTCAACGATATCGAAATGTCATTTGCATATTGTGTTAGCTAAATGTATAGAGCAACTTCTGTAAAAGTTTCAAAAACATAGCTTGAAAATTCTGAAAATGGTCGCCTATAGAATCAACTCAAAATCCGTTATTCCTAGCGGAAGCAAAAAAATCAAGGGTTTTACCTAAATATAGTTGTACGTGCAATATTGCGTAGGCACTAAACAATGGAATATGGATACAGCCCCTCATCTTTTTGCTTCATTTAGGGAATAAAGGATTTTCATCTCATTCTATCAACGATAATTTTCAGAATTTTTAAACTATGTTTTTGAGACTTTCCCAAAAGTTGCTCTATACATTTAACTAACATAATATGCAAATGAAATTTTAATAGCGTTCACGCATGCGCAGTAAAAAATTATTTAGTAAACCTGCTCAATTGTCATACATTTTTTATTATTTTTTAATTCTGATGACAGGGTATTGTGTACAATGATGTTTGTCATTTTCTCAAAAAAGAACATTATTTTATATTAAGAACTCTGCAAATTATAAGCAAAAAACTTAGGACTGTTTTTATAAAAACCTTAATTTCTCTACGAGTATACATGCTATCCTTGTAAAAATTAACACAGTACATTACAATAAGCCAATTAATCATAATGTGCAGTTTGAATGCTTTTGCTACATTAGTTTTGACAGGGTTATCCAACAGATCTTCGTTCTTTTTCAATTTGTTGACGGTCTTCTGTTCGATTTTGGGGAAAACTCTTCGCGAAAATATGTGACGCGTACTATTTTGTTTACACACCTGGAGTTTCAGCACATTCCGATTAATATTTCTTTCATTACTTAAAAATAATTACTTAATTACCAATTATGCTTAACTTTTGGACACCAGTGTATTTTATAATAACCATATTGATAAAACTAGACAGTGTTGAATTCAGACATTTATCTCCGGGGGGGGGACTTCGGTGGCTGGAGGGGGGGGGGGTTACATTGTACATTTTGACCATTGAAAAAGCAAAATTTCAAATTTTCCGGGGAGACGAACAATTCATTGCTCCGTGGGGGAAGGCCCACCCCCTCAATTCACCACTGAAAGTAGGAAATTACATTGCGATCTCACGGAAGTTAATCACGAAAACGATATCTAAACTAAATGATATCGAAACAACTTTCAATGAAAGGACTGGAACAAATGTACCTTGTTTAAGAGTGCTGTTTGAACAGTTAAACAGAAAATGTGAACTCTTGTTGAAATATGTCAATGAAATTACAAACAATACTAATCAGCAGGTTCCTGTGTTTCTTTCATACTTTTGTGAAAGATTTTCGGTGCTGCCATCTATTGTAAATTGCATGAATATGAGAAATGTTTACTGATAGAAATCAGTCATTTATACTTTGTATAGTTTATTTCTGTTTTGCCTTTATTTCTCTTCCAAAAATATCAATTTACGATTGAAATTGTATAAAAAATCATTGTAACTTTAAAAAAATAATATCGTTTATGCTTTTATATAAAGATAATTATAAAATTCAATTTATTAATGACAGACATTCAGAAAAAAAGGCTATTATTTACTAAAATTAAGAACTAATTTAGAACATAACATATTCTTATTGTGTTCATATTTGGAGTAATAAACTGAGGAAGTAGAAAAAAAAGCATTAAAAGTTATTCTGTTTCAAATATTCTCAGAGTATTACTTTTCAAGGGCCTCTTAAAGCTTCCAAACATTCGATTTTTTCCCCTTTAAAACGTTAACCTACTATATCTTTTCTGAACATTTTGATATAATTGTTTCCTTGAAATTCTCAAATAGAACAGAAGATATGGCTTTTGGGAATGTACTCACTCAATAGCTGAAGAGGCATTTCCGAAACTTATTTTTCTCCAAATGCCATTCTTGAGTATAACGCACGCGATATCTCAAAAAATTATAATTATTATTCCATACAATTTTCAAAACACATTTTTCGTGCTAATTTGTATAAACTGGAAATAAATTTTTGTTTTTTATTAATTAAAAAAATTTGTTTTTTAGATGTTTATGTTGTTGAAATTTTCAAAATTTTGCTTTACTTAGGTACAACTTTCTATTAAAAATAAAAAAAATGCTTTAAATATAAATTTGTTTCAGTTAAATGTATTTATGATGTATAAATAGGCATTAAAATTTTCATTTTAGTTGCTATATTTATTTTGTGATCGTGCCAATATAAAAAATGTTCGTCCCATCCAATATCTGACATTTTCGAGTCTCCTGTAAATACTAATTCATTATCTTGAAATTTTTTTTAAGGTATTATAACATGAAAGAATAGGATTATATCTCTCATCATAATGAAATTTATGTTTTTAAATTGCATACATTTTAAGATATTAAAAATTGAAAATAGTCTGTTTTCATTTTTTCCCATTTTAAAGAGTCCTGAGAACCCTTCATAAAGTATCAACATCTGATTGGTGCTGCCATCTATTATCAGCATTATTAAATAACTATTATTTCTATGGTACAGCTTTTGAAATCGTTCGAAACTAGAAATTCCGGAAGGTAATTTTCAGTTGTGTTATGTAATCATAAACTCTCCATAATTAAATAAAGCATTATTTTTCAGCATGAACATAGAGGTAGCTTGGTGGTCCGTAGCTTGAGAAATCTGTGGAGTTTTCGTTTAAAAGGGGAATTGATGTTTTTCTACCTTTACACTTTTGATCAGAACCACAAAGTAAATACTAAAGCATATTCATAATAATAAATATGTATATATCTATTCTATTACAGTACTTTAATATTAAAAGATTCCATTGCAGAATTTTTCGTAATACTAGTTTAATCAATTCGAGTTTTGGAAATCGGATAAAATATGTTAGGGAACTACAAGGTTATCCCATCGACCAAAAAATTATCACCACACTATAAGATTAAATGCCAATAACGGATGATCGTGAATGTCACATTCAATGACATTAAATGCGATACACGTGTTTAAAACGTCATTAAGGGATTCTTATTTCGACTTTTTATTTGTATTTTTATTAATGTTCTACTAATTATTATTATTATTTTTTTTTTTGTTATTTAAAATAAAAATTATGTCAATATGTATAATTTGGCTATTAGTTTGGCGATTTGCATAATTTGGCGAAATTGGTCGACGGGATAACAGAGTAGTACCTATTTTAGCAATACAAAATCCGAAAGTAAATCTGTCGTTGCACAAAAGATGTGTTAAACATTTCCAAATAAAATTTTGTTCATTTTTTTAATATTTAAAAGAAAAAAAAATATTTAGAATGAGAAAGAGAAACGGTTGGTATTCTGCAATTCTCGGTATAAAGGAATTAGAAGATGTCACTTTCATTATTTTATGAGTGACCCTTGGTTAGATTCAAACATCTTTTTAACTGTTTGAAAACTGTGGAACCTAAAAAATGGTTTTTTTCTACCAGGGCCTCTGTTTAGCAGAATTCCGAACTTTTCGCTTCATAAGTTACATTTTCGTTCTTTTGGTAGCAAATATTTAACAAGATTAGAATTCTAAACCAATTTTCAATTTCATAACATTATTATTATTATTATTATTATTTTATTTAGCTTCTCTTGAAATTTTTATCATTCAAATTCAATATTCACATTTCTTATTTTCTTTCTTTCTTTCTTACTTTTTTTTTCTTATTTTTATTTAGTACTTGTGCTGTGTGATCTTGTTGGATTTAACTGTGTGTCAACATAATTTGTTAAGTTAAGAAAAAAAAGATCTCCATTTTAATATTTTGTCTGCATTTTCTTTACAACATAAATAGTGTTTTTCTGATAAAAATTGTTACGGCAGAAAAACATGTATTCACTTGTTAAGAGACTGCGTACACTTTGATTTCTCAATCTAATGCCGCGGACCACCAAGCTACCACCGTGTTCGTGCAGAACAAAAAGCTTTTATTTAATTATGGAAAGTTTGTGACAACATAACATGAAAATTGTCTTCCGGTATTTTTAGTTCCAAACGATTTCAGTCTAAATCCTTGAAAACCCTTACCACAAAAAGTAATAGTCATTTAAGAATATTGATAACAGATGGCAGCACTATATTAATATTTATACTTTATGAAATGTAATACATTGAGATGAATAGGAAACACTATAATTTTTAATGCTTGTTTTTTCCACCTCTACTGTTTGTTATTTAAAATATGAATACAAATAAGAACATATAAATTAGAATATGTCATGTTCTAAATTAGGTCTTAATCTTAGTAAATAATAGCCCTTTTTTAATATCTCTCATTCGTAAACTGATTTTCCTATGCGGGTTTTTATGGAAGCATAAACGATATTATTTTTTAGTAAATTTTAAATAATTTTTTTCATACAATTTCATTTATAAAATGTTAATTTTGTAAGAGGTTACAGGTATAAAAGAACCAAACAATACAGAGATTAAATAACTGATTTATGTCACTATATACTTTTGATATTCATGCAATTTGCACTAGATGCCAGCGCGAAAAGACTTTTACGAGCACGAAAGTGAAACAGAAACCCATTGATTAGTATTGTTTTAATAAGGTTCTTTAACTTCACTGTCCTATTTTAACAAAAGTTCACATTTTTTGTTTAACTGTTCAAACAGCACTCACACTTTTAAACGAGGTATATTAGTATCAATCTTTCATTCAAAGTTGTTTCTATTTTAGATATCATTTTTGTAGTTAAATTGCATGCGTTCGCACGTAATTTGCTAGTTTTATCAGTATAATTCATTATTATAAAATATATATCTTCAGTTAGCAATATCAATTACATATAAATCAAAAAGTTCTACAGCTGTATGCAATTCCTTCAGTGCTATCTTTACTTTAACAGTATAAAAGCTGTTAAAATAGTTGAAAAATAACTAAAAACACTAACATAACTACAAAATAATACATAATATAATGAAAAAATAATATATAACGTACTGTTTTATCTAAAATAGTTAAAACACAGTATTTTTCTCCTTATTTTCAAATAATAAAAGGCTTTATTAACTTTAATTGTATTCATGTAAAGGGAAACGTACCTTTATTGGACTTTCTATGAATTTCTCTTTAAAAAACTGTGCATTCATCTATTTCAGAATCACCAGATAATTTCATCCGTCCTTATTTAAATTCAAAGAAATATGAATCTTTTTCTCGTTTTCTTTAGTTGGTAGTTTAAATTTCCCATTAAAACTTCATTGCACGTTTTTTCTTTCTTTTTTTTCTGTTTTATGAAAAAAATTATTCGAAATCTATATATCGGTCTTATTATTGAAAAAATAACAAATAAATAAACAAATAAATAATATAAAATAAAATAAATTTCAAATTTTCAGCTGAAAATTGATATTTTATAGCGTGTAGCCTATTTACTCAGTTAGGATTTTAGAATAATTTATTGCTCTATTTTGCAATTAAATGGGCTTAAATTAATTCATTTCAGCTGGTTAAAACTCTGCAATTTGATTTATACTAATATTTTTAAGTATTTAGTAACAAATATTAAAGTAAAACTTCCTTAATAGCTTAATCTATTTTTTTCCCTTGCAACAATAAATTTAAATTTTTCGTCAAACACAGCCATCTGCCAAGGAGAAAACAAGTGTTATTCCATAATTTGGACCATGGCCCAGTATATCTAAAGGCCTGTCTGTTTGAGATTAATGCATGAAGTCTCCCGCCAGAAGACTCTGATACTTTGCCCTAGTTAATCTGACCAATCGTGCAAATCCTGAACCAAAACAATGACCACGTGTACAAACATGTGCACAGAAGAGAAAGCAGCTTATTCAATGCTAATTTGGTCAGGGTTTACATCACGTGGACTCACACGTGGTCCAATGAAAAAGATCAGGGTTTGAAGCTGAATCCAGCTTCACTTTTTCGGAGGTTTTTCACGAAATGGCTCGGCTGGTAGTATATAGTCGGCTATGATTTGGACTGTCCTTGATGAATTACAGCGATCCCATTGGCCAAATTCATAGCACATAATGAGAATTAGAGTACTTTTACATATATGCCAGATGTGGCACACAGTGCATTGAAGGGTTAAATGCAACTCTTTCCATTTCAACTTGGGTTTTTGTATTGTGTGTAATTGTTTGAATAATAACTGCAAAAACGAAAATGACATTATTAATTTTAATTGCATTCATTTAAATGTAAACACATCTTTATTGCACTTCCCATGAATTTCCATCATGGAATTCATCTACTTTTAATTCACCAGATGATTTGATCATTTAAATTCAAAGTAAGTAATAAGCTATCTCTCCATTCTCTTTAACCTGACTTTATCGACAGTTTGAATTTCCCTTTACATGCAGCTCTTTCCATTTCATCAGACATCGAAATCATTTAATTTTTTTAAAAATAAAAATGGATCTACATTATTTAGCAGCGTTTTAATCCACCCACTAATATAAAATAAACAATAAAAATCTGTTTTAATTATATTTTGTTATTGTGGATTGTTAATCTAAATAATTAGTGCTGTAACTGTAGCAATGTAGAAAAAAAACTCAAGATATATTTTATCTCTTAATCATGAAAGATGTATTTTTAATAGAATTAAATTCAGTTAACATATGGGGCTCCTCAGATTAATAAAATTTCTTATATTACATATAATCCACAAAAAGAATAAAAATCATAAAAATGCTTGTATAATTTAGCACAAAAATTATTACATATGTTACTCTAATTATTCCAGAAATAAAATTAACTTTATAGAATCCTTTAAAAAAATAATAATAATAATAATCGCCAGCATTTGTTTTCCCAGTATCAATAAATTATCGCGATGTAAATTCGTCTTAAAATTTGTATTTGTCTTATTGGTAAGAATAACGACAATAAAAATAATATCTAAATCATCAAATTATATCTCAGAAATTTCCACTTCTGAACTTTCTAGTCAAGGGATTAAAATAATACTCTTTCTCCCTCAATAATATTAAAAGTCCTTGTTCTATCGGAACTATGAAAGCTTGAGCTATAAAAGTTTTTACACTCAGTACTCATTTCTGGGCGAAACTTCAATCATTTAATTGTAATTTAATTTTGTGAGCTTAATAAACACAATCTGCAAACACATTGATTGATAAAACTCATGAATCGGATTTTCTGAAAGATACAGGCGGTAAGAAAAAGCTCTCGCTGTGTTATTTTATAAAAGTCTGTTATGGAATAGATTAGTGAAAAGGAAAAGAAAGTATCATCTATAGAACCTATCTTGTTCTTAGACTTCACATTATATGTAAGGTGAAGGAAAGTTGTTTCTCAGCTGGACTTGAGGGATCATCTTAAGAGCTATTTTTAAAGAGTTAACGAGGAGGACTTATTACCATTACAGGCGCTCACTCGTTTATATAAGTAAGAACTTTGTTCCTGGACTTTGAATTGCTGAAGCACATTTTTTAAATATAAAATATATTTTTTAATTTTTGCTGGTGTGAGTAGAATATATTTTAATCTTGGATTCTATTTTGAATTAGTTTACTAACGTACCGTCGTAGAAAAAAAAAAAAAAAAAAAAAAAAAAAAAAAAAAAAAAATTAAACACCCCCTAGTAACTACGAATTCTTGTTTCCATACTAATAGAAGCCCATAATAATTACACTACTTCACATTGATGTATTTATATTTATAATATGTTAATGGTACTATTGTGGAATAAAAAGTAAAAACCCCTACTAACTTTGCATAAAAATATCTTAGGATAAAGTAACTGGTTCCAAACGATTGGAAAAGAAGTCTACTTTTAAATGATGTATATAAAATTTGCTTAGAGGGCCATCTACATATTAAAATAACCCCCCCCCCCTTTTTTTTTTTCAATAGCAGAACCCAATTCATACAGCATAAATGAATTCTACAATCTTCAATTAAACTAAAAAGAAATTTTTATGCAATTCGTACGATAAGTTTTGAAAAAAATATTATTTTAAAACAAGTATATATTAGGGGCTGTATCCAAATTGAAATTCGGTACTCGATTTTTGACCGAGAGATCTCCCTTCTTAACTAACTAGGCGCCACTCAATCAGTCATTGAGGACTGCTAGATACAGGTTGTATAAGAAATTTTAAAATACCTAGTCACTTCTATCACAGACGGCGCTTTAAACCACCATTTGCCGTTTTTTAAGCATAATTTGATAACTAATTGGAAGGAAAATTTGAAATTTTGTAGTTCCATAAAGCAGGACTTAATAAATCTAATTTAGAAAAACTGTAGGTTGCAATTCATAAGTTTTTCGAAAATCAATTTCATAGTTCATATGATAAAATTATAAAGATTTCAAATTGAATGTATTTATATTTGGATATTATAGTATTTTTGCAAAATAGAAAAAATAGCACATTAAGAATATAATTTTAGGAGATATTGATAAAAACATGAAAATGTAATTTAACATTTATTTATGAATCACTAAATTTTGAATGTTTATAATTCAAATACTACTTATTATTCAAATGACTTGAAATTTGGTATCTAGACATAGTTTGAAGCAAAAATTTGAAATTTATAGTTAAAACTGGGTATTGATACTGAAAAAAAATTAAGTTTGAGTGTTCGGTACCAGTAACTTTCTTTTTTTTTTTTTTTCGACTGTACAACAATATTCTATCTTGTTCATTGAATTGTTACGTTCATTGAAATGAATTTTTTAATAATTTTTTATCTTTCTTTCAACGAACACGGTAATACACAATAAATTAATATTTATTCGTTGTGATTTTATGCGACAATTTTAAGGAAATTTTGTTTATTTATCACAGCTAAACATTTTTTTAAGCAATTTTCTCTGTTGTATCTGTAACTGTACACAGGCTTTTAAAAAATAAGAAATAGCCCAACAATAATATAAAAAAAAATAAAAATAAAATTACAACATAAAAATGATCCGCACTAAGGATTTTTTGCCCAAATAATTGAAATCAACTCGACAAGATAACTTTTCACTATATATAATATATAGTGATATATAATATATATAATATAATATTTCACTATTTTCAATTGTTCTTAGCAGGGAGAACTGATGTTTGGTGAATTGTATTGTTATAATAAAATTTATAATTAATTCATGAACGTCAGATTACATTCGCAAAATACATATTATTATGTGTTAAATATAATTAAAATATTCGACATAATTTATTTATTTTAATCCAAAGGATGGGGACAACCGAAATTATTTCTCGTGTACGGTCTCCCCTCCCCCCCCCCCTTAATTAAACTGGACATTGCTATAAAAAAGCGTACGCATACCATGTATCATTCGAATTTATTTTCAGATAACAATAGTTGTTCCGGCAAACATTCGTTATCGGCAAAAATATTGCTAAGTATTCGGACGTGGCCGAAACTATTTGTATTCCTAAAATCATCTTTATTCCTATTTGGACAAAAGTCAATCTTGGAAGGGATAGAAATGCAAATCATTCATAATAGAAAAGATTTCCGTAAATATAAGCTCTTTGATAATAAGAATAATAATAATAGACAGTAAAGCTTATAGCTCGAATATATTTATACCTAATAGTACTTATTCTCGAATAAATATATGAGGGGTTCACGATTAAATCCATTTTGTAAGGGAAAAAAAAAGAGAAAGACAGAGATAGATAGTCCACTTATAGTTAAAAGATGCAAAGAATCTGTTTTATCTATGGCCACAGTGAACTAATCTTGTTTTCACGTACTTTTTCATATATGGTATCGATTGACAAAGCTGGTTCACAGTAAGTGTGAATGAAACAGATTTTATCTACCTCTTAAAGTACTATCTTCCTCTCTCTCTCTTTCTTTATATGGTGAACTGTGGTTGTGTGCACCTCATATTATATAAAATTATATTGTAGAATTGACAAATCTGCATTTTTTTTAAAAATTGTAAGTCTTATTTTACATTTATTAAAATAATACTCCCTCCGTACCAAATTAGTTGCGACATTTGAATACTTTTGTACTGATTATTGATATTTATGACTTTATGATTTTGTTTGAACAATTTTTTCGAGAGCTATACTATCAATCAACAATATTTACGTACCTAACATCCCCTCAATCATTCCATAAATAAGTAATTAATTAGTTTTAAGAATCCCCGTCCACACACTCTTAAGCCACGCCTCCATTTTTGTAGACTTTTTAAACAGTAATCACATAAAACTATCTCCAAGCTAATCAATCTTGAATTCATTTACCAACATTTTATTACTACATTTCTGAAAAGTATCTTTTAGCATAAACATGCTGCAAACAAAATCGAATTCTGTCGAGTTAATTTTTTTTTCTATTAGACTTTGCTTAATGACGAATGAAATGTGCTAAAAAAATTTCCGCCTTGACAATCATGTGTAATATTGATTTGCGAATTATAATAGCATATGATAATCTTCGCAGTGATTGTCTTCGTTTTATTGGGATATCTTTGATTTTGCTCAGTAGCATTTATTTTTCGACCGCATTTACAATTTTTTCTAAACTGATGCTGTAAATTTCCTCATCTTTTATTTTTGACGTCTTTGCCTGCTTCTCCAAACGGGATAGGATGATAAACATTATGATGCACATTGAATTTAATAGCTGCAGCATTTATGACATTAAGGCTTAGTTTACAATTTTTCAAATATCGTATGAAACATTCCAGTGCAGCGTTGCGCTCAACATTATGAATTTCTATCTTCAGAGAATTTTATAAATTATTATTTCTTTACTTTAAATTCGAGTTAACATTGCTTCTGACGCCTAGTGAAAATCTTTATATATTTTTTAATATAATTTTAGTATAATTTTGCTAGTGACGGTTTACTAAACTGCATCGAAAGTTACTTATGACTCCGCCTACTCGGAATGTCGCAACTAATTTGGGACAGAGGGAGTATAATGCTTCTTAATGTGTTTCTATAGTAGGCGGAGTCAGAGGAAAAGAGGAGGTTTGCGGCAAAATCTGCTTTCAATCTAAGAAAATTTGATAACGCGATGTTGAGTTAAAAAATCATGGATGGTGTTTAATCAAAGCAAGATTTTGCTTGATGCATTTTACATTATTTCGCGAGATTTTAAAGAGTACTTTTTTATAAAAATATACCTTTTGAACGTGCTTATGTTGCTGTCAGTTTTATGGCAAATTTGCATTGGACAGACACATTATGCGGTCTACTTTTAACAGATTTACGTAAAAAAGTTTTTAATATCAGGCTATATTTTATTAAGTATTATACGATTTATAATTATAAATAAAATATGTTCTGTCAATATTGTTCATCGTTTGTATAAATTATTAGACAAGGTTTTGTTTGTGTAGTTTAAGTTAATTTGTTTTAAGAGGATATATGTAATTAATTCAGAGTTTCTAGTTAATTAAAGATTTTTTTATACATCTTCTTCCTGAATTTATAATACATTTGTTTTTGCATATTTTAATGAAGCATATTTAGCTGAATTTCATTTGAACTGCTTTTGCACCTATTATGCAATATTATTTTTATTTATTTATTTGTTTATTTATTTATCATAAATGAAATAAACATTTATGGAAATACTCATTTTAGATCTTCCTTGAACTTTTGCACTAAGTATCGTATTCCATCACAATCACACCTAAAGTCCATTCTTAAACAATTCACTTATGATTTAGATTTCTTTATATACAAAATTGCTATAAACTACATAAAACCGACTGAATACTCTGTAGATTGGAAGTTTCATGCTATCAGTAACAAGCCATTTATAATTAAGAACGGCCCGACTGATTTTAACGAAATGTTGTATCCTATCGTTTTTTTGGCACGAGAAAACTATTAGGCCACATCATATTTCCCAGAAATCGTGTCAATTTTTGGGTCATTATTGTTTAAAACAATTTTATTTAAAAATCGGCTCTAACGATTTTGATTAAATTTTGTATTCTACCATTTTAGATTACGAGAAGACCTTTGGAATAAATCACATACTACAGAAAATTCGATTGGTGGGACATTTCTGGGTCATTGTGATGAGTCACGCTAATTTTATGTAAAAAAAGGGCTTGTACGATTTTGACTAAACTTTGGATACTATTGTTTCCAGGCATAAGAAAATCATTGGGCTAAGTCACGTGTTCAAGAAAATTCGATTAGTGGATCCTTTTGGGTATTAATGATATAGGGTCACTCTAATTATAACTAAAAAACTACTCAATCGATTTTAACTAAATTTTGTATACAAACGTCTTTTGGCACACGAAAACTATTAGGCTAGGTTATATATTCGAGAGATTTTGATTAGTGAGTCATTTTTGAATCATGCTGAGTCAAACCAATTTTAACTAAAAAACGGTTCTAACGATTTTGACTAAATTTTGTACTCCACCGTTTTAGCGCTAAAATTTAATAAAGTGTTTTGACTTATTCAAAAGCTAAAATTGTTGGATTTCGGTGATTTAATTAGCTATAATCTTTCATAAAGTTTGTGGTATGAATATTCCGCACAAGTTAAGAGCTATGAATATATCAGAAATAACGGCAACAGTTTTTCCACAGAAAATTATACATATATATATTTTAAATAAAAGACAATCTCAAAAAATAAATATGTGATGAAATTCTTTAATAATTAAGGTGATAAAAATTATTACCGATAATACTTATTACAAAATATTCCGTAGATAAAACACTAAGACACTTTGAAAAAAAAAAAAAAAATATATATATATATATTAGTTTTGCTATTATATCTTTTTTTTTTAGTGCATAGGAAAGTTTTGAAATCAGATATTATTTTCACCAGCGTATAGAACTACCTCAAAAGTTATATAGACATGTTTGTTCAAACATTCACAAAGTATTAAGATATAAAGCATTAAATATTCCATCTAAAATAACTCAGGAATAGATTTTCCCCATAAGCTGACGGATATCTGTTCAGCTCTATAAAAAGGGGGTGGGGCGGAAAGAAATCAGCTGCATAAATATGAAAACAAACTATACGGGCTGAATCTGAAAGATTAGTATAACATCAATAAACAAATTAAGCTTTTGATAAAATGTTCTACTCAAACCACTAAAATTAAGTGACCTTTTGTTTACTGAAAAGTATGTGTTTCCGCTGCTGTCGCTAATTTTCTTGTGTATTTGAAATAACGAGTGATCGCCTATACGGCAATAAGTTATCCTCGTTGACTATAAAAGTCGATCACTGTGACAAACATGTAGCTGAACAATTTAAGAGACACCGTTATTAATTGATAAAATATTATTTTGTAAATTTTATGGCGTAGTGTAATATTTAAAAAGTTATTATTTTATTTTTAGATTATGTGTTCCTAAGCAGAATTTCTGCACTTAAAAAAAAAAAGGTCGAAGACTTTTGTGTGTTGTAAATATTAACCTAAAAATCGGAAGTACATATTAAAAATTACTTCTTTATATTTACAAATCTTTTATTAAAATACGATGATGATTTAAATAGGAAAATTCATTTTGTACTTACGCTTTCTATTTGACAAAAATATGATCTTTAAGAAGAGGTCCTATTTCTATAGCTTTAAATGCACATATTTTTTTTCATTTTTTTTTTCTGTTACAAAAATAAGACAAATATCATCTTTGGACATTTTAAATTATATCTATGAAATTACATTATTGAAATTTAAACAGTGGACATCAATTGTACAATATTTTTGAGTAAAAAATGAAGATTATGTGTTTGTTTTTCAAACGAAACTATTTTTTTCACTTGCAGTTTATAGATTATTATTTTTTCAATATAAAAAATCGTACAGTGGAGGGTTAATGGGAAATTTAAATTGTTGTTTAAGGCTCCTGTCCTCAGCAGACGAAACGCTCTCGAGCTAATGTTAGGTTTTTTCTAATATCTAGTTAGTTTAGATTTCGATTTTTTTTTTTTTTTTTTTTTTTTTTTTTTTTTTTTTTTTGCTTTGGATAGCTTAGGTGCACTTCGACATTTCTCCTATTTTACTTTTATCGATTTTGGTTGCAGATATTTTTTTATAAAGACACTTTCACCAAGTCTTTATAAAAAATATCTGATCAACCCAAACCGAAAAAATAAAAAAGGAGAAATGTCGAAGTGCACCTGAGCTATCCAATGCAATAATAATAATAATAATAATAATAATAATAATAATAATAATAATAATAATAATAATAATAATAATAATAATAATAATAAGTAAATAAATAAATAAATAACACTAAAAAAATTTCGAAATGCAAACCTAATATCAGAAAATAATTACCCCATACGAATACCATTAGCTCACTAGCCCTTCGTTTTTCCGCAAACAGAAGTCTTTAAGTTCCACCTCCGAAACTGGTAAACGGCAGATGATGGGTACGAGCCCTAACGCGGCCGTCTGCCTAAACGTTCGGAGTTTTCCGTGCTTTTCTTCAAATCTTGGATTTCCTTGCGTAAAAGCGGGCTAGATTCCCTTAGAAAGACCCCCACGGAGGGCATCCCACCCCCTTTAGGGCCTATATACCAAGTGTAGACGATTGACCATCATAAACACAAACAAACAGAAGCCTTAAAGAAAACGAACGAAAAATGGCTTGTTACTTACTTTGAATTTAAATAAAGATTGATCAAATCATCCGGAGATTCTTGACTTGATAAATGCACAGTTTTTTGATGGAAATACATAGAATGTGGATTAAAAATGCGTTTAACATTACATGAATGCAATTAAAGTTAAAAAAGCCTTTGTTTATTTGAAAATAAAGCAGAGTGTTTTTTCTAACTGTTTCAGTTATTTTTCACTGTTTTAACTGTTTTTATACTATTAAAGTAAAGAATGTATTGAAGGAATTGCGTATATTGTACCATTTACAGAACTGTTTTGATTTAAATAGAATAGATATTGTTAATTGAAGGTATATATTTTATGATAATGAATCAAATTGATGGAACTACGGAATTACATGTAACCTCACGCAATTTAATCACGAAAATGATATCTAAACTTAATAATATATAAAGAAATTTTAATGAAAGGATTGAAACTAATGTACCTTCTTTAACCTCTTCAGACCTGATACATTTTAAGCCATCATAAAAATTATTTCACAGTTTGTTCCATCTATTTATACGTACAGAAACATAACTGTGTAATAAAGAATAAAATAATTATTATTAGTTTATATTTATTAGCATATGTGCACCTCGGGTTCGTACTGCAAAAAAACACTTCATTTTTCAAAAAATTATTTAAACGAGGAATTTGATGGACAATTGATACATATAAGCTTATTTTACATGCTATTTTCGAAAAAAATATATTTTTTACATATAGATATATATATATATTGCATTTTGTACAAATAATTCTTGTTCTTGATTTGCAGCCTTTAGTACTTCCATTTTGAATCGAAGTTATCATTTGTTGAACGAGGAAACTGTCCAATTTTGTAGTATCTAATATAGTAAATTGGCTTCTAAATACCCTTACGTTGTTTTCGCTGTGGTTTATTTGCGGAATCGTCTTCAGAATAATTTTCAGATGAATAAATTTTGCGTGGTCTCCATGGTCATCGTTCTTCCTATACTTTACTGTTACATTTCATCAGTACTTATGCAATCTCTAAAAATACCACAAGAAAGACAATCTGTCTTTCCGAGGAACTTCACCTGTTTTTCAATTTCTCATATACATTATACAACAAATGGAAATAACCAAATCTATAAAATGTATATGAAACTCTTGTTGACTACTTTTTTGTGTGAATAGAATAACGGTAGTAAGCTAAATACCTATCATTTAAATTTGTACCACCCATACACGTTTTGTATTCAGAATTGCAGGTTGTGTTACATTAATTTTACAGTTTTGATCTTTAGACCACCTAACACAACTGCTCTTGGGATCACTATCGATGCAAATCGAAAGCAAAGTTACACATTTGCTATATTTCCAGTTTAGTATACACATATCCTTCCCTTAGTCACTCATACCACTCTCCGTGTTATAAATCAAATCTCGATCATTCTTGATTTTTTTGTCTGCTCCTCCTAGTCTTTTCTTTATAATCATTCCAGTTTGGTAGGTATTGTTCCTCAATAAAAAATTGACACATTTTACACTAGTAAAAAACTGACTTAGTAAATCACCCGCGTGTTGTCTTTTGATATAAATTTAAAAAACAATTTGACAATGCCTCCACCTAGACCTAATCATAATTATTTTGAATCATCAGCTGGTACAATTATTTTTCCATGATATATTTGGCAGTCAAGGCTATGGCCATCCCTGGCGGATAAAATAACGTTTTTTTTTTTTTTTTTTTTTTTTAACTCCAACGGATTAGGTTTTAAGAGCACAAACTGTCTAGATCCACAACGTCCATCAAATGAGATCTAGTGATCTCTGTTCATCTAGTGATAAAGATTTTGGCATGGGCAGGGACAAACATTTAATTCTTACTGCATTCAAGATTAGATTTACTTTCTATAATTTTTCATCTGCATAAAGATCATTCGATTTATCTGCAAAATGAAGAAATTTTCTAATCTCAAAAAATCGATCCCGTGACATAGTAGCTGCAATTCTAAGTACTGACAAGTCTTTTTGCCAGTAGAACCTTGCTTGGAGACATTTTAAAGTTCCCACGAGTATGTGTACGCCTGCAACTTTTATAATTTCATATTTAGATGCATTTATTGAGCGACGGTCTCGTGTTTGAACGGAATATAACAGAATTGGAATTGTTTCAGCCGATTTGGTTTCATATGAAACTTTTTCCAAAAATCTTCATTTAACTAATCTAGAAATGATTCAAAAGAATTTACGATGTTGTAAAATCTGCTTTTAGATAATCCTCATCGATCAATGATCCTCTAAATATATTAGAAGAAAAAAAGATTAAATAAATATTTGCAAAAAGATAAGGTTTTATTATTCTAGTGAGCTGTAACACAAGTTTTAAAAATGTACTTATTTTCAGCTTTCCATAACAAAGGCCTTTTAGGTTAAACTTTATTGTTAAATGGATTTGGGATAGATACTGTAGCGATATTCTCAATAGTTATATCTGTATCATCTAAATTTTCATTGCCAGAAGACTCACCATCACCATTGTCCTCATCACTTTATTTACTCTTACAAAGATATAATAATTATGATTTTTAAAAAGTAATTTTTAATTTAAAACATCCACAAAATGAATTCTTATTTATAATTAAGTATATTTTTTTAATAATTCAACAACTTTAGCACTGCACCAATTAGATACCATTCAGTACAAATTTTTTGTGTGAGATGACTTCTTTACAAAAACACAGAATTGAAACCGGAGGTGCACATATGTATATCTTACAAATTACATCTATTTAAATAGATATTATGATCTAGCTAAAAAATTTAAATGATTTATGCAATATTGAAGAGTTTATAAGCTTTCTTAAAAAATATTATAAATAAATATAAATTTTCTAATTATAAAAATGTACTTACTTTTTCGAAGTTTTATATTTTTCGCCATTGCTCGTTTATTTTCCCCAAAATCATATGAATTAAGACGGCTAGCGCCATTTCTTGCTGTAACTAGAAAAGGCTAACGTACACAAATAACATCCTCTTGTCTCAATAAAAAAAAAAATCAAATATTAAGTGAGATACGCAGTTGAAATCAGAGATACACAAATGTGCACCTCGGGTCTGAAGAGGTTAAGAGTGCTGTTTGAACAGTTAAACAAAAAATGTGAACTTCTTTAAAATATTAGAGTAAAGTGAAAGAATCCGTTAAAACAATACTAGTGAAAAGCTTCCTATGTTACTTTCAGGATTATAAAAAAAAGTTTTGGTGCTGCCATCTATTGCAAATTGGGTGAATCTCAGAAATATATAGTGACATAAATCAATTATTTAATCATCCTATTGTTTGTTTCTTTTTTCCCTCTAACCTCTTCTAAACTTTACATTGCATGAATCAAAACGTATTAAAATATTCATTTTAACCTTTTAAAAAATAATACCGTTTATGTTTTTATAAAAAGCTGTTTAGGAAAATCAGTTTATTAGAGATACACATTGGAAAAAGAAGAAAAAAAGGCTTATCATTACTAAAATTAAGAACTAATTTAGAACATGACATATTCCTAAAATATTTTAAATAATAAACAGAGGAGGTAGAAAAAATGAGCATTAGAAATTATTCTGTTTCCTGATATTCTTAGTGCATCATTTTTCTCAAAGTATTAACATTAATTGGTGCTGCTATCTATTATCGGATTTCTTAAATGATTATTATTTCTATGGTACAGATTTTCAACCTTTTAAACTGAAATCGTTTGGAAGTAGAAATTCCGGAAGATAATTTCCAGGTTATGTAAACATAAACTTTCTATCAATAAATGAAGTTAATTTTTTTTTTCTACCCGAACACGTAGTAGCCTGGTGATCTGTGGCATAAGCTTAAGAAAATCCCACTCCAAGACAGGTGTTTTTCATTTGACAGGTGAATTCATGTTTTTACACCGTTGCATTTTTGATCTGAAAACAACAAAGTAAACACTAAAGAAAATGTAAAGAAATCAAATACAGAATTTTATTATTAAAAAAATCGAGTGCAGATTTTTTCGTAATGCTAAACAATTAGAGTGGAAATAGAAATAAAATATTTTATTTTAACATGTAAAATGATTTTTTCAAATCATTAAATCAAACAAGGTATAAAATCACCAAACTAAAAGAAATATAACAAACATCAAGAAGTATAATAAACATCACCAAAACTAAAAGAAAAAAAGACATGACTACTAAATTTGAATAAAAAAATTTCCAGTAGAAACTAAATAAAAAAATTCAATGACAGAAAATTCAAAATTGCCATAGAATACTAATCAAGTTAAATAATTGTTACTCGCATTTTCTCAGAAAAACTTCGGCTCGCACCAGTAGCCGAGAATTTCTACTCTTGAATGTAGACGTGAGGTGCTGGGTTCGAACTCAGTCGTCGGCCCCGTTGGCCTAATTGTTAGAAGTTTTCCGTGTTTTTCTTTGAACCTTGGATTTCTTTGCGTAAATACGGCTTAGGTTCCCTTAGAAAGATCCCCCCCATGGAGGCTATCTGCCGTCATAAAAACAACACCACGCTCAACAAAAATTAGACTAAAAATAAATCGTACGAAGCGAATAGTTCGAAATTCTGCTGAACAGATCCCTGGTGGAATTGTAACATTTTTGAGTTCTACGGTTTTTAAACAACAAGAAAAAATATTTGGATCGAAGCAATAAAAGCAACTTTATTTTATTCTTCCTTTATACCGAGAATCGGTTTAATCCAGTGGTAGGTGCGCGGCTCTTCTCAGAGGAGGCGGAAGTACTTGACAGATTCTTGACAGGGAAAAACAGAATCCACTTCATCAGTTGCTCCAACAACCCTGAAGTGGAGAAAGTATTTTTAGGACAATATGTTTTTAGATCCAGTGTTGATCAACAAATAAATCTATGGAATCTGGCTTGAATGTCCCAATTTATGAATTCATAAATTTTTTCATCTCCTAAAGCATTCTTCGTGAATATTTGAAACTGCTTAAGGCGATTTCCACAATCATTTAATAAATTTTAGAAGGACTTTGCCCATTATTATAAATTAATTAAATTTGAATTTATACAGGGATTTTGCGTAATATTTATAGCCCCTCTCAAATATTTTATTCAACATACATTTAGTATTTTGTAGAATTGGGAAATGTTCAAATATAATGCTCTTACAAAAGAAATATAGAAGTATTTCCAAACTGGAACTTTCCACTCTTCTGCCTTTCAACACCATGAAAGTTGAAAAGATGCAAAGGCAAAGGAATTCAGTTTTTTAAAAATATTTTTTTTTGTACTACGAATAATGCTTTTGTAACAAGATAAAGTAAGCTATTTATAACTTATTCTAAATTAGATTATTACTAATCGATCTACTAAATTTATTTTATAATAAATTATTTTAATGGTACTTTAAAGTATCGTCGGAGCATAAAGGGTTACAAACTGCACCCCTGTTTTATCTAGAGGTCTTTGAAACGTTGATTGCTCGGGTATCTGTTTTAACTCTTTGTATCAAACACGTTTTAATTACTCGCATCAATTGCAACCCGCTGCATACCTGCAACATACATAAAAATCAATACTACTTATGTAGTGGGAATTAAACAAGTTGAAAATTGTATGTCAAGCGTTCAAATGAGATGCGTTACATAAATAGGGACAGAGAGTTAACATTTTGTACCAAAATTTTATTTTTTACTTGTACAGTTTCACATCGTTATTGTTAAAATAATCTTCTTAAATTTTGTACAATTAGAAACACTGAAAACAAAGAAAAAAAAAAAGATTTTTTTTTTTTTTTTTTTTTTTTACAAAGTAAGCTCGTATATATTATAATTATGTATTAGGAAATTTACAATATTCATGAGAAGTAAGTAATTTTTCGCTTATTAAATTCTCGCTAAGAAAAACTATAATTTAGCTTCAGCCAGTACATATAACTATATTATGCTCTAAGTTTTTAAAAATATTTTTTAGATGATTGAAAGTCTTTCGAATGCTGGTTGTCTAAATTATATTTTTTAACCCTATGTTGAGCAAATATTTTTCAAATTTGAGCCACAAAAGTTTAGAACTGATATATAATTAAATGTCTTGTAATATATAGAATAGATATTTTTATTTATTTATTTTTTTTAATTTCTGAATTTAACTGTATATATCTCTATATATGATATAAATACATATTCTTCTGAGAAAATGGCTTATAAAAGAAACATTATGTAGGTTGTAAATAATAATTCAATTACGAATTTTCAAAGTATTCAAGGATGTTTGGTTTTACAAGACGAGTAACAGATCATTAAATATTAGAAGAGTTTTTTTTTCCTTAATCGTTTGCACTCGAGAGGTGACTCTCACTCTCCACTAGTCGCTTTTCGTAGCAAACCAATATTGGTCCAACGATGCGCCAATATTTCATTTATTGGAAATATTACCAATAAAACACCAATATTGGCTAAATATTGGGGTTTCATTTTAAATATTTCCAATGAATTCCCAATATTGTACAAATGTTGGCGTTATGTTGGAAGTATTTCCAATGAAATCTCAATATTGTACAAATGTTCGCATTACATTGGAAATTTTCCAATGAAACCCCCATATTTAGCCAATATTGGATATATTTCCAATGAAACCCCAATATTGGCATACTATTGGCTGCAGATATTGGCCAAACAAGGGCAAAATGCAAACAACTCAATATTGGAGCAATATTTCATGCCAGTATTGCGCCAATGTGCCAATATTGCTCCAAGATGTAGCCATTATTGTTTGATCTTGTCAGGTGTCCCTCATAAATCGGGACGCCAAATGCTCTGGACGACACTAATATTTCACAGTTTCTTTCGCCATCTTTTATCAGTAGATAAGGCACGATAAATTATTTTCAAATATTGGTACCCAGAGCATTTGAAACGCCCCTCTAGAGCAAAGGGTTAAAATTCCGTCCGAGTGCGCCTCTCCAAATAAAAAAATGATATCCTTATAACACATTTTTGCCTTTAATGATGAATATTTTCTTTGAATATCATTTTACATTAGCTTATATAGCATTTCCAGTATGTAAATAAGGAATTGACACAATAACAGCATTAATATCTTCAAATATATAAACATTAACATGCACTTCTGAATAGATATTTGTTATTATTGAAGGTTGTTAAAGAATTTCAAATGTGTGCAAGCATAATAAAAATTACTGTATTCAATAAATTTAAATTTTTAATATTGGTAATAATTTCTTTAAAACAACTTCAAATATTAAATAAAAAACAAATTATTGTAAATGAAATAACAAAATTATTTTGTCAGTTTATACCATTTGTGTGATTTGATCGATTTATTTCATCATCTACTAACAGAAAGTGCCTTCAATAGCTTAAAAATATTCCTCAATAAACATTATAAATTTTCTTTTATCATTGCAAAGACTTTCAAGCATCTTTTCGCAGATTTCTGTAACGCTTTAATTTGCTTTATTTAAAGAAAAAAAATTCGATTTTTAGATATGGCAACGAATACTTTATAATTCTTTTAAACTAAAACACTTAAAATTCCCTGAATCCCTTGCTGCGAACGAAACCTGCATTATTTTCAATATAGACATTAGAATGTAGACATTTCACACTCACAAAAAACTAACAACTTATTTTAAAACTGACACCATAAAATACTAAACAGTATGTTTATTATATTTTAAATACGTTTCGTCGACTGTAAATTATGCTATTGTGTAGTTTTATTTAAAACATCGGATACTAAAGGTGAAAGCTTTATGTATCCGATATTGCAACAGAAAACAGAAGTTCGAACAGTTGAACAGCAAGATACTATCCTTCGTAAAAAGGAATGTTTTCAAGAAATGTTTTCTTACATCGTTCTACGTAGATTAATTATAAAATTATGCTGGGAAATCCTGTTATTTTGGCGATCATTAATATTTTTAAAAGGTTAGTAGTACATCCCTAAAAAATTTTTATTAATTTTATTAAAAAAAAATAATAATTTTGGGTAATAATTTATAAAAGAAAGAAAAAAAGTAAAACAGTTTTGATAAGTGACAATAGTACGAAACGAAAGTATTTAAAAATGAAAAGAATATTTTTAAAGCTTTAAAAAAGTTTAATGTAAAATATTATAACTGATACAAGATCAGGGCTGCCACACGCGACTAATTTTTAAATCTAATTGGCACCACTTTCTTAAAACAGAAATCCTTAATAAGCAAGTTGACAATATTTGCAAGAAAAATCTATTTCACAATTTATGTTAGAAAAATACTGATACTGTCGGAATATAAAAATAGTCGCTTCCGACAGTGGTATGGTGTATTTTGTGACGGCCGATTATCTACGCTAGGGATATAGGCCCAGGGGGAGGGATGCCCTTCGTGGGGGTCTTTCTAAGGGAACCTAACCCGTATTTACGCAAGGTTCGAAGAAAACCACGAAAACTACGAACGGTTAGGCCGACGGCCGAGATTGGGTTCGAACCCAGCACCTGCCGTCTACCAGTTGAGAGGTCAGACCCTCTCGGCCACTGGTGGGGCCGCTTGCGACAGCCCTGCAAGATTTGGCTATCTATCGATTGCGGCAGGCTAAAACATTTTAATCTGGAAATTTGATCATAGGATGTTTAAATAACACTTTTTTCTTTTCTTTTCTTTTTTTTTTTTTTTTTTTTGTGTGTGTGTGTATGAGTTATTCCTCCTTTATGCGACTTAAGGGGTCAGGTACCTTTGGAAGTTTCCAAAAATAACTTTTTTGTTGTATAGCTTATAATAAAATTATACACTTAACGAATATTTTAAAAGAAACTCATGAAAAAAATCGCTTAAGAAGGGAAGTTATGATGAAAAAAGTTTGAGATTCCTTTATATAATCAATGGGCAAACGGATCTTAAAAGTCAGTTTTCTCAAAACTTTGATTTTGGTCACTGCGCGCATGATTTTTAAGAAACGGCTGGATATAATTTTGTGAAATTTTAAATGAAGATATAAACGTTATATATGCACAAAATGACCTACTATTATGTTCATCAAATAAAAATTTTATAAATTATGACTGTTTTTATACAAAATTAATTTCAAAATTTTGGGATTTTTTGTTTTACATTTTCTTTCTCAAAAAGTTATCATTATATGAGATCCAGTGTAGGTCATTTTAAAGAAATATTACATCTCTACTCAATAAAAAAAATTTAGTTCTCTGTGACAAATCATTTATGAGAAATCGTGCGCGCAAGATATGTAAAGCGAATTCGTTCAATAAAAAGCATAGAATTTCAAATGAAATTTAAAAAACGTTATGTGCATCTAGACTGTTTTTAAGAGCACTAGCATGTAACATTCCCAATCTGTGTTTAAAATTTCATATAAAAAAGTTAATTAAAGGCAAAGTTATAGCAATCCATATAACGGTCCTATTTTCTTGCAATGTCGCATCTTCAAAGGTACCTGACCCCTTAAATTCAAAGTAATAGGGTATCTTTCATTCATTCGCTTTAAGCACCCCACATGTATGTAAGAGGTTTCGCCCTCGGAACTAGTTCACGGCAGGTGCTGGACTCGGACCCAATCGCGGCCGTCGACCCATCCGTTCGGAGCGTTCGTTGTTTTTGTCGAACCTTGCGTAAATATGGATTAGGTTCCCTTAGAAAGACCCCAGCGAAGGGCGTTCCTCCCCAGGGCCCAAATTCCTGGAGTATATAATCGGCCGTCACAAAATAAACCAAAACAAACCGTTCTCTTTAAGATGACGATGTGGACTGTTTAAATTTCGCAATAATCCTTCACAGCACTTTTTTTTCTATTTTTGTGGGGAAAAAAAAAATGTTTGAAATCTATGTATCGGACCAATAATTGAAAAAATAGTCTAAAAAATTAAATTAAATTAAACGTAAATTTTCAGCTAAAATCTGATATATTCTGGAGTGTACTCTATATACTCAATTAGGTTTGGTTTATTTTTGTCGTCAGATTATCTACACTAGGGATATAGGACCAGGGGGGGAGGGCCCTTCGTGGGGGGTCTTTCTTAGGGAACCTAACTCGTATTTACGCAAGGTTTGAATAAAACCACGAAAACTCCGAACGGTTAGGCCGACAGTCGCGATTGGGTTCGAAACCAGCACCTGCCGTCTACCAGTTGAGAGGTCAGAACCTGTCGGCCACTGGTGGGGCTATACTCAATTAGGATTTTTAAATAATGTATTGCTTATTTTGGAATTAAATGAGCTTAAATTAATGAACTTTATATGCTTAAGCTCTGCAATTTGCTTTATATTAATATTTTTAACTATCTCCGTATTCTTAAAAAAAATACAACTTAACACTTTCACCGTCGCTGATTATGAATTTTGTTGTAAACTAGGATGTTTCTTCGCTAACATTAAGAAAACTATTGTATATAAAAATATGAAAAGTAGAGGTGTTATAGAGAAATGTTTGATAAATACACTGATGCAAACAGTTTGTAAATCGAATAATAATTTTAAGAGTTATTTAATATTGAATTTGGTCAAAATCTTTCCATTAATACACTTTTATAAGAGCAAAAACTATACATAAGAATTTAAACATTTTTAGATCATTTTATACACCAGAAGTTCCCGATGTGCAGACTGCATTTTTTTTTAAAAAAATTTTAGTTTTTTGAGGATTTATTTCCATTTTAAATTCAAATTTTCAGCATTTTAAAAAACCCATTTTTTTTTTCACATTTTAGGTAAAGATTACTATTTTAAATTGCTGCGAAAGAATCAAAGAATAATATATTCTTCAAATTAAAAATTATTTACATGCCACTATCAGAAATAGAAAAAAACACTGTCGAATGAGAATTAAATAATTGTATATTAATAGCAGGAAAATGTTGAAAATTACGTCTAAACATTATATTTACATGTGAACATTAAAAGAGAAACAAAAATTTAAAATAATGAATTCAGTAACGTGCTTTATAAATTACGTCATACTTAAATTAGCCAAACGCATGTAAACTAAATGAATGAATTTAAATGTTATTAATTACATGTAAATGTAGTTTTATGAGGTAATTTTCAATATTTTTCTGCTATTAACTTATAATTATTTAAGTCCATTTAAAAGCTATTACAAACAGTGAAAAATTGAAAATATATTTATGTGAGATATTTAACCTTTCTAAATGATCTTTTAAAGTATTGTTGCCTCCTCTAAGGCGGCGGAAGTAAAAACATTTCTTTTATGGCAATAAAAGAATCTTTCCAAGGAGGAAGAAAAAAAGGAGGAAGAAACTTTTAAATAATAAATTCATTAATGCATATCAAAATCAACAAGTAAAAGAAATTAGTATTTCATATTTAAACTGATCAAGGAATATTTCAAAACAGTTAAAATTAAAAAATATATTTAGACGAGATATTTTCTTCATTGATATTTGTTGTGAATTACGACTCAAATAATATTTCTTTTCAAACAATAAAAGTATTTTCACGTAAATATAAAAAAAGAAAGAAAAATTAAGTGAAAATCACATCATATTTAAACGATAAATTTTTAATGTCTTATTTAAAAAAATTTTCTTGCACCGCGGTTCAAAATACACCAGGAGGCAAAGACACTGTGTATTTCATTGTTTAACTGATTTTTTTTAAATCAGACATTTAAATAGCCAATAGATGTTTAACAGCAGCTGATTCAATCTTAGAATTCCTCGATGAAAGGGAAATGAAAATAAACCAATTTACAAGGAAGTCGCCGCAAAAAAATAAATAAACACAATAAAATAAAATAAATAATATATATGTATATATATAGTTAATGTTTCGAAATCTTTTAAAAGTCGATCAAATGAGCGGGATTTTAGAGTTTGTGGTGACCTAACAGGGCTTGACGAGCGTAGCTCGTAGGGGGTAGAGCCCCCTAGTTCAGTAAAGACCATTAAAGCAAATCTTGCCTTAATAGATTAATCGGGGTTTTTTTTTCCGAAGAATAAATTCTAATTTTTTGTCAAATGCGGTCATCTGACTTGTAGAAAAAAAGTGCTATTCCATTCTTTGCACTGTCCTTGGTCAGCGATCCTATTGGCCACACTCATGGTACATAGTGAGAATTACAGTGCTTTTACGTATGTGCTAGATATGACGCACAGTGATGTGAAGGGTTAAATGCAACTCTTGTTATTTTAACTTGAGTTTTTATATTAAGTGTAATTGTTTGAATAATAACTACAAATTCAAAAACTAAACACATAATATACAATACACTTTATTACATGCAGCATTTCATTTTTAGATATTTCGCAGCAAATGTATACAACTAGTTTCAACAGTTCAACTTCAAGTAACGTAAACAAATTAGTATCTCATTAAAATGCGTAATTTTTTTTTCCGAACACCTTCGTCGTTCCAAGCGCAAGCTCGCACTCTGATTGGTTGTTGCTCTCGGCACTGTTTTCACGTAACTTGGCGATAACCATTCTTGGCGAAAAATACTTCGCTCGTAAGTGAACAAGTAAACCTAAAACCTAAAACCTAACCTACTCATTCTTATTTTTCCTTCATTCTTATCCTCGTGATCTTGTGCTCTTGTGTGTAAAAACTTTTAAACAGTACAGCTTTCAGTAAGACACGTTCCATCCAATTCAATGCTGCAAGAGAAAAGTTATTTTGTACTCGGTTCGGAAGGAAATTCGACGGAAGCATCTATCGCTACGCCAAGTATGATTATCGCCAGGTTACATGAAAACAGTGCCGAGAGCAACAACCAATCAGGGTGAGAGCTTGGGCTTGGAACGACGAAGGTGCTCGGAATAAAAATTCGCCATCAAAATTAAGAAGAAAAAAATCAGTTTAACAAGTTACGCCATCTGTTGGCATATTTTGGTAGAGAAACAAACACACAACCTTCATTTTTTACACAAAAATATTGTGTAATTGATGTTTACAGTTAAAAATTCAATAAATATTATTTGAAATATCTAAAGGTGATATTTGTTTTTTTTTAACCAAAAAATATCGAAGAAAGTACGTGAATTTCAAGCCATAGAAGTAAAATCTCTTCTTAGATAACTTTTGTTGTTGTTGTTGTTAAATAGAAAGCGTAAGCATAAAATGATTTTTTTTTCAAATCATGTGTTATTTCTCTATTTAAATCATTATCGCATTTTAATAAAAATACCTGCAAATATGAAAAATTATATTTAATATACACTTGCGAATTTTAGATTACTATTATAACACAGAAATGTCTACATTCTTTTCCTTTGAAGTGCAGGTCCCACCAGTGGCTGATAGGTTCTGTCTCCGAAGCTGGTAGACTGCAAGTGCTGGACTGGAACTCAGTCGCAATCGTCGGCCTAATCGTCGGGAGTTTTCCGTTTTTTACTTCGAACCTTGGCTGTCCTAGCGTAAATATTGGTTAGTTTATCTTACAAAAACCCTCATGGAGGACACTCCCATACCTTCGGCCTATATCCCTCTTGTTGATGATCGGCCGTTATAAAATAAACCAAACCAAATCTTTTAAGTACAGAAATATAGGTTATGAGTATATAATTTGAAATAAAATAGAAACTTTTTAAATATTTAACTGACACCATAAAATTTTCAAAGTAATATTGTTTAAATTTATTACAGTGTGGTTATGAATTGTTTCTTTCTTCAAAACCTCTATTCACGTAAATCGGCGGCAGCCGACTTATATCTATAAATCTAATCTATAAACTGACCTTTACTCAGCGTTGCCAGATGTAGTAGTTTCAATACTGCGGTTATATTTTTTCGTCTGAAATTAGGAGTGTAGTATTTTTGTAGCATTTCGTTTAAATTGATATTTTTGAAAAAACTTGAAAGAAATCGCAAAAAATTTAAAAAATGGAGGAATTTGATATGAGCTAAATTCATTATTGAACAATTTTCCATCTCCATAACCTACTGGGCATAGTTTTTTAATCTTTAGCAACTGATGGAAGATATACTATGTTTACTAGATTAGTTTTTATTGCCAAGTACTTCTACATCAAACTATTTTCAATTAAATATATACTACATTTAAAATGACATTCAGTTAAAACCTTTTACGTCAACATCAAAGCATTTTTTTTAATTTATACATGTAAAAAATCATATCAAACATTTTTTAGCTTATTACGAATAAAGTACTTTATTTCTAAAACAATAATTTTAATAATACTAACAAACTCGGGTAGATGGCGCTAAAGTCAACTTCGTAGCGCAGTATTTTGTAGTATTTTTTCAGAGGTAGCTGTAGTCTTTTTCGTTTAAAAAATTTGGCAACACTGCCTTTGCTGTCCGTCTGGTGCCGCTTACGCTTTACATTTGACCGTATGTCGTTAGATAATTACAATGCATGGTTGAGTATTTCGGCTCATTTTGAGGAGTTGACACCGAGTCTATTCATCTGATCGATGCACAATGGAGTATTTTTCAATTTTTCGATTGAGGAGAAAAAAAAATAGCTAAATGTGAGGATAAATAGGTGAGGATTGAATATATGTTTATAAAATTTTCTGTTGTGCGAGCAAACGAGTACCAGGGAAGGTAAAACTTGCTTGTTGAAGTAAGTCTTATTTGTGCTATAACGTTTGATTATATCCTGTTTATTTCACAGTAACTTTTTTATCCTAAACTTATAGCACACAATTCTGAATTGAGAAATCCCTTATATAAACATTTATATTACACATGCATATATTCATATTAGTTTATTTAAAATTTATGATAAAACGACATGAAATACACCGTATATTAAAACATTTTTTGTTAATTTCAATATTATTATCAATATTATTTGTTAATTTCAATATTGTTATACATGCGATGGACCCAGATTTTTTTTTTCTTTCTTTTTACATAAAGTAAAAGTTCAAGATATGTAGTTAATAATTTTGAAAACTGTAGCAACTACCATCTGCAACTTTAAAAGAATTTGCTTCAAACACACAAATATATGTTTCTGTAAATGACATTTCTTTGCTTTATTTCTTTCAATTCGAAAAATATTTTAAGACAGAAAAATTGTAATTAAAGACAGAATTTATCACCTTTGGTTATGAAAAAGTTCCAATTTACATATCTGTTCAATATTATTTTTTTTAAATACCATTTGTTAAATAATTTAATTTTTAATCTATACAAAGGTATTATTTAGCAAAGTAATATGTCTTCATCGCCTAGATTCTGTTGACGCATGATAATTAAGTTAGTAAAAGTGAGTGTATATTTCACTAAAGAAGAAATCCCATGCATTGAGCATGAAAAAAAAAAAAAAAAAAAATCTAGAAGGTACAAAAGTAACTTTAAATTGTTTCAAAAGACTAAAAATTTGGTAGTAACTAACAAAATGAGAGAGGGATCACTGAAGTTTGGATTGTTTGTACTGAATGCAACCATCAGAATATCCGAGAGCATTTCTTATTACCGTATAGACTGCCCCTTAAAAAATAGCGCATTTAGTCAGAGGAGGAAGGGGGATATAGTAGATGAGGCAAATAAAATAATTTAGGATGATTTTAGGTTTAAAATTGGATTAATTGCGGGCAAACCCAGACCAGAATATGGAAACACCAATGCTGTTAACACCAGCCGAATAGTCTTTGCTGATCTATATCCATCTTGCTGCGGTAAACACGGCGATAAATCTTAATTTGATCTTTCGTTTTAAGGTCCTTTTACACGCATCGTCAAATGGAAATAAAAACTGATAAAAAAAAATCAGTACACAAGTCATGGAGACATGGTCAAATTATATGCGAACTGATATCCATGCCATTCCATGGTGGCAGCAGATCCTAAATTTCTAGAACACAGTGCTACAATTAATGCTATTGCACGATTTTTATTACTAGAGCTCTCTAAAGAAGTTCTACAGGCTGTTAATAAACCTTTTCAGCAAAATCGTAAAACTTTTGGCCGAAATTTTCAAGAGAATAGTGCAATATAGACGTTCTAAATCAATTAACCCATTAACACCCGAATTATTTTCTTCGCTAAAATTTAAATTTTGTATTTCCCACAACTTTTAAAAGCAAATTAACTTTTATCTAAATTTATCAAGGATTCTGTCTCGTGAAATAAGGTAAACATTTTTCTTCCTCTTTACTGGTGGGAAAACCGTTTCTTGCTGTTTTTGTAACCGTCCTCAAACGAGGACGCTGGGCGTTAGTGGGTTAATGCTATATTCAGATCGATTCTTATCTTGTATAGGAGTATAAAATGATGTGAAAAAAATAAATCCTAAAAAAAAAAAAAAAAAAAAAAAAAAACTTTAGCTCTATTTTTTTTTTCTTCTGAAATTTGTAGCATCGGTACAGCCCATCAGTGTAACCTAGATCCCATTTGTGGTGAATTTGTGTTTTATATTTATATTTTTTAAGTATTAAGTAAAAAAAAAAAAAATGCCTTAAATCTTGCCTTAATAGCTTGATTGATATTTTTTCCCGAAAAATGAATTGAATTTTTTTGTCAGATACAGCCATGTGGAATGAAGAAAATAAATGTTATTCCATTCTTCGGACTGTTCCTGGTCAGTTAGAGCGATCTTATTGACCGAATTCATGACACATAATGAAAATTATAATGCTTTTACGTATGTGCCAGATGTGGCACACGGTGCAGTGAAAGGTTAAATTCAACTCTTTTCATTTCAACTTCAGTTTTTGTATTACGTGCAATTGTTTGAATAATAACAGCAAATTCGAAAACTATACATTTAAAAAGCAATACAATTAACTGCATGCATCATTTTACTTGAAGATATTTTGCGACAATGCACACAACTAGCTTCGACATTTCAACTTCAAATAACAAAAAAAAAAAAAAAAAAAAAAAAAAAAAAAAAAAAAAAAAAAGTAACTTATTGAAGTTTAGAGGGAAAAGAAAACACTGCAACAAATTCATTTTTTCACACAGAAATGTTGTGCAACTGATGAGACAGTAAAGATTTCAATAAGTATTTGAAAAGTTATGTTTTAATTATAAATGACAGTGTTTTACTTCTTGATATTCTTTAATACAAACTCATGTAAATCAGCAGCTGTTATTGGTAGCCCATTTATTTGTCATTTCTATAAAATCTTTGCTATTCACCTGCGACCTGCGGTCGCGTACCGTTACATTTGATCCTAATCATTGGTATCTAGTTGATTACAATCTAAGGTTGAGCATTTTGAAGAGGCGTCAATATTAGTCGAATCACTACCGGTTGGTTGTAAAGGTGATGCAATTCTATATCACGTACTGCACATAAGATAAATTTTTTGCGGATGCTCGAATTATTTTACCTTTTTTATATAAAAAGATTTTTTTCCTAGTCTGTTGGTCCGGAACAGAAAGCGCCTAAATTACATGGTCCAAAATATTCAGTCCTAGACGGGCAGATAAAAAAAAAGTTCCACCCATACTGTACAATAAAATAAATAATTATTATTATAATGTTTCAGCCTGGTAAAAAAGCTTAGAAGTTCGGCAGCTTGCTTGGCTCAAAACAGTTACTGGTCCGACTCGGAAAAAGAAGTAAAATCGCTGCCCGGCATCACTGAATTTCTACAAAACATGGATTTCTACGTAAATATGAATAAGAACTGTTCCGTATGAGGAGTTCAGACCAAAAATATAATAGCCTTTTTTTTTCCCCTGTCAATTACCTATATTTTTTTAAGTGTCCTAGGTTATGATATTTATTTTATAATAAATCTCATTTTATATGTAAATGTTTTAGTAAACATTAATATTGTTCATCCACATTCTACGTACCGTGTGGCCGAGATAAGAAAAATTCTAGATAGGTTTTCTGCTTTCAAAAATTTTAAAACTTATTGGGAGGGAGCTTCATCCATAAAAGATTAAGGGTAAAAACGACCGCTTATATATATATGTGTGTGTGTACATTGCGAACGATTTTCACTTAATTTAAGTTTTATATGAATTAATCTTAAATATACAAGCAAATAAAAAAAATACAAAATCACACAAATAATTAGATATTCTAATTCTTGACAGTCATGGTATAAATGTATATTATAAAAATAAAAACACATGTACATGTTTCACAATATCTATAAATAAGCAAGCTTTTTCACCTATGTCCAGAAATCAATTTATTCTTTTTTTTCTTTTCAAAACATGGATATTTACTCGATTTTTAATTATTTTGGATGTTCATTTATCTGAACATTGCGAACATTTTTCATTAAATTTAACCATCATATGCGCTGATCTTAAATATACAAACATTTAGAAAAGTTACAAAATTATGTATAGAAATAAATATATTACTTTTGAACAGTCATAATATAAGTATATGATAAAAAAATATTTACATGTTTCGTAATGTTAAAAAATAAACAAGCCTTTTTGCCAATATCCGGTAATCATATCATATCTATTTATTTGTTATTTGGGGGGGGGGGGGGGAGGGGGGTGGCTATTGAAATTATTCTTAAACATTTAAAGTTGTATATATATGTGTGTGTGTACATTACGAAAAATGTTCAGTAATTTAAATATTGTATGCGATGATCATGAAATACAAGTGGAAAAAAGTAATTCATAAACAATTTTTTTAAAGGTTTTCTTATCTTTTTTTCCCTTCTTCAACAGTATGTACTCAAAATTTTAAGAATATTCATAAAAAGGAATATCTGTTTTTTTTTTTTTTTTTCAGTGATTGGAAGTGTAGTATGGAACACAGCAATGAGCCATTTTTTACTAAAAAAATATCAAAAGCCGCAATTTCAGTTAAGTTATACCTAAAGAAACACAAGAGTGAAGGCAAATATAAGGACTTTCTTTTATTGGGTATAGTGGAAAAAAGCATGGATTGCTACTTTTCGTTATGGGTATAAGGATTTGGTAAGGTTGTGTTTGAACACTCCCCATTAATAGGATGGACGTGCCATGCTTATTTAAAAGTACTTTAATCAGGATCTGTGAGTTACTATTCAACTTAAATTTAACGAGGAGGACTTAGTACCGTTAAAGGTGCTCACTCGTTTATGAAACTAACAAGTACAAGAAATCTATTGAGCCGAAACACATTTCTTGTTTGAATAAAAATGATTTTACAATTAAAGTAGTATGAAAAGAATACATATTAAACTTATCATTTTTCCTTGAATGAGCGTACTAATGTACAACAATAACCTATCTTTCATTGAATGTATATTTTCATACAAGTTCTTTCATTTAATTAAACAATGTGATACACAATACATTTCTATTTAATTGATTGTCATTTTTAGATACCAAGTTTTTTTTTTTTTTTTTTTTTTTTTTTTTTTTTTTTTTTTTACAGATTATATTTAAATTAATATATATATTAGAATATACTTCTCTCTATCAGAAATTCAAACACGGGCTTTTATAAATTATAAATGTTACCTACAATACCTACAGTTACATAAATATAAATTGACAACATGAAATTTGTCCGTACTAGAGTTTATTTTGCACAAATATTTGAAATCAGTAACACAAGTTTGGTGTTAAGCACGTACTTCTGTTATTCTTAGCTGGAGAAATTGATGTTTGCTGAATACTGTTATAAGCGGATTTATAATTTATTGATTTATGTCAGATTTCATTTTCAAGAAATGCATTATTATCTGGAAAATAATTAAAATTTCGTCGAAATTTACTTACTTCTTTTAAAAGGGCGGGGACACATTGAATTTATTACATTGAATTTATTCCTGTTGAATGATTTATTGCTAGTGGCTTACTAAGTTGTGGCTTAGTGCATTTACATGGTAGGCGGAGACAGATGCAATGATGCTTTTTAAATAATTTGATGCATTTATTTCATTAATTGTTACATTTTACACTATTTCGCGCAATTAAAAAAAAAAAAAAAAAAAAAAAAAAAAAAAAAAAAAAAAACATAATTTTGGAAATATATTTTGCAAATTTCTATTTCTTTTGCATATGTAGAACCCCGATATTCCGGATCGGTTTTTTTTTTTTTTTTTTTTTTTTTCTTCTTAAGTTTGAGAAGCGATTGGGGAAATTTCCATAACATTAACTTATTGCATCATCATATTAAAAGAAAAAAAATCGCCAATTACTTTTCAAACTTGGAAAAAAAAATGAAAGAACCGATCCGGATTATCGGAGTTCTACTACACATGTTAATGTCTGTTTTCTGTTAAATTCGCATAAGGCAATTTATGCAGTCAATTTTTCAGCTGTTTTGCGCAAAAACTTTAACAAGATTTGGTTATTTTTTAATATAATAGTTCTACACTAATGCCAAATAACAAATTTTGTGATAAAAAATCATAAATAAAAGCTACTTAAACTTCCATAATTCTTACAATTTCTGAGTTCATTTTTTATTTAGGGCGTGTGCTTATGATCTTTTTATTTTCTATGAATATTTTATATGTTAAAAATTACTTTATATATGTGTACGTGTATTTTGCTAGAAACAGGCTTTACCTTAAAAGTATTCGCTTTTCATGAATTTCATTATGAACAGAAATTGTGTTTAAAGCTATTTATTTACTATAATTATTTTATTTGTTTTATTTATTTATTTTTATTTTTTTCCCATGACACAAAAACAATAAATTTCTATTTAATGTTAGATCGATATTTATTCAAATAATTTTATGTAAATAACGTTAATGATTCAGTTAGAAATTTAGTTAAAAACTGTTATGTAGAATTATTTTTTTCAAATAAATTCTTTTCTCTACTTCATTGTTAATAAATATTACTAAAAAATCATTCTTTAATTAATTTTATTTTTAATGTATATATGTTATTTTAAATTATGATAATAAATATTTATACTCTTTAATAAAGTATATTCTATCAATAATATTCATTGTTTGTGTTAATAATCGAGCAGTCTTTAATCTGTGCAATTTAAGTTAAATTGTTTTAAGAGTTTATAATAAACAGTTAAAAGAATTTAAACATACAACTTCTTTCTGAATTTATAATGTGTTTGTTTTATTAATTTTATTTTTAATGTGAATATTTTATTTTAAATTATAATAATAAATATTTATGATGTTTAATAAAGTATGCTCTATCAATAATGTATCTTTGATAAGAACAAATGGATTACGTCTGAGAATATTTGTGAGGGAGTGACCTTTTGTCATAAAGGCACTCTAATGTTTCTGAGATCGTGACGTCAATAATTTAACATTTTGTAGGCGTAAAAGCGACATCTATCCTCTCTTTTACTTTAACTTTCTAGAGTGTGTGTGCTCTTTCGAATTCCGCAGTTAGCTCGCGGTTATTAGTAATATGTTAATGTGAAGTATCTCAGTTTGCAGCATATAAAAGCTGTGGTGTGTGTCTCTGGCGTGTCTCTGGCATTAGCCAGCAGCCAGCGTGTGAGGTTCTCTGCCATTAGATAGCGAAGTGAATTATTGTTCAGCGAAGTGCTAGCGAATAGGAAGTAGCAACGGCCTCCAGTGAAGTGGAAAGGAGTTTGGGTAGTTGATTTGAGATTCGGCCGTGGTAAGAGAATTTATAGTAGTTCCATTTTGATTATTTTGTGAAATAAAGAATTACCCACAGCCACGGGCTGTTTAATTAAGCTTTGTTTAGCAGCTCAGCCAGAAGATAGTGAGAAGTGTTAGACGGTGCCACGACTGAGCTAGGTCGGAGCCTGTGAGTATGATTTAGCTGTTCATAGTGTTTTCAGTTGTGTAAATTTAAGACTTGCTCCACTTCCCTTCAGCCATTATCACTTTAATAAACTTGTTATTTTATCCTAAATTACTGAGTATGTCTACATTTAACCTCCACCACGACCAACCAAACGTTACAAATGACGCTCAGCATGCATGTAACGTTACAAATGGCGCCCAACGAAACATCGGACATTATGAGATTGTGCCACGTGTGTATTTTACCGGTGCAGGTGATATTAGTGAATTTTTAGTTAAATTAGATGATTATATTTTGTTCAATAATATACCTGAAAAAAGTAGATACGTAGTGCTTAAATGCTCGTTGAAGGGCGAAGCACTTTTGTGGTTAGAGAATATAGGAAAGTTTTTGATTACTGAGGAAGCGAAAAGATTTGAACAAACTGTGATTGAGTTAAAGAAGGCATTTCCTCCCATTAAAGATAAAAGTATTTTGAGAAAAGAGTTCTATTGTAATAAGCAGAATATTTATGAGTCGGCATCAAAATTTTATCTTCGTAAGCTTGAACTAAAAAATAAATTAGATTTAGATATCACATTTGAGGAATTGTTGGACATTATTTTTCCTCTTTTTAATCCAAATATACAGGACTTTATTGAAGTTAGAGCACCGAAGAATTTTGCAGAAATGCATCAGATATTATCGAAGTATGAGACTCGGCATAGCTCGGATCAACGGGATTTGCGTAGCCCTCGGCAGAGACCTGTCACGGATAGTAATTTGAGAAATGAGGGGGAACGTAATTTTGTGAGAGGGGGACAGCGATTTCCGGATAGTAATTGGCTAATAACAATGATGGATTTGGTCGTAATATGTCGAATACGAGTAATGGTAATAGGAATGGTGGTGGTGCTAATAATTTTAGAAGTGGTGAGAGAAATATGTATGGAAATAGACATAATAGTGGTTATGATCGGAGAGGGGAAGTACGGGACAGGAATGTTTCTTCGCAAGTAAGGAGATTAACTTCGGATGAGAATTTGGAAAATAGATCAGTGCAAAGGAGAGCTGTGAGGAGGTCGGGTCAGTTAAACTGGTAAGTGACTGTATTTCGGAAGGTATGCAGTCACAGGTTAAATCGAAAAAGCCTTCTGTGAGGTTGAATAAAATTACTATTAATCCGGTTGAGTTAGCTGAAGTGTTAATTGTGGTAGATGGTATTGTAGTTAAAAGTGTCTTCGATACAGGGGCAGATAAGTCGTTCATTTCTTTTGATTGTTATCGGAAATATTTTTCGTATAAGAAGTTGAAGAGGTCAAGTCTGGTGGTTCAGTCGGCACAGGGAGTAGCTTGCGATAATAAAGGTTCAGTAGAATTGGAAGTTGAAATTCGTTCGGTTAAGACATGTTGGGAGTTTTGTGTGTTAGATGGATTAACAGTGCATTGTATAATTGGTGTGGATTATATGAAGGATAGAGGAATTAGTTTGGATTTCTTTAAAAAGTCGTTAATCGTGAATAATGATGAGAATGTGAGTAAGAAAGAGCATGTTTCAGTGTCAGTTAATTTGGAGGAGTCGGGGTTAAGTGAAATGGAGAGGGAGGAATTTAATAAGTTTTTGAATGAATTTGGAGAGGTTTTTCTGATAAACCGGGTTTAACGCATGTTGCGTGGCATGAGATTGATACTGATTTGAAAGCACCTGTTGCTAGTAAACCATATCGTTATGATAAAGTTAAACAAGGTATAATTGATTATCATATTCAAAAAATGCTAGCGGACGATATTATAATGCCAATTGAGTCGCCTTTTGCATCTCCAGTAGTGTTATGTCGTAAAAATAATGGGAAAAGTTTAGATAATCCAGGGGCATATAGGTTTGCAGTAGATTACAGAAAGTTAAATGCGATAACGCAATACCCTCAGTATCCTATTCCAGTAATTGACGACATTTTGGCTAATATAACGAGTACGAATTATATGTCAACGTTAGATCTTACGTCGGGTTATTTTCAGATTGCAATGAAGCCGGAGGACATACCTAAGACTGCGTTTATTACTCGGGACGGTTGTTTTGCTTTTAAGAGAATGAGTTTTGGTTTATCGGGAGCGCCGGCAACGTTCCAGAAGGCCATGAATAATATCCTTAAACCTTTGCTTGGTAAGGGTGTCTTGGTCTACCTGGACGACATAATTATAATGGCAGCTACTTTTGAAGAGCATTTAAGATTGTTGAGGGAAGTATTTACGTTGTTAAGAGATGCTGGGTTAACAGTTAAGTTAGAAAAATGTAAATTTTTGAGAAAAGAGATAAAGTATTTAGGAGTTAAAATTACGCGTGATGGTATTAAAATAGATAATGAGAAAATTGAGGCAATTACGTCAATGAGTCCCCCCAAAAATAGTAAGGAAGTGGCGACATTTTTAGGGATGGTGGCTTGGTTTGCCAAGTTCATTCCACGTTTTTCGGAGTTATGTGAACCGTTGTATAATTTAAAAAGGAAGAGGGTGAAGTTTGTATGGTCATCAACAGCTCAGAGGTCGTTTGAGTTATTAAAAGAGGCAGTAGTTTCCCCTCCTGTTTTGGCTCACCCCGATTATTCATCTCAGTTTGAAGCATATTGCGATGCGAGTGCAGTGGGGGTTGGATCCAGAGCCTGATTACTAACGGGGCACTCTCTCCCCAGTAAAATTACATAGAAATTTTCGCCTTGTTTAAACGCCCTTTTCAGTCAAAATTACTATCATGAATAAGGAAAAAATTTCTATTTATTTTTTCTGGTGGGAGAGTGCCCCGTTGATAATCAGGCCCTGGTTGGAGCGATGTTAGCACAGAAAGGTCGACCTATAGCGTTTGCGTCAAGAATTTTAAATGCAGCGGAAAGGAATTATTCGATTACGGAAAGGGAGTGTCTTGCAGTAATTTGGGCTTTGAATAAATTTCGTTGTTTTTTCACTAATATACCGGTTAAAGTCATTACGGATCATTCAGCTTTGACAAAGTTAACTAATGGAAAGGGTTTGTCGTCTCGTATGGTCAGATGGTGTTTGAAGTTAGCAGAGTATAATGTTGTTATAGAACATAGGGCTGGCAAGGAGAATGCGGTAGCGGACGCTTTGTCACGAAACCCGCATGGTGGTTTAGAGGTCACGGAGGAAGTTAAGTGTTGTGCATTGTCGTCGTTGGTGTTAAGGTCACGAGAGCAGTTAATAAGGGAACAGAAGCAAGATGAAGAGTTTGGTAGTTTGTATCGTTACTTGGAAAATCCTGATGATGTCCCGAGCGCAGATGTGCCTATGTTTGAGAAGTGGTCCCAATCTTTTAAGCTTATCGATGGTCTTCTTTTTTATTCTAAAATTGTAAATTCACGTGGAGAATTAAGAGTTTTTATTCCGGCTAGTCTTCGTAAGGCCATCTTGAAAGAATTTCATGGTAATCCATTAGCAGGTCACTTAGGAATCAGGAAAACTTATGCTCGAATTTGTGAATCCTGCTACTTCCCTAAAATGCGGGAAGCAGTGCGCGCTTATGTCTCCAGCTGTAGCACATGCCAACGTTATAATTATAAAAATGTAAGTCCAGCTGGCAAATTAATTCCTATTAAAGTTAATTTTCCCAATGAATGTGTAGGTGTAGATTTAATCGGTCCTTATCCAGTGTCTAATCCTAAAAGATATAGATTTGTACTAGTTATAGTTGATTATTTTAGTAAATGGGTAGAGTTAGTCCCCCTCAGGAAGGCTTCTGCACCTGCAGTTGCCGATGCATTTTTCGATAATTATATTTCTAAATATGGTGCACCAATTAGGGTAGTGAGCGATCATGGCCCTTGTTTTATTTCTGATATATTTAAGGCCCTGTGTGAAAAGCTGGAGATCGATCATTCTTTTACTGTTCCGTATCGACCTCAGTCTAATATGGCTGAACGTGTAAATCGTACATTGATTCAAATGATTTCTTCTTATGTTGGTTCTCATCATGCTAATTGGGACCAGTTTCTTCAGCATTTTGCGTACGCACTTCGTAGGCAGTTCACGAGTCAACGGGGAAAACGCCTGCTGAATTGTTTTTGGGTAGAAAAGTCATTACTCCTTTCCAAAGGTTAGTTATGGTGTCGGATGCGGAAAGTCAGTACATGTGCCAGGATATTGAGAGGTTGGTTAAGGAAGCTCAGGTTCAAATGGGAAAAGCGCAAGAAAAGCAAGCTCAGTATTATAATATGCGTAGAAGGGAGTTAGAAGTGAAAGTTGGAGATTTTGTGTTAGTAGAAAAGCATTGGTTAAGTTCAAGTCGTCAAAAGAGAGTAGCTAAGTTTGGTCCGAAGTTTGTAGGTCCGTTCGAGGTTTTGGAAGTTCGAAATAATAATTTGGTTGTTGATGTCAATGGTGAGAGAATGACTGTTAATCTGGATCAGGTTAGAGTGTATAAGTTTAGAGAAAATGGTAGTGAAGGTTCTCATGTGTCGAGTGGTGTTTCGCGAAATTCCCGATCCAATGAGTGTCCCGAGTCCAGCACTTCTTCATCTAATTCCTTTCATCAATATTCAAGAAGAAAATTTGGTCAAACAGCTCCAAAAACTGTTCTTGAAAGTCGAAAGCCTAGCAATCCGAGAGCAAAGTATGATAATAAAAATAAGAGAACTGTGTCAAATACATCGGACTCTGTGTGCCATAAAAGACAAAAAATTATAAACTGTCCAGTTCCTCCACCTATTAGACAGCAACCTCACAAACATAAATTATCTAATAGTTCACCATCTTCAGTGATTAATCCCCGGAAAAGATTTCGTTTGGACACTCGTCAAACTGTTAAACGAACTTTAAATTCCGAATTTTTGCCTAACAAGAAACAACATAGGTCCGGAAAGAAACGTGGCCTAGGATCTTCAGTAACTTCGGGTGCGTCTAGAAAGAGGAGACAACTCTCAGATTACCGGCAACAACAGTGTGAGTCTCACCATGGAGTGACCCCAGCGAACCGGCCAGAGCAGAGTCGTCGAGCGGAACCTACAAGTATCCCACGGCATCCATTCAGAACCAGGCTGCAGGCACGACAGTCAACTGTGGCGTCACCGTACAGTTCTGATGACGAAAGGTCCTTCGTACAAGGTTTCTGGGACAGAAGGAGAAAGCCATCCTGTAGTATGAAGCCTGCTAGCAGTGAATCATCTCTGTGATTGGGTGATAATGTTCTTTATTAAATTTCTATTAGAGTGCATATATGTGGTAGCAATGTGAAGGAATAGAAAGCAGAGAGACTGTTTTGTACTTTTGGCCATTTTTGGAATTTTTTGACGGACTCACGTTTAGTGCTTAATTGTGTTCAAAATTTGTTTGCAAAATTGTTAGTTTTATGTATGTTTGAGATTTTGGTCTTAACCCTTTCAGGGGCAAGGTATTTCTGCTCCGAAAATGTTCAAATAATTGATTCACACCACAATTTAAGAACAGATTTATTTGAAAATAATCAAGAGCTGTTTTCGCGAATATTATAAAATCGAAATTGTACTAAAATTTTACTGGTGCCAGTTCGAAATTGGAACAGTAATATTATGTGTTTGCAGACTGCAAACACCGCCCCTGAAAGGGTTAACTGCTTTTAAAAATTCTGGATCTATTGTTAAATTGTTATGTTATTTGTTAAAAATGTTACTGTATTGTTATATTGTTCATGTGTTATAAAATGTATGTTAATGTATGTTTAAATTTTCAGAAAGTACAGATAGTAATTTGGGTTATTTTGTACACGCGCCGCGGTTCAGGCGCGCACGTGTTTTGCGGTCAAGAAGTCCTTGACACGCGTTTCTATCTCTTATACTAACATTTAATGAATTAACTTTCTTCTTATCGTTCGTGTTTTATGAGTTGCGTTTGTACTTTAGTTGGGAATGGTTTCCGCAAGTTGCGAAGTTTTAAGCTGCGTTTGAATTTGAAATTGTGTTGTATTAAAATTAAATGTTAATGTGATTTTGTTGCAGGGAAGTATACCTGTGTTATGTATTGATTCTGCTATTTTTCTTTTAGTTAATACAGATGAAGAGCATGATGACGTCATTTTGTAAATTTTTGATATTTTTTGATTGTTGCATAAGCACAGCGATATGACGCTGTACGTATGTGCCCCAATTATTGTTAAAGTGGAGTTAAGTTCTGAAGAATTTTGGGAGTTAGTTCATTGGCTAATGGGTATGTAGGTATTACGTAGTAGCAGAGTTATTTTAGTATGAAGTAAATGTAATTTTAGATGAGTTCGGAATTTGGATGAGGAAAATTTTTGCGCATTGGGTTTTTTGGACTTGGTGCGAATTCTAGTATTAGGAAAGTTATGGAGAAATTTTTGGTAAAGTTACAGTTGTATTGCAATATTGAGGAAAATTTCGGAAGTTTCGTGTTTTGAGAAATTTTAGCACTCCCAGTGGCGTGGGTTGTTTTGAAAGAAGTAATTAGTTTTGAAAGTTTTACGAGTTTTTGGAAGTTTTACGGAGGCTATTTGTAAGATAGAAGAATGATTGGATTGAATATGTGAATATTTGGGGCAAACTGAGTTTTTTTGGTTGTGATGGGTTAAAGTTAATATTTTAAAAGTTATGTTTCGGCGCTAAATTTCACCCATCACTGTGTTTTTTTACGGTTTGAAGTTTATAACAAGAAAAAGTCCTGGGCATGCATTTGGCCCAGTCCTTTTTCTCTGCGGAATCCGAGGGGGGGTATTGAGGGAGTGACCTTTTTTCATAAAGGCACTCTAGTGTTTCTGAGATCGTGACGTCAATAATTTAACATTTTGTAGGCGTAAAAGCGACATCTATCCTCTCTTTTACTTTAACTTTCTAGAGTGTGTGTGCTCTTTCGAATTCCGCAGTTAGCTCGCGGTTATTAGTAATATGTTAATGTGAAGTATCTCAGTTTGCAGCATATAAAAGCTGTGGTGTGTGTCTCTGGCGTGTCTCTGGCATTAGCCAGCAGCCAGCGTGTGAGGTTCTCTGCCATTAGATAGCGAAGTGAATTATTGTTCAGCGAAGTGCTAGCGAATAGGAAGTAGCAACGGCCTCCAGTGAAGTGGAAAGGAGTTTGGATAGTTGATTTGAGATTCGGCCGTGGTAAGAGAATTTATAGTAGTTCCATTTTGATTATTTTGTGAAATAAAGAATTACCCACAGCCACGGGCTGTTTAATTAAGCTTTGTTTAGCAGCTCAGCCAGAAGATAGTGAGAAGTGTTAGGCGGTGCCACGACTGAGCTAGGTCGGAGCCTGTGAGTATGATTTAGCTGTTCATAGTATTTTCAGTTGTGTAAATTTAAGACTTGCTCCACTTCCCTTCAGCCATTATCACTTTAATAAACTTGTTATTTTATCCTAAATTACTGAGTATGTCTACATTTAACCTCCACCACGACCAACCAAACGTTACAAATGACGCTCAGCATGCATGTAACGTTACATATTCATTTTAATTAAAAATTACTAAAATCACAGACAATACAAATAACTAAATTAGAAACATAAAAACATTAACAAAAAATTTCATTGAACATTTCGGATTATTTCTAAATCCCTCATCAGCTATTTCAACTTAATATGAAATTCTTATTTAATGCTTTTATGTTTTTTATTTAATTATTTGTATTGTCTGTGATTTTAGTGAATTTTAATTTAAATAATATTCATTGTTTGTATTAATAACAAACAATGGCATTCTTTTATGTGTGCATTTTATAGTGCTTCCTGAATTTAAAATGTATTTGTTTTTGCATATTATAATGAAGTATATTTTGTTTCATTTCATATGAGCTGTTTTTGCTCTGTTACACAATTTTATTAGTTTCTTCTGTATATCAAAAAAGGTTTATTATTATTATTATTAGAAATATTAAAATATATCGTTAAGAGACTATTTCACTCAAGCGAAAACATTCTCTCGCTAATATTCGCCCCATTTAAGAATTTTGTTTTTAATTTCGCTTCATTTTACATACTTTTATTTTTATTTATTTGTTTTCCATTGCTTAGTTGATGATGTACAAACACACTGTTTTACATTTTAAGTAACATCTTGGCTGCTGGGCTTTTTCACGAGGGTATTTTTACTTTCGAAACCTGTTCTGAAAATTAAAATATCGTCATAAAATAAATCTGTATACAAAATCGCCTTTAATAATGAAATCTATCCTTCAGCTAGTTGCAAATTTATTTCAATAATATTTTCTCAATTTAACAAGAAAGATATTTTATATTTAAAGCAATTAATGTATTTAATTATAAAAATGCATTTCATATTTGTTGAAACTTTTACAACCATGGAAATAAAAACTTAAAAAATTAAACTGGTAGCGTTAATGATTCGATTAAGGGGAGGTTCTACCCTTTAAGTTAAAATTTTCGAGATTTAATTCCCTCTTTCAAATGTGGAGATTGGAGATTGTTACATTTAAAATCCTTACAGTATTTTTTGCTTGTTGAATGTAACGCCGTCGGTGAACGTAATACTCTTTTAAAACTTTCAAATGTTTTTCTCAAAAAACTTTTTTATTTTTAACTGGTTGACTCTTTTTCTCGAAAACTACTGGATTCAAAGCCGTTAAGGGCCTATTTCAGTCAAGCGAAAGAACCTATTCGCTAATGCTAATACCATGAAAGAAATTTATAAAGATATCTCGATTGCATTTCAATATTTTTAAATGATTTCTTTTCGCATTAGATCGCTGAAATCGATCGGCACAAAGGCTGGATCTTTTTTCTTTTTCAATATGTTTACAGATATTTTTTTATGGGGACACTTGCATTTTTGGAAGTGCAAAAATCCTCATAAAAATATCTGCAATTATAATCGAAAATATAAAAAACAGCATTTATCGCACTAAGATTCCGTCTTAGTTTTTTTTTCTGAAATTCTAAACGCAATTCGGATAATTAGTAGTCCAGATAGTCAGAGTTCGGATAGTTCGAGTTTTACTGCATTTTCTGAGAACTTTTTATTAATACAATTTTTTAGCGTAATATTTTGTTTCAATGTTTTCGAATGGCTTTCTTTTATGATTGTAATATGAGACTGAGTGTCTTTCTTAAGTTCAATTGTTATTACTTTATACAGCGTGCCAGTTTGGCCAATTTTATTCCGAATTTTCAAATTTTCACCGGAAATTCCTAAAGAAGAATTGCGCGATCGCTGAATGTCTCTTATTAAAATAGATATCAAATCATTCATTTCGTTTCTGTTATGTTCAGAAAATTTATGAGTAAAATTGGTGGTCAAACCGGCAATTCTATGTGGAATCGCAAATTAGATGTCCTTAAAAATGTTACATAAATTGTTTCTATTTCTGTCATGTCTATACTAATAACAGAAAGGTGTTAGGTATAAATCTGTACGCAATGACTCGAAAAATCTGGCGCACATGAATTTCTCTAAATTCGGTGGGAGTAATCAAAGGTAGTCATTGATTCATCTGTTATGTGTGAAATGTTGCAATTGATGAACACCATCCACACGAATATCCATATCTCCAATTTTTACATTTTACTTTCGTTTTCCAAATCAAACTGGAATTCAAGACATATCCAGTCTTGCCAGGTGACTAAAAGTACTAATTTCTTGAAAACAGTGAATAACATTTCCCCACGAACTGCTTGTCACAAAAAAATTTTTTGGAGTTTCGAAATGTAACCATAATTAGGAGGCAGTCCCCAATCTGAAACCTCACTCACTTATGTTTTATATATCAACCGTACAATAACAGCTGATTTTCATAATACATATAATTGTTTACAGAAGGATATGTGAAGTAGAAGATTTTATTATTAAAAACATTGCTTTCTTTTTACATATCTGGTGTCAGTTTAAAATTAAAATGAAAGTTATGTTTAAATAAAAGGTTCTATGATTATACATGTAATTAATTATCATACCTAGCAAGACTGTCGATCACAAAAAAAGAACTATAATTATCCGAGATCTGTATATAAAGGGTATCAATCTGACTATATTTAAAATACTTGATTCGGAATACTTTTCTACATGAATCATTATTATTTAAATGAAAAATACTGATGCGAGCTGAAGTAATAAAAGAATATGTCATTTCTTTAACTGAAACTTTCTTATATTTTCAGGTATTATAAAGCAATTAGAAAACTAGTTGGATGTGCCAGTCCCAAAACTTTCTTCTATCTCATACGTACATTTTAATATTTTTAAAAAATAGTTACTCATTTTAATGCTTTAACACTAGAAATACGGGAAATTTTACTCGAGTTTTAAAAAAATTATTTAACACCAGAATTTTCCTTTCAGACTGCTTAATTTATTTATTTGTCTTATTTTTTACTGTATCTTATTTAAACTTATTTTATAAATAATTTTCTGGTTTGAACCGAAATAGTTTCATTCGGTAGGGGACAAAATGACCCCTCACCGTAATTCTAGTGTTAATAATTTTAATTCAATATCATACAAACTTTGGTTTTCATCCTAAATTTTTGCTTCAGTCAATTAATCGGAGTAAAAACAAATTTCCGTCTCTGCACGAGCCGATGTATAATAGAATGATAGGTAGATTTTTTTTTTAATTCAGGGAGGACCTACTTGCCTTATCAAAAAATAATTATATACAAAAATTTTAGTTCAGTTCTAGGACTAACTTCATACACTTTTAGGTAGTGCAATACTGAAAATGGCATAAAATTCGATATTGCAGCGTCCCCTTCCGGCGGATTTTTTTTTAATTCAGGGAGGACAAACTAGCCTTAGTCATACACTTACGCAAAAAATTTTGTTCATTTCGATGCATAACTTCATATAGTTTTGGTCGGTACAATATTGAAAATGGCACAAAAATCGCGATTACAGCGTCCCTTTCCGGCGGATTTTTTTTTTTCAAATTCAAGGAGGACTAACTAGCCATAGTCATACACTTGCACAAAAAATTTGGTTCAGTTCGATGCATAACTTTATATACTTTTGGTCGGTACAATATTGAAAATGGCACAAACATCGCGATTGCAGCGCTTCCTTCAGGCGGAATATTTAAAAACTAAAGTAGGACCTGCTTGCCACAGCCAAAAACATTCACAAAAAATTTAGTTCAATTCTATGCATAACTTCATACACTTTTTGATGGTAGAATGGCGACATACAGACACACAGACATACAGACACGCGGACAGACAGACATTTTGTAACAACATATTTTCAGGGCTCGCACCGTTCCTAAAATTTTCATACGTTGCTACCAGTTTTTTAAATCAAAAATCTTCATAGAAGATCCGTTTAACATCTACAATAGAATTATACAATAAATATTACCGTTTAAAAATTGTGGTAGGAGAGTACGAAAATTTTAGGAACAGTGCGAACCCTGTATTTTTTGGAATCTCTGACCCCTGAAACGTGTAAATCCGTCGAAAACCGGAAGTCGAAAAAAGTTTCGATTACAATACTTTCTTCTATTGGAGATAGAAGAAAGCAAAATTGTTATAAACAAAAAAAAAAAAAAATATTCTTATACTTGTCTAAGTTATCCAGTCATGTAGTGTAACTTTGCACCATGTCATTAATACCATATAAAAAAGCTATTAAATATATATATATATATATATATATATATATATATATATATATTGTAGCAGGAAAAACTTTAAGCCGAAAATTTTCTTTCAGATATTTAAAGAATCGTAATTTACATTCACCAAGATAAGAAGATTTGTGTAATTTACTATATTAAAAGAAATATTATACTTAAGAAGAGTGGAAGAAAAAAAGCATGGGCATTTTTAGCAAGAAAAAGAACTTTTTATTGTTGATATAAAACATAAAAATCCCGTGAAAAACAATTTTCAATGTTTTAACTCAATAATACATTTATAGTTACAGTAGTACACATTAGTGCTAATATTGATCAAACAACAATAAAAAATGTCAAATGCATAGGTTGTCAAATTTGAATAGCTCCGCCCCAAAGAACGTCTTTAAATGAATTTTATGCACTTTACAAATATTTTCGAAAATATTTGCATGATATATCCAATGCACGCCTTCTGCACAGATGAGGAATTTTCGACAAAAAAATGGAAAATATTCTTATGATTATATGATAGAAACTTTATTTTTGTAATTTTTTCTAATGAAAATTTCAGGCAGTTTTTATGATAAGAAAATTATTAAAAAAAAATTTGCTAGCTATGCATCTTTGGTACCTATATGACCTCAGTTAATGACATTAAAATAGTTTTAAAAAATCGGCTTTCACACACACACACACACACACATATATATATATATATATATATATATATATATATATATATATCATAAACTATCAATATTTATAAGATGATAAAAAAGGCAATATATTGTTAGACAGGTAACCAAATTGGGGGGGGGGGGGGAGGGGAATAAGAAAATTTTATCGAAAAGCATGTTTTTACTGGCTACCCATATATGCTCTTTTTTAGCTCCATATACATCAGTTAAATGCATGCATATACAGTTTTAATTACATTTTTAGTCTGCATATAATTAATTAGTACCTAAAATCAGTAAACAATAAACCTATGCCTAAGTTTGAGCCGGCTCAAAGTTATACTGAAAAAAAGGTAAATGGTAGTTTTGATTTGATTTTATATTTCTTTAGTTACTAGTAAACATATATTCTCAAAGTATTAGCACATTTACAGCATTTAGATAAAAATATGTATGATAAATGAGTATTTTGCAACTTACTATAAAAATTTAAATTCATTACAGCAAATTCAAATCTACATTCAAAATTAACTCATGATGCAGACACAATTGTTGCAATCAATTGTGTTTAATATTGCTAATTTATTATTTAAAATACAGAGTAAAAACCACAGTTTAGAAATTTGCTAACAGAGTTCAGCACGATTATAAAGATTATTAAAGTAAAAAATGTTTAAAATTAGGTCGCCGGGCAAGGTTACTATTCTAGGATCAAAGTTACCTTGAATGATGGTGTTAAAAGAAAGAGCATGCATTGAAAACTTATTCAATAAACGAGATAGGATATTGTTGAAAATTAGTGCACTTATTCAAACTTAAAAGCCAATATTAAAGTATATTCTACTCACACCACTAATATTATATTGTCATCCATTAATAAATTAAAATGTGATACCACATATGTAGTCTCTTCAGCGATGAGCTCATTAAACCAACGAGTGAGCGCCCCCTAGTGGCATTAAGTTCTCCTCGTAATTATTTGAAACTAGAAATAAACAATTGTGCAGATGAACCACTGTGTGAGAACTTCTAAGCACCGAAAATATGACGGCCGATTATCAACATGAGTGATATAGGGCCAAAGAAGGTGAGACGATGCCTTCCGTAGAGGTCTTTCTAGGGGAACCTAACTCATATTTGTGTTTAAAGTTAATATTTCTGTAAAAATTATTAGCCAAACATTAAGGAAAACAAATGTAGCGTTACAAGAAAGTAAAAAAAAAAAAAAAACAGACTAATATAAAAATAACTCAAGTAATAATTCTTAGTAATCAATTCTCATCTCGTTTTCCTATTAATATACTCTAGGGACATAGCTCCGCCCATTCGAAAACAAAAATAATGTCCATCTTTTTCACAAGTTTTATAAAAATTAATCCTTCGTAGGAGGAGCTGTGACGTAATTTAGAATTTCTGCTATTGTTATTTAAGAAAGGGGGATTTGTGTGAAAATAATATTGCATCATTCATTGAAATTTCCAGAAAGATGGGGGAGGCGGGATATATAAGTATTCATGTAATATGTTTCATAGTTATTAATTATAATCAATGTTAGTAGTGGGCGGAGCTACTGATATAGCATTACAATTAATTATTGCATATCATGGAATCTTTCCCTCAATTTGTGTGCTGCATACTGGATTTTCTCATAATACTTAATTTGTTTTCAAAAACTATCAATTTTCTTCATGTGCTTTTAGTTTAAACATTTTTGGGATATCCACAATTAATGATACTATTTTCATGTGCGAAAATAGAACTCGCCACATACCACAGGCGTGCCCGTATCCCAGGATGAAAACTGAATCTTAACACAGGTGCCTTGCCAGCAGAAAAGCACCTTCCTATTGCAGCGCAAAAGTTTATGCACAAGCTAAATGAAAAATATATATCGGAATGCTTAAAATTTTTTAAATTTTTACAACTCATATTTTGAATTTGGAAATAATTCTTTGTGAGGAAAATAATAAATTATACAAAAATAAAAATTGTTATATAGCAAAAGTTTATGAATAAAAACGAAATATTTAAATTTGACATAGCCCGTAAGTCTTTAAGATGTCTAAAAGATGTAAGTCTTTAAGATGTCTGATTCCATTGTACCTGATGAGATCGAATACGTAGTTTTCCAATGATATTACGAGATTAGTGGAGATTTTTGAAGCTTGTTTGCTCCATAGTGCCTCGATCGCCTGTTTGAGCTTTTGTACTGAGTAGTACTGCTTCCCATTCTTCTAGATGTCCAATTGGAGGATTCCCCAGGTATTCAGATTGAGTTTGAGTGTTGTGTTGGCCAGTTCACCAATTCGATATCGTAAGACCTAAAACACTATTTTAGGCAACTGGAATCGATGCGTTGTCTTGGTGAAAGGTCGAAACGGGACCCCCCCCCCCCCCCAGACGTTCACCCAACGATCACAAATGCCCATTAAGAGTTTCCTGATACTATTGGGGATTTTGTCTGCCTTATAGGAAGCAAAGTAACGTTTTGTACATTGCAGCCAAAAGCGTCCAATAACATGAAAGAACCATTTATTTTTTGTCTACTGAATATGCTTTTCGGATCGTTTCTCAAAGCAGACCAATAGAAAGAGAAGCCATCTGAACCAAAAAGGGACATACACTTGAAGTTGGCTAACTAGTGAGTAAAAAATCAACGAAATATATTTAGCTTATAAAGCAAATGTTTGAAAAAGAAAATCACCACAAAGTGAGATAGTCCAAGAGCCGACCGCACAAAACCCTAAGTCATCGACCACAAGAAAATTTCCTTTATTTTATGTAAGAGTAGTCATAGAGAAATCTAATGATCCATGTCTGCCGGAAACGAAATGGTGCATAAACCAAAAATTGATACAACAAGTGGTTAATTCGTTGGCTTAGCAGTATGTTTTGCTGCAACCAGTTTTCCATGTTTTCATACTTTTGATTGTACGGCAAACACAATGTTAAGCCTACGAGTCATACCACTAATCTACTATAGGTGTATTAATTTTTGGCTTATGCACCACTTCGCTTCCAGCAGACATAAATTCGTTAGATTCCTCTATTACTACTCTTCAATAAAATAAAGGAATTTTTCTTGTGCTCCATGACTTAGGGTTTTGTGCGGTCGGCTCCTGGTCTAAGAGGAGGTAAAAAAAAGAGATCATTTAAAGCTGAAATCTAAAATATATGGGTGAAAGACTTAATATAATGTAGTTATGACAATAAATAAATCAATAAATAAAACAAAATATAATTCGAAAAAATGAATATATAAAAAGACTGCGGAAATGTTGTTAATAAAAAGCAAACAAAGAAAGAAAAAAAAGGGGGGAAAATATTCATTAAGTCTATACCAGAGCCGAAACCCTATAAAAACTTTGATTAACATGACTTATTTTACATCTATTCCCATAGTAGTAGGATGTTTATGGGTTTCTTGCCTGCAACACTGCTGAGACATTTTTTTTCTAGAAACCTGTGGTTTATATATAAAAATAAATGAATAAATAAGATCCCTTCAATAAAAAAAAATATCATTTTTTTTTATTTATAGTGCAAATTTGTTTCTATTACATTAACTTCTGCTGTTACCATTACATAAAAAGCAGTAGCGGCAATGAGGATTGCTAATTGGTGTTTAAATAACGTTAATACCGCTTTTGTATAAAAAAGTACAAGGAGTGAATTATAGGTGTAAGAATATTTATATTCAGTAAAGATTCTAGTTTTAATTTCTTCTTTGAATGCATTTCTTGATTCATAGGTATATCGTGTGATTATATAAAGCACTAAAAAGATATTCGTGTATAACGCGCACCCAGGTTTTTTTGCCCGAAATTTTGCAATATATATATATATATAATATATATATAGAATATATATATATATATATATTCTATATATATATATGAGACGATTTAAGGAGAACTCGAATTATTTCCACTGGTTAAAAAGAAACACACAGTCATGGCAAGCGAGGGTAAAAACAAAATAAATAAATAAATGTAGAAGATCCAATAATTAGTCATGGGCTGCTGTAAATTCATTTATTAAATTCGTAATAATGAGGAAGGAAAAGCTCCTTTTGCAAAAATTCCATCATTATTTCAGCGAGCTGTCCTCATCGAAGAAGCAACCCAAGAAATCTTCTTTTTCATCTCGAGACTTCCACCTTTTTAAACTAAAAAGAAAGTTCTGGAACATTCTGTAACCTCAAACCATCATTCTTTTATGTAAACAGAATTCTTGTCCAGCTACGAGATTATTTTCCACAAACGATAAATTTATTTAAAAAAAAAATATTATTTAACCAATTTATAATTGACTCAGAATTTTAAATATCTTAAGCAGACGATTTTTATAAATGATTAATTTTAAGAGAAAAAGAAAAGAAATGAATTTATTAATATGCACACATCAAAGGTTGACGTAGGAAAAATAAATAAATAGATAAAATAAAATAATGATATTTTTTGAAAGGTATGGTTTTGGAATAAATTTAATAAGACTTTCTTAAAAAGGGTTGATAAAACCATAGAAGAAATCAGTTTTATTTGGAATATTAAGAAATAAAGTTTTAATTAAGAATATTTTTAATTTAGAGCCATCTTTTTAAATTTACGCATACTGGAATAATGTTTTTTAAGGCAAATTAAGAATTTATATCGTCTGCATAAGGATTAACAGATTAGATTTAGAAACAAGATTTTAATTTAATAATTTGAAGTAAGTACGGAATATTATTATAAGAAAATTAAGATAGTATAAAGGTTAGTTTTGGCTAAAAAATTTTAAATTTGTAATATATATATATATATATATATATATATATATATATATATATATATATATATATATATATATATATATATATATATATATATATATATAGGATATATATATATATACACACACACATATATATATATACATACAGGGTGTTTCTAAACTCATGGTACAAACTTTAAGGGGTGATAGTACACATCAAGACAGACAATATTAAATGGAAAACTAAGGGTCCCAAACGTTTTCCAAAGGAGATAGGTGCCATTCAAGTTTAGGGTCCAAAAATTGAAATGATTTTAAAAACAGAAAAATTGGTTGATTCGTTTGCGGTTTTCACAAAAACTATTCTTTATATCAGTATTGTCTTGAAAATAAATTATAAAAATAAATTTCAAAAAATGCCTATAGAGGGCACTTTAGACTTTGGAGTAACGAACAACTAACTGTTTTTTACCGTTATTTTTTGCATCTCCTTGCTTGCAATTTTTTTAGAAGCTTAGACATAAACTTAAATTTTGAACTCAAAATCTAAATCGTTGGGAGTGGTTAACCCCTTCAAGACGAGCGACCAGTATTCGTGCCGGCACCGTTTGCACTCACATCCCGCGCGACCGGTATACGCGACAGCGCTGTTGGCACTCAGACCCCGTGCGACTAACATTCGTGCCGACCGTTTGGAACGTTTTATTGAGAAGAATATAACGCATAAAATATTTATCATAATCGTATTTGACTTTATATTTGGGAAGAATACATTTCCATCTAACATAAAAAGAAAATAGAAACAGTGAATGTTTTTTTTTTTTTTTTTTTTTTTTTTTTTTTTAAATTTAAGTTATTTTATTATTCAAAATATTACTGCAGTAAAAAGGAAACATGATTAGTTCATCTATTTGTTTCTTAAACTTTCTGAAACGCAATCTCTTTCCGATCATAAATCTTTTACATGTGTGGTAAAGCTTTATTTTTTTTTTTTATTTATTTATCGTAAATTTCTGTACAGTATTTGAAAAGGAGGAAAAGTGAATGAACTGATTCAATATAAACATGATGCCTTGTGAGATATGCTTACGTCTCTGACGCTAAAGATTTCTAGTTAATGCGGTTTCTGTTTCTTTCTTTCTTTCTTTTTTCCCTACTGTTATCTGGATGATTTAAAATGCTTGAGTTTTAGGTGAACGGGTGAATATTTTCTTAATTTTATTTTGTTGTTGTTTGTTTATTTGTGTGTAAATCATTGTGATTACAGCGATTTGAGGCCTGATGTTACAAAATGAAAGGATTAATCCAACTAATACTTTTATTTTGTTGTGGCAAATTAATTTGCTCCGGAAGAAAGAAAGAAAACAACAAAGAAAAAGAAAAAAGAAAGAAAAAAAGAAAAGAAAAAAAGAAGTTTAAAAAACATTGTTGTGTTTTACTTTAGTTTTAATTTTTGATTTTTATCTTCAGTTATTTTCTTTATTGTTTAACAATTAAGTTATTTTCAATTAAGTTATCTATATTTATATATCATATTATCCAAACTTATTAAAATAGCAGAAAAAATAAATGTTTTACAAAGAATGAAATAGCAGAGATTTTGAAAAATATTTAGTCTTCTTAAAGTAGCATTTTTGAGAGTTATTGATTATAACATAATAATTTAACTCTTGCAATTTTGATAAGTAATTGTATATTACAAATTAATAGTCAGTTTTTTCCCATAATAACTGAATACATTTATTCGATATATTTTATTATCTCTATATTTATCTGTTTATTTTCATTTTTTTAAATACTTGTAAAATCAATGACATTTGTGATTAGCTTATTTGAATTGATTATTCAGTTTCATTAATTATTATTCAATGCATTTAATTCTATAAATTAATCTTGTTTTAAGTATGTTCATATATAAGATATAAATAAAGAATTTTTATCATCAACATTTATTTGATGAATGTATTTTAAATTATTGCAGTTTACTCATCATTATCAAGTCCCTTTATTTGATATTTCTTTTATTATCCATTAGTACATTTTTAGGTAGCTTTCATTACAAAAAGTAAAAAGCTACCCATTGCAGCCGTCCGGAGGAAAGCACTTCCGGAAAATTTTGGTATATTTTCACCGATCATGACCCCCAGACCCGAAAACCACCCTCCGTTTAAATGTTGATATATATATATATATATATATATATATATATATATCTGATTTTTGTCATGCGATAACTAACGTATTTATGAACCGATTTCAATGAAACTTGGTATGTACATAGTACATACAAATGTCTCGACCGAGTTCGTTGGCCAGCATCATCCGCCATTTTAAATTTTTTTCAAAATTTAAAATTTAAAATTAAATGCGAAAAAATTAAAAGTTGAAAAATATTTTTCTTTTATGTGTTAGAACCTAAAACAACGATTCCAGAACACTTTTTGTTTTGTCTATATCTTAAAAAATGATTGAGTTATAGCACTTTGAATTTTTCTTATGGCTGACATTTTGAAACGATCTGATTTTTGTCATGTGATAACATGAATATTTATGAACGGACTTGAATGAAACTTGGTACGTACATAGTACATATAAATGTCTCAACCGAGTTCGTTGGCCAGCATCATCCGCCATTTTGTTTTAAAATGGCGGCCATTTTAAATTTTTTAAAAAATTTAAAATTTAAAATTAAGTGCGAAAAAAATTAAAAGTTGAAAAATATTTTTCTTTTATGTGTTAGAACCTAAAAAAACGATTCCAGAACACTTTTTATTTTGTCTATATCTTAAAAAATGATTGAGTTATAGCACTTTGAATTTTTCTTATGGCTGACATTTTGAAACGATCTGACTTTTGTCACATGATAACGCACGTATTTATGAATCGATTTGGATGAAACTTGGTGAGTACATAGTATATACTGAGGCCTGAATCGAGTTCTATACTCAGTTCCATCCGCCATCTTAGTTCAAAATGGTGGCCATTTAAATTTTTTTATAAATTTTAAAATTTAAAATTAGGTACAAGAAAGTGAGAAATTGAAAAAGATTTTTCTTTTATGCATTTGACCTTGATACAAAGATTCCAGAACATTTTTTGTTTTGTCTGTATCTTAAAAAATGGTTGAGTTATCACATATATATATTAATCGATTTCAATATGAGCGTGCATATGCACCTGAATTAAGATTTCGACCAAGCTCATTATCAGGTTCTACTAATTTGAGCTTAGTATTTTTGAATTATATAACTTAATTTGAAATAAATAAATAAATATCTAAGTATATGAAAGCTACCTCTTCCTACCGGCACTGCCGGAAGGACTATTTTCTTTTATTTTCAAAAATACTTTTAATATTTAATAACATTTTAGAAATGTATATTTTAAAGTATGATTCTATTTTCTTTGCATTATTAGATACTTTTTTACTTAAAATGCACTTTATGATTGATTATATATTTAAATAAAATTTTTGAATTTTCAAAAATATTTAAAATTAAATTAAACATTTTCAAACGATTTTTTACAGCTTTATAAAATCACTTATTTTGTTTAAGGAGTGTGTTAAAAATTATTTAGAAAAAAGTTGTTTCTTTCAACAAAATTATTATTTATTTGAGTAAAATGCTTCATATGTTTCTATAGTAGAGGCAAGTAAGTCTTCTGTAATCGTATTATATTGTTCTTTAACATGAAAACGTGGTTAAAATATGCATTATATATATTTAAAACGTCATTTTTATACTAAAATATCGGAGGAAATACTCGAATTTTTTGTGTGAATACATATAATAACAACTTCTTTCATGTACGTGCATTTCAAAAGGGTTCATCGAAAAACGAATTTTACATAATTTTTTAAAGAATACTCTACAAGAGTTAGGCTTAGCAGCGCAAAATCCTTCGGTCCTGAAGAGGAAATCAAATTTTCCCGCTCCGTCCTCAGATGCGCACTTCTGAAAGCGTGCGCCGTCGCGAACGGGTTAAACAGCGCAAACTGAAATGTATGTGTGGGGGGGGGGGGGGAGTTCAAATTCCAAATGATTATAAAAAACGGAAAAATTGGTCAATTGATTTGTGATTTTTGCTAAAATTATTCTTTATGTCAGTATTATCTTGAAAATAAATTATAAAGATAAAATTCAAGAAATGCCGATAGAGGGCGCTTTACACTTTGTAGTAACGTACAACTATTTTTACCGTCATTTTTTGCATCTCATAATTTTTTTAGAAGCTTAGACATAGACTTATATTTTAAGATGAAAATCTGAATCGTTGGAAGTGGTTTAAGTAGCGTAAACTGAACTCAATCGGGGTGGAAAGGTTCAAATTTGAAATGACTATAAAAAACAGAAAAATTGGTCGGTTTTCGCTAAAACTATTCTTTATGTCAGTATTCCCTTGAAAATAAAGGTTAAAGATAGCTTTCAAAAAATTCCGTAAGAGGACGTCTTAAACTTTAAAGTAACCAACAACTATTTTTAACCTCTATTTTTTGTTTCTAATTAAATGCTTGTAAAAGTCAAACTTAAATTTTGAGCTCAAAATGGGCATCGTTGTGAGTAATTAATTGGCGGAAAATTGAAATGTGTTCGAGGGGTGGGGATGGTAAAATTTCAACTCCTTAACACTGCTCAGTTGGCCCTTCCTAACCCCTCCTATCGATTTAGAATTTGAGCTCAAAATTTAAATCTAAGCATATGCAAGCATTTAATTAAATACAAAAAATAACGGTTAAAAATAGTTGTTGGTTACTCTGAAGTTAAGGCGCCCTCTAACGGTATTTTTGAAATTTATCTTTAAAATTTATTTTCAAGGAAATAATGACATAAAGAATACTTTAGCGAAAACGGAAAACGAATCGATCAATTTCCGTTTATAATAATCATTGGAAATTTGAACCTCCTCACCCCCCTTTGAACACAGTTCAGTTTGCGCTACTTAACCACTCCCAACGATTCAGATTTTCATCTCAAAAATTAAGTTTATGTCTAAGCTTCTAAAAAAATTTTATGAGATGCAAAAAATAACGGTAAAAATAGTTGTACGTTACTCCAAAATCTAAAGCGCCCTCTATCGGCATTTTTTGAAATTTATCGTTATAATTTACTTTCAAGACAATACTGAGATAAAGAATAGTTTTAGTGAAAACCGCAAACGAATCGACCAATTTTTCTGTTTTTTATAATCATTTGAATTTTTGGACCCTAAACTTTAATGGCGCCTATCTCCTTCGGAAGACGTTTGGGACCCTTAGTTTCCTATTCCCTTACAACAATATTACAACAATATTCAAGACAAACAATATTAAATAGACCCTTCCTATTTAATATTGTTTGTCTTGATGTATACTATCACCCATTAAAGTTTGTACCATGGATTTAGAAACACCCTGAATATATAGAGGGTGTTTCTAAATTCATGGTACAAACTTTAAGGGGTGATAGTACACATCAAAACAAACAATATTAAATGGGAAACCAAGGCTCTCAAACGTCTTCCGAAGGAGATAGGCGCCATTAAAATTTAGGGTCCAAAAATTCAAATGGTTATAAAAAACAGAAAAATTGGTCGATTCGTTTGCGGTTTTCACTAAAACTATTCTTTATATCAGTATTGTCATGAAAATAAATTATAAAAATAAATTTCAAAAAATGCCGATAGAGGGCACTTTAGACTTTGGAGTAACGAACAACTGTTTTTTACCGTTATTTTTTGCATCTCCTTGCTTGCAATTTTTTTAGAAGCTTAGACATAAACTTAAATTTTGAGCTCAAAATCTAAATCGTTGGGAGTGGTTAAGTAGCGCAAACTGAATTGTGGGGTGAGGTTCAAATCTGAAATGATTATAAGAAACGGAAAAATTGGTCAATTGATTTGCGATTTCCACTAAAATTATTCTTAATGTCAGTACTATATTGAAAATAAATTATAAAGATAAAATTCAAAAAATGCCGATAGAGAGCGCTTTAGACTTTGGAGAAACGTACAACTATTTTTTACCGTTATTTTTTGCACCTCATAAATTTTTTTTAGAAGCCTAGATATAAACTTAAATTTTGAGATGAAAATCTGAATCGTTGGGAGTGGTTAAGTAGCGCAAACTCAATGGGGAGGTTCAAATTTCAAATGATTATAAAAAACGGAAAAATTTCTCGGTTTTCGCTAAAACTATTATTTATGTCAATATTTCTTTGAAAATAGATTTTAAAGATAAATTTAAAATAACTCCGCTTGAGGGCGCCTTAAAATTTATAGTAACCAACAGCTATTTTTAACCCCCTTTTTTTTTTTTTTTTTTTTTTTTGTATCTAATTAAATGCTCGCAAAAGCTTAGACTTTAATTTTGAGCTCAAATTCTAAATCGATGGGAGAGGTTAAGAAGCGCAGACTGAACTGTGTTCAGGAGTTGAAATATTACCTTCCCCACCCGTCGAACACAGTTCAATTTTCCGCTAATTAATTACTCACAACTTATGCAGATTTTGAACTCAAAATTTAAATTTGACTTTTACAAGCATTTAACTAGATAAAAAAAAAAAAACGGTTAAAAATAGTTGTTCATTACTCTAAAGCCTAAGGCGCCCTCTGGCGGAATTTTTTGAAAGATATTTTTTAAATTTATTTTTAAGGAAATATTCACATAAAGAATAGTTTTAACGAAAACCGACAAAATTTTCCGTTTTTTATAATCATTTGAAATGTGAACCTCCCCACCCCCATTGAACACAGTTTGCGCTACTTAACCACTCCCAACGATTCAGATTTTCATCACAAAATTTAAATTTATGTGTAATTTATGAGATGTAAAAAATAACGGTAAAAATTGTTGTATGTTACTTCAAAGTCTAAAGCGCCCTCTATCAGCATTTTTTGAATTTTATCTTCATAATTTATTTTCAATATAGTACTGACATAAAGAATAATTTTAGTGAAAATCGCAAAACAATTGACCAATTTTTCCGTTTTTTATAATCATTTGAAATTTGAACCCCCCCCCCCCCCCCCCCCCCCCACAGTTCAGTTTGCGCTACTTAACCACTCCCAACGACTTAGATTTTGAGCTCAAAATTTAAGTTTATGTCTAAGCTTCAAAAATAAATTTAATGAGATGCAAAAAATAAAGGGTAAAAAGTAGTTGTTTGTTACTCCAAAGTCTAAAGCGCCCTCTATTGGCATTTTTTAAATTTATCGTTATAATTTATTTTCAAGACAATAAGACACTGACATAAAGAATAGTTTTAGTGAAAACCGCAAACGAATCGACCAATTTTTCTGTTTTTTATAATCATTTGAATTTTTGGACCCTAAACTTTAATGGCGCCTATCTCCTTCGGAAGACGTTTGGGACCCTTAGTTTCCTATTTAATATGGTTTGTCTTGATGTGTACTATCACCCATTAAATTTTGTACCATGGATTTAGAAACACCCTGTATGTATATATATATATATATATATATTTTTTTTCTATTTATATAAGAAAGAAATTGGTTAACTACTCACGGTATTTAGTAATTTCTTTGAAATTTTTGATATTGCATTATTTCCGGTTTTCAGTATCTGCTTCATCTTCGCTAATTGTATGCTTTTGTTGAAAATTCTGAAGTGATATAATCGCGTACATCAACTAATTCTTCTTCAGTAGGTAATTCATCAAAAACATTAATGAAATTTTCAGCAGTTTCTTCACTCCTGATGATTTTAATTCTCGAGTTTTGAGTCGTGGAAGAGAAAAAATTTTCCCAGCTCGTCACCCACATTTATACGGGATCACAATTTTTTGTAACACATTGCTCTGATAAGTTTGGAGGGTTTTTTACTTTTTTACTTTCTTCTATCTTCAATAGAAGAAAGTATTGTAATCGAAATTTTTTCGATTTCCGGTTTTCGACGGATTTACACGTTTTAGGGGTCAGAGATTCCAAAAAACATGTTTTTACAAAATGTCTGTCTGTCCGTGTGTCCCTGTGTCTGGGTGCGTGTCTGTGTGTGTGTCTGTGTGTATGTTGCCATTCTACCATCAAAAAGTGCATTAAGTTATGTAAAGAATTGAACCAAATTTTTTGTGAATATTTTTGGCTGTGCCAAGCAGTTCCTCCTTCAGTTTTGAAATATTCCGCCGGAAGGGGGAGCTGCAATCGTGATTTTTGTGCCATTTTCAATATTTTACCCACCAAAAGTATGTGAAGTTATGCATCGAATTGAACCACATTTTTTGTGTAAGTGTATAACTATGGCTTGTTGGTCCTCCCTGAATCTGAAACAAATTCGTCGAAAGGGGGTGCTGCAATCAAGATTTTTGTGCCATTTTTAATATTGTACCGACCGAAAGTATATGAACTTATGCATCGAATTTAACCAAATATTTTTTGTAAGTGTATGACTATGGCTAGTTGGTCCTCCTTGAATTTGAAAATAATCCGCCGGAAAGGAGCGCTGCAATTGCGATTTTTGTGCCATTTTCAATATTGTACCGACCAAAAGTACATGAAGTTATGCATCGAATTGAACGAAATTTTTTGTGTAATGCATGGCTATGGCTAGTTGGATCGCCCTGAATCTGAAAAAAATCCGCCCGAAGGAGGCGCTGCAATAGCGAATTTCATGCCATTTTCAATATTGCATCACTTAAAAGTGTATGAAGTTAGTTCTAGAACTGAACTAATTTTTTTGTATATGATTATTTTTTGGTAAGGCAAGTAAGTCCTCCCTGAATCAAAAAAAAAAAAAAAAAAATTGCCTATCATTCTACTGTCCATCGGCTCGTGGAAAGACAGAAATTTGTTTTTACTCTAATTAATCGATTGAAGCAGAAATTTAAGATGAAGATCAAAGTTGGTATGGTAATGAATTAAAATTATTAAAGCATTAAAATGAGTAACTATTTTTTTTAAATATTAAAATGTACGTATGAGATAGAAGAATGTTTTAGGATTGACACATCCAACTAGTTCCCATTTCTTTCTGCGAATTGAGAACTTACTGAAAGAATATGAAGATTTTTAAAATCGCAGGAAAAAAAAAAGATTTTTAATTAAAGATTTTTATTTGAAAAGTTCAGTTTGATTCACATAATGATAATGAATCTGATTCTGATGAATCTACATTTGTGAATATTCCAGTCAGGAAATGTTAACAAAAATAAATAAACTAATATCTCGGTCTGAGGCATTAAAAAATGATGTAAATTTAAGTAATTTCTTCCATGAAATATTTTTCATCCTTTATCTCCCAAATTATTGTCCGCTGTTCGGAATGTGCATTATTCAGAGCTTAAACGTACAAAAATTTAAGTTTGGGGAGTGGTGATTGGAAAACTGTTCGTTAAAATCAGGTGTCCGCTGTTCAGGTGTGTTCGTTATGAATGCTGTACTGTATATATATGCAGTGAAAATTCTTTTTAAAGGCCATCACTATTCAAGGGGCACCTCTGTTAATGACCAAGATTTTTAGGGAAAAAAATTTCTCACTAACTTTATGTTAATTTTCTTCTATTAAATTCCACATCTACCTTTCATAAAGACCATTCTTTTCGCATGTGTCCGAAATCCAAAACAAGTGTACTGAACCAAACTGAACCAAACGATAGGAGTTCAGCAAACAAATGCAATTGAAAATAAGAAGTGAAGGGGAGATGGGCAGGATTTAGCAGCACTATGAAGGATCACAAACTTTTCTTCAAGTGAGAGAAACAGGTCTTCCTCATACTTTGTTTGACCTTTCAACATGTAGGGTTTTGCGTTGGAGGGTATGAGGGGAAACTTGACCCTTAATCATGGGCACAGAAAGGATGACAATATTTGATCTGTGTTATCTTTTGATGTAAGAAAATCTGATTCCGCATTTACTAAAACTGTGAATGCATACTGAAGCACAATTTTTACTCTAGAAATTTTATGCTCAGTTTTATGTAAAATTTAAAATCGTGACATTTAAAATAAACAAAAGAGTAAATTTGGGTTTGGACAAAAACAATGTTCTTAATTGTCATGATCAAGGAACATCTGCAGCAAAATTGGCTTTACAGTTTTATTGCAACAAGAATATGGAAACAATATTGTAAAAAAAAAAAGAACTAACTGAATTGAGAACTTACTGAAAGAATATGAAGATTTTTAAAATCGCAGGAAAGAAAAAGATTTTTATTAAAGATTTTTATTTCAAAAGTTCGTTTGATTCACATAATGATAATGAATCTGATTCTGATGAATCTACATTTGTGAATATTCCAGTCAGGAAATGTTAACAAAAATAAATAAACTAATATCTCGGTCTGAGGCATTAAAAAATGATGTAAATTTAAGTAATTTCTTCTATGAAGTAAAAAAATCATCAGAAACCAAAATCGTCTTTGCGAAAAATTTATAAAAAGTAAACAAACGTCATTAGAAATTTTTTTCATTCATAGAGTTTGAAATTGTTAATAAACAGATTTTTCACCATTATAAATTTTGATTTCTTTCTTTTAGTTTCATTTTTTGTCACCCCTATTCAAGAGCCATCACTTATAAGGGCTAATTTTCAATGAAACGGCAGGTGATTACTGAAAGGTTTCACTGTGTCTATTACATACAGGGTGCCCGAAAAGTCTGGAAACGATAGAATTACTCGAGAAATACATATCAGATTGAAGAACGAAAAAATATGTATTAAATATTTTTAAAAAGCTAATCAGTAATGCTGAACTTGACCCCCTAGCTATTAGAGGGAGTCCATCTATGCAATCTTAAATGATAATTTATTTTCAACGGCAGATTTGGATTCTAAAGACAAAAAATACGTAATTATTATATTAAAAAAATTCTCTTTCTTTTTTTCGGGTTATTGGTGTAATCGAGCAAATTCGACAGATGCGTACTTTGGTTTTCCCAACCAGGTTTTGCTAATTCAAAATCTGATTGGTCACGGAGCCGTTTTCATGAAAATGTTAAAAAAAGACCAATATTTTTAAAAATTTCAAAAATATGCGTAGATAGTATATATATATTTATAATTTTCTTTATTCTGCGTTAGATTACACTGGAAGATACCAAAAAACGTGTGAAAAGTAGGGGAGAGTGGAGATGAATTGGTTGGTTGGTTGATTTTTGTCGTCCGATTATCTACACTAGGGATATAGGACCAGGGGGGGAGTGCCCTTCGTGGGGGTCTTTCTAAGGGAACCTAACCCGTATTTACGCAAGGTTCGAAGAAAACCACGAAAACTCCGAACGGTTAGCCCGACAGCCGCGATTGGGTTCGAAGCCAGCACCTGCCGTCTACCAGTTGAGAGGTCCGAACCTCTCGGCCACTGGTGGGGCAGGAGATGAATTGGGAAAATAGAAATTTATATGTTTCACAAATATAAATAATTTGAAAAATTACCTGATAGATGGTAGTACTGAAGTCATTCAACATACATAGTTTCAAAGCAATATCCATGACAGCGTGGCTGAGTTGTTAAGACGCCGCTTTGCTAAACTGGAGGTTGTGGGTTCGATTCCCGTTAGCTCCATTGCACGCACACTTTGTGTGGAGCTCCTGGTTGTATTTCTCATGTGTTGTAAATTTTCTTGTGTCTATCTCGAGCTTCTATATTGACGATGACTTATAAGCAGGCTTTCATGTCGAGCACGCAAGTCGGATGTATGTTATTCAAATAAATAAAAAAATCCATAACAGGAGATTAGCTATTGTACAAAGTGTATTTTCCAAAAACCAAAGTAAATTTATCTGTTTAATGTTTTTATTATTTAATTGATAGTTAACTTTTTCAAAACCTTATAATTTTTTAATGTTAAAATGATATAATATCTTGTTATACTTATGATGCAAATGAACTTTATTGACAGTGCTTGCTAAGACTAATCACTGTATTATATAACCATGAGGCTATGGGTATGAATGGGGTTATCACATTCATCTCCAGGGCTATTCCATAATAGATAAAATTACATTTTGTCATTACCTAGAAACCAGATGTTAAGAGGAGAAAACGAGGCCACTGTCGTATTCTAGCCGATACACCAGAAAAACAATATTTGGAAAAGGAAATTAAAAAAAAAAATAAATAAATAAAAAAAAAAAACAAAAAACAGAAACTAATAAGAAAAATGAATTGCCTGCCTTCAAGAAATATTTTTAGTAAAGGTATGGACAGTAGTGATGATTCTGACATTTTATCTTTCATGATAAAATGAAAGTGATTTGAACATGATTTCAAGTGATATGGACCACCGAGTTTGCAGCTTGAATAATATATAATAGAAGATGACTTTCTCCTAACAAAGATATGTGGAAAAAAATATTTATCATTACATTGGTAGGGTTTTAAAGAACAATAATGATAACCTTCAAGTACAATTCTTGTGAGAAAAAAGGATAATAATTCCTTATCTTTATATATCGACCCACCAAAAATTTATTTTGTTAATCTGGAGGATATTGTTATGAAACTAAAAAGCCTAGACCTCTGGGAACTGCCAGAACCAAAGGACTGTTGATATTTGATATTAGCCTCAGTCAATATGTAGTAAAATAAAATGTATTATTCAGTTTTCAAATAAAATATGTTTGGAATAATTTTTTTTACCTGTCCCATTCATCCCCAAAGTTGTCTTATTCATCCCCATCATGGGGATCAATGGGACAATATACATGCATGCTTAAAAAAAATTATTAAAAATTTAAAAAACAGTTCTTTATTGAAATTAGTAAGTCAATAAGTTCCTAAATGCTGGAGTATTCTTTAAGTAATATTCTTTAAATTAATGACTCTACACAACTTAAGTTATTAGTAAATATGTAAAAATTGTCCCAGTCATCTCCACTCTTCCCTAGAGTTTAAAAAGAAATAATAATGTCTTCGGACATAGTCGGAAACCTTAAACGAAAATAATAATAATAATAATAATAAATAAGGGTTTGAATTTAATAATTCTTGAGAAAAAGAGTCAACCAGTTTAAGAACAATGGTTTAAGAAAAACAATTTTAAAGTTTTACAACAGCATTACTTCCATCGATCGGCGTCAGATTCAACCAGTAAAAAATACTATACGGATTTTCAATGTAACAAAAAACCATTTGAAAAAAAATTCACGCACTTAAAAAAAAGAAAAAAAAAAATTGAAAATTTTAACGCAAAGAGTTAGAGTTTGCCTGAACTGAATCATTAACAGTAAAAGTTTAAACTTTTTTATCTTTATTTCAATTGTTGTAAAAATGTGAACAAGTGTGAAATATATCTTTATATTTTATTATATAATTGCATTCAATATAAAAATATGTTGCTTGTTAAATTCAAAGTATATTATAGATTTTTAAAGTAACTTTCCAAACAGTTGAGTGATGAAAGGCGATTTTGCTTGCAGTTTAATTTCTAAAGGATACATTAGTTTTCAAAATAGGTTTCAAAGGTTAAAAAAAAAAAAAAAAAAAAAAAAAAAAAAAAAAAAAGCCTTGTAACTAAATTTAAAAAAAGTAAAACTCGGCCTTTGTACAGATCATCCCCAAGTATGCAATAAAAATGAAATAAATAAATGTAACATGTAAATAGAAGGGAGAAAAATTCTTCCATAGGATGAATATTAGCAAGTTGATATTTTCAAAGTAGCCTCTTTACAATTTCTAGAATTGTAGTTCTAGACACTGTTTCTCTTAACTCTATATTTCAATAATAATAATAATAGTAGTAATAAATTAAATAAAAATAACACGTTTTTGAATATGCAAACAGCGCTAAATAAAATTGCTTTCATAAAAGTGATTAGAGTTGGTCTATGTTTTTAGTTTGTGACAAAACTTGCTCTCTTTTTTAAAATGTTTTTCTTTTTTTGGGGAGGGGGGGGGGCATCAATGATATTTTTATACCGAAGAAGTTCATTTCAATGGCGCAACGCAATATATATATATTTCAGTTACAAATAATGGAAGTTATAATATACCAGATCAAAAACAACTCATATTAAATGCAACAAAATATACTTCAATAAAATATAAAAAAACAAATATATGATAATTTCCGAAAGAATGTGTATATTAAAAATCTTTTAACAATTAACTATAAATTCTTAAAGAATTTGACTTAAACTACATATTCAAAAAGTCTGTCTGATTTTTAATTCTAACCATGAATATTATAGCTAAAACATATTTTATTAATTTATATAGACTTATAAGCATATATCAGATATTGAAAGACTCCTAATTTACATTCACCAATATCACAAGATTTGTGTAATTTATAAAATTACTACAAATATTGTACATAAGCAGAGTGTAAGACGGAAATCGTGACTATTATTAAAATAATAATAATAATAATAATAATAATAATAATAATAAAATCGTTTATTGTTAGCCTAGAAATGGGGGATAAAACAATTTGCAATGTTTTAACTGAATAATACATCCGTAGTAACAGTAGTATATACAAGCACTAATATTAATCAACCAAAAATAAAGTATGACGAATGCATAGGATGTCAAATTAAAGTAGCTCCGCCCCAAATAACGTGTTAAAATGTATTTTATGTATTTTATTGATATTTGGGGAAATTTTTATTTACATGTTATATCTAATACACGCTTTCAGCATTTAATATATTGTAAGTGCACAGATGAGGAATTTTCAACAGGAAAATCCAAAATATTCTTATGATTATATGATATGAATTTGATTTTTGTAATTTTTTCTAATCAAAATTTCCCACAGTTTTTAATAATAGAAAATTATGTATATATATGTATATTAAATGCCAGCTATGCATATTTTTTTTTTTTTTTTTGTATCTATATAACCTCAGTTAATGGCATTAAAGTAGTTTGAGAAAATCGGACTTTATAAAAATAAAAATAAAAAGTTTTATATCTCATAATATATCAATATTTATAAGACGATAATAGAGGCAATATATTGTCAAATAGGTAGCCAAATCAGGGGGAGGGATCAGAAAATTTGATTGAAAGTTTTCAATCACTTCCATATATGCCCTTTATTATTTGCATATACTTTAGTCAAAAACATACATATAGTTAAATTTTTAGTCTGCATATAGTTAGTGCTTGTAATCTTTAAACAATAAACCTATGCCTCACTTTGATCCGGCTCAAAGTTATACTGGAGGGGAAGAGGGGTAATTGGTAGTTATAATTTAATTTTACATTTTATTAGCCATTAGTAAACATATGATCGCAAAATATTAGCAAATTTATAGCATTAAGATAAAATTATGTACGATAAATAAGTATTTTGTAACTTACTATAAAAATTTAATTTGATTACAAAATATTTATACCAACATTCAAAATTAACTTGAAAATAGTACTTCACAATAATAGCCAAATGATGCAATCAATTGTGTTTAACCCGGGAGGACGCGCGCAGGGCCTAAAAGACCCGGATAGTGTATGGTTTTTACAATTGTAACCACCAATTTCTTAAAAGTAATCTTCAACTTATTTTATCGAAAAATTTCTAAGAATTGTCACCGTCTTAATAAAGTGACTGTTATAATTTTATTTTATTGGTGGCAAAGATAAAACTAGTCATACCCTGATAAGCGCGCGTTCTCCCGGTTTAATGTTGCTAATTTATTTTTTAAAGTATAGAGTAAAAAATCTAGTCCAGAAATTTGCTAACAGGGTGCAGTACTAGAGAATATCCAGATTTTTTATGTCAAAAATGTGTAAAATTAGGACGTCGGGCAAAGTTACTCCATGGATCAAAGTTACCCTGAATGTTGGTATTAAAATAAAGATGCTATATTAAAAACTATTCAATAAACGAGAAAGGAAATTGTAAATTAATGTACTTATTCAAACTTAAAAGCCAATATTAAAATATATTCCATTCAAACCACCAAAATTATATAGTTACATAGTATTTTCAAAAAATGCAATCCCTAATAGTTCGACACAATCAAAGTAAATACACATTCAACCAACGAGTGAGAACCGCTAATGGCATTAAGTTCTCCTCGTTACTGTATAAAACTAGATGTAGACAATTTTACAGGTGATCCGTTGTCTGAATACTTTTGAGCACCGAACCCTGCAATGACACTGGCCGAGTATCTGTGTGAGGGAGTGGCAATTGCATAAGTTCTTCTTTGTGCGAAAAAAATGTTTTACTTTTGTTTGTCCTCTTTTTTTTAACATACAAAAATTCGATTGATAAGGTAAATAAATAAGAAAAAACGCTGTTGAATTAAATGTTTGTTTTCATAAGAGAAAGAAATTACTTAAGTACATAGTTCCTTTTTTTAGCTCACAGGCTATCATAGCCTGAGAGCTTATGTGCCCGTCCGTTCTGTATGTATGTTCGTATGTTCGTGCGTAACGCGATAACTCATGATAAAAATATCGGATCCACTTGAAATTTTGTATATAGGTACATCCTGATAAGGCGCTTCCCTGATTAGTTTTTGGAGTTCATTCGATATGTATAAGAGGGGGAACGGGGGCTCATGCCCCTCCCCTTAATGGATATAAACGGGATTTTCATGCAAAATTAACAGTTTTCGTTCAAAATTTAGATATAGGATCATTCTGATGAGGCGATTCCGTGACTGTTATTAGGTGTTCATTGAATAAGTATAAACAGGGGGAACGGGGGGCTCATGCCCCTCCCCTTAATTGATATAAACGGGATTTTCATACAGAATTAACAGTTTTCCTTCAAAATTTAGATATGGGATCATTCTGATGAGGCGATACCGTGGCTGTTATTAGGTGTTCATTGAATAAGTATAAACAGGGGGAACGGGGGGCTCATGCCCCTCCCCTTAATTGATATAAACGGGATTTTCATGCAGAATTAACAGTTTTCGTTCAAAATTTAGATACAGGATCATTCTGATGAGGCGAGTCCGTGGCTGTTATTAGGTGTTCATTGAATAAGTATAAACAAGGGGAACGAAGGTTTTAATGCCCCTCCCCTTAACTTGTATAAATGGATTTTTCAAGCAGAATTGTCAGCTTTCGTTCAAATCTCTGAATAGTTTTGGAAGTTTAATGGTTAAGTATAAAAGAGGGGAATAACTCCTCTTAAATTATATAAATGCTAAATGGGTTTTTATTAAGAATTATCCAATTTGCTCTGAATTTTGGATATAGATTTTTTATATGATAAATCATGTCCTTGATAGTTTAGGAGGTTAAATGATTAAGTATAAAAAAGGAGAAAGGGGAGGTTGTTGCCCCTTCTTAATTTTTTTTCGAACGGAATCAACGAAAATACAAGGCTGTAATGTACAATTAGTATGCGTAGCCTGTGAGCTCAATGCCATCAGTTTAACTGGGCAATATTCTTTTTATTTTAATATTACCAGAGGTTAACTTTTTAAAGTGCAATTTAATATATGCAATATTTTATTTTTGGAGTTATTTTTTAAAGATTTTTACTATTATAGTAAATCTATCGTGTTGTTCTTATTATTTATACCTTAATCTGTAACTTTCGGAAAAGAAATTTATCGATCTTGAATTTATTATTGATGACATTATTATTATTTTGATAATATATATTGTATTAGTAAAATAATCGTTCTGTACAGTTGACCACAGTATATTTTATGTTTATAAGGGGGGCGGGGGTTGTGAGTATCTGCAATTTGTATTACAGAGAAAAGCGCTACTACAGTTTAATTTTTTGTGTAATTCATTACCTAAAAAAAGAATGTTTACAAAGGGCAGAAGTCAGATAACCATTGGAAATATGCCTTTCAATCATTTTTTTCCCCATGTGTGTCTATCTATCAGACAATGTTTCTCTCACATTATTACCTAATAAATATTGATATTTTATGAGATAAAATTGTTCTTTCGATGTTTTAAAAGCCTCATTTCCTCAAAAACTGCTGTACCGAATTGCATGCCATTAATTTATTTAGTCATCAAAAATACATAGCTGGGATATTTTATATAATTTTCGGATTATAAAAAGTGTGTGAAAAAGCGATAAGAAAATTACACAAATAAAAATCTTATCTTAAAGTCCGAAAATTAGCATTTCAGTGTAAAAAGTTCCTCTTGTATGCCCGTATATTATATATAACTGCAGAAAGTTGGGTGCTATATATAAACATTCATAAAAAATAAGAATAAACTTTATTAAAATTTATTTAAAGACGTTATTTAAGGCGGAGCCACTCAACTGGGACATCCAAAGAATTATTGGAACAATGTCAACAGACAATGTGTATACTGCTGTATTTTAGATTTCGTTTAGCATATAGGCCATAATTTCCACCACTGTCAATACTATTTTGATAAAGGCCCCACCAGTGGCCGAGAGGTTCAGACCTCTCAAGTGGTAGACGGCAGGTGCTGGGTTCGAACCCAATCGCAGCTGTCGGCCTAACCGTTCGGAGTTTTCGTGGTTTTCTTCGAACCTTGCGTAAATACGGGTTAGGTTCCCTTAGAAAGACCCCCACGAAGGGCACTCCCCCCTGGTCCTATATCCCATTAGTGTAGATAATCGGACGACAAAAATAAACCAAACCAATCCTATTTTGATAAAGAAAACTGATGTTTTGTATCGGACACAATAGAGAATTTTTTTTTCATGGAAAACATCAACATAATTCGATATTGAAAAGTAACGACAGTTATTATAATGATTTCTACTCAAACAATTTCAGCACTTATAACAAAGGATAATAATAGTAACTTTTTTAATTGCGCGAAAATTAAATATGGATATTATGTAACTTGAATAAAAATCCAATGCGTTGTTTTAATCCTGAGACGTTATCTTGATTGTGCAGTAGTAGACAATTTTTTATTCAAGATATATGCTACAAGCAATATTTGTTTTTTCTAATGGCAGATTTCTGTGCCTTTTTAATTCGAAGATGAATATCAGTAAAAGGTATATAATTTTATTTGTTAGGAGAAAAAAAAAGAAGAAGAGAAAATTGACAACATTCGTTGATGTTTTGTATTAAAAAATATATTTCTATAATTTTGGATCGTTTATAATTTGATATATATATATATATATATATATATATATATATATATATATATATATATATATTTTTTTTTTTTTTTTTTTTTTTTTTTGCGAGTATAGTGTAAATTTGTATGTAAACACTTAGTCGGGTTCAGTGCTGTTCGGTTCACATTCAAGAGAAAAAAATATTGGGAAAAACGGATGACACTTGATAATGTATTACATTATTTTATGCATAAAATAAAAAATTACTGTCACAAGTTTTTTTTTCTTTTTTTTTTTCAAAAAACTTCCACAACAATCACATGACGGTTTATCATTCTTAGATGACATCGTAACAAAAAGAAATCACTCACTACAATAAACCTGTTTCTGATCGCGCGGTTAACTATCACTCAGACAAACACTTGCCACGATGGTAGACAGGGCATATCGATCGATTAGAAAACTTCAAAATTAATAACTGTAATTTTTCTTTGTAAAAACTGGCGAAGAACATCTTCCTTTAAATTTATTGTTATTACTTTCGTTACATTTCGATATCGAAGAATATATTTCGTTTCTATTCCAAAAACGTTCTTACCTGTTGTTGTATATGAAACCAGCAACAAATTTTTATATCGAAACTGTATCGTCTGCGTGATGCCCATGTTTTCACTAAAATTTAAAGCACAGCAATTCTATAAATGTTTCCAAAAATCCTTCAGCTATCCAAAATGGCTAGCTCCACGAAATTTATATATAATATAATATTTATATATAATAAAAAATTAGGTTTTTAAAAAATCGAAAATAGATTTTTATCTCATAAAATATCAATGTTTATAAAATGATAACAGGGGAAATACATTGTCAGATAGGTAGACACCCCTGGGAAAAAAAAAAAAAAAAAAAAAAAAAAAAAAAAAAAAAATCAAGATTGGGCATCGCCGGATAAGCATCGGAAACATCAATGAAATTACTTGATTTTTTTCCTCCTGGTGTGTCTACCTATCTGACAATGTATTTCTCCTGTTATCACCTTATAAATATTCATATTAATAGATAAAATCGTTTTTCGATTTTTCAAAAAACTCATTTTCTTAAAAACTTCTGCACCGAATAACATGCCATAATTAAGTTCATATAGACATTAAAGATAGTTTACGAAAATAAAAATTACATCTTATGGTTGTCCGAAAAATACTATTTCCCTGTAAAAAAATCCTCATTTGTCCCGCATATTATCTATATTATAAAGGTCAAACGCATCTGTGCTTAACGCATACGTCATTTTGCGAATGACTTTCCCCTGCAATTTCGGTTTTGCAATTTTCGCTACTGCAAATTTTACATTTCTAAACATTTAAAATTTTTACACCGTCGTATAGAGAAAATAATGTACTTTTAAATGCAATTTGTTTCAAATCTGTATCTTAAGTTATTTTTGAGACATTAATTTTTAAATAATTTTCACTACCAATTTTTTAATTGTGGCAACAGAATCACTCCATTTTCTCTTAAAATTGAAAGGGAAAAAATAGAAATTAAAATGCATATTCTATTTTTAAAATATCATATGTTATAAATCCTGTGAATTTCTATTTTATTTCTTTTAATAAATTGGATAATTGAGTCTTATAGCATTTTGTTAATTTTTGCTTTAAAAAAATATTTGTTTAAGAATTAGACTGGCCAATATAGAATGCATTTTTTACTACAACTAATTTTGTAGGTTTATTATAAATCAATGAAACTGTTCCTTTTTAAACATTTTCTTTCGTCGAAATTCAAGGGGTTCTGCCTTTGTATATGTAAAGGTCGAAAGTTTGCGTTGAGTATTACATATAAATATTTACAAAAATATGTGTAAAATTTTGAAAAATTTATTTAAAGGCGCTATTTGGGGCGGAGCTACTTCGAGAATCTTTGGTACAATGAAAGCAGTCAATGTGTCCACTGATTTATATTAGATTTCATTAAACATGTGGGCCATCATTTTCAACACTGTCGATACAATTTCGATTTCGAAAACTGTTGTTTTGTTTGGGAGACAATATAAAAAAATATTTTTGCTTGGAAAACAACAACATTCTTCGATATCGAAATCTAACGACAGTTATTATAATGATTTTAATTCCAACATTTTAACCACTTTTAACGAAGGATAATAAAAACAAGTAAGTTCGTTGTGTTTTTTTAATTGCACAAAAATTAAATATGTATGTTATATAGCTAGAGTATAAACGTAATGCGTCCTTTTAGTTCTGAGATAATTATCTGCTTGTTTGGTAAAACACAATTTTTTATTCAAGATATATGCTACTGGCACCTTTTTTCTTTCTTTCTTTCTTTCTTTCTTTTTTTTCTTTTTCTTTTTTTTTTTTTTTCTAAGGCCTGATTTCTGTGACTGTTTAATTCGAAGATAAATATGAGTACTTTATTTGAATAAAAAAAAGGCCGACAACATTGGATGATATTTTGTATTGATAAACATATTTCTGTAATTTTGAACCTTCAATATTTGATGAGATAATTTTTTTTTAAATGAATATGTTAGTTAATAAGAAAAAAAAACACTGGAAAAATTAGCAAGAGATTAAAGCATTGTAAAGACATTGCTAATTTTTTGAAAATATGTTGTAAACCTAAATGCAAACATATAGTCGGGTTCAGTGTTTTAGACCTCACATTCAAGATCAGTGAATTTTATGGGAAAAATCAGAAGACTTTCTATAATGTATGACAATATTTTATGTGTAAAAATAAAAAATAAATAGTTTTTATGTTGCCACAAGTTTTTTTTCAAGAAACTTCCACAACAATTACATTTCGGATTATCATACTTAGATGACATCACTCACCACAATAAACCTGTTTATGATCGCGGAGATTAACTATAATTTAGACTTAAACACTTACCACGATGGTACACAGGGCATATCGATCGATTAGAAAGCTTGGAACTACTAACTGTAATTTTCTTTATAAAAACTGATGAAAAAAAATTTCTTTTATATGTTTTGTTATCACTGTCGTTACATTTCGATACTCAAGAAATTATAGTACTTTTCTATGCCAAAAATATTGTTACCTGTTGTTGTATACGACACCAACAACAAATTTTGATATCGAAACAGTATCGCCAAAGTTGAGAACGATGCTCATGCGTTCATTAAAATTTAAAATACAGCAATTTTGTAATTGTATGTTCCAAAGTATTTTAGATGTCGAAGATGAGTAGCTCCGCCCCAAATAACGCCTTTAAACGAATTTAATAGTTTTAATACACATTTTTATAAATATTTGTTTGTAGTACCCAATGCTAACTTTCGGCATTTTTATATAATATGTATACGGCATTTTTATGTAATATGCATGAGGATTTTTTACCAGAAAATGATAATTTTTGGTTAATTTTAAGATATGATTTTTTTTTTTTTTTTTTTTTTTAATTTGAATCGCTTTTTCACACGCTTTTTACAGTCAGAAAATTATACAAAACTTCTCAGTTATGCATCTTTGAAGTCTATATAAACTCAATTAATAACATGTAATTCGAGTTTTTTTTTTTTTTTTTTTTTTTTTTTTGAAAAAAAATATCGTGAGATCGATAGCCACACATGGGGGGAAAATCAAAAAATTTGAATTAAAGGCATGTTTCCAATGCTCATCCGGCAATGCCCTTCGACTTAAAGGCATGTTTCCAATTCTTATTCAATTATGCCCTTATTATTTTTGTAATATCTAACTTTATAATATTGTAAACAAACTTCGATCTTCTAACTGTTCCCTTTTCCCAGTTTTAAGATATGAAATGAAAGAGAAAAATGTCTTTGAATTAAGGCATAGCAAATATTTTTCATTCACAACTTATTAATTAATATTAATTAAACTTTTCTGATATGCAATGCACAAATGAAATTATGTTTAAGGGAGCGGCGAGTGAAGATTTATTTATAAGCAAATTCAAAATGCAATATTATTTCCTCTATTTCATCAATAAATGCTTGCAATTTTTAGCAATTTTAACTACATTGATAAAGTTTCAATAACATTTTTTAATAAATTGTTAAAGCTTTTTCATTAAGATTCAACATTATTTTATTTATATTAAACAACCTATATTATATGAGTACTGTTTAACGTTGATAATTATCAAGCGTAAATAATTATTGCGTAATAATTACTAATGCGTAAGTTATCAATTTATAAACCTATATGATATTATTTTAGTTAATTAATAAATGTTTCAACGCCTTTAGGGATGACTGATGTTGTCACTTTCGTCTCCACTTCAAATTGACCCAATCATCTCTATCATGTATAGATTTTATTATTCGCCATTTTGTCTGGGAGATTATTTTGATACAACTGTTAATATCCATTCATTTTAATTAATAATATTGTACCATACAGTGAATAATTACAACATGTTAATTTTGTTTATATTCTTTAAAATATTCGACAATTTCTAACGTAAATAAGTTACTTTTTAAGCAGATTCAGAAAATGCAACTTCATAAAAAATGAAAAAAAGCTATGTGGTTTGTTTTTGGTTCTAAAGCTCACTGTGGTTGCGAATAGAATGCAAATTAAATAGAAAACGGTAATTGCCTTAAATATTACGAAAATACCTTTCTTCTCACAGCTTCTCTGCACACTTTAAAAAGAACAAAGCTGTGTTTTAAATATTAAACTCACACCGTGAAAATTACAAAGCAACATAATATGTATTAAATACAGTATTTCTCCGAGCGATCGACGTCTAATGAAATATAAAATAAAGGCAATCGGCTAGTGATGGGCGATTTCGATTTTTTAAATCGATTTAATCGATACTACGGCCAACTCGATTTAATCGATACTTTAAAATTTTTAATCGATTTCTCTGAAAGTAATATAATTTTCATTTTCCTCCAAAAGTCGAAGATAAAATAGACGGATGTGCCAATTCCAAAATTTCAGTGTATTAGTTTCTGAGATAGAAGAATTAAAGAAACCTCAGAACCCCCCCCCCCCTTGCAAAATAGCGTTTTTTGTTGAGTGATGTACACCAAAAATTGATCAGGATCGATTTTTATTAGGTACCAGCTGAATCTGAATTTTGATGAAAATCTATTAAAGCGCGAGATACAGCTATTGCGAAATCATAAAAAATGCAGCATATCAGCGCCACCTGTAGGTCAATTTACACCAAGATCTAAATAACAGTAATCTATGTCAGAGATTTACTGAATCTCAATTTTGATGAAAATTCGTTCTTGAGATAGCGCTATTGCGTTAATCATGAATAATGCAGTATAGCAGCGCCATCTCTTAAGCGATTTCCACCAAAATGTAATTAGCATCAAATAATATCAAGGACAAATTGAATCTAATTTTTTATGAAAGTCCGTGCATTAGTTCTCGAGATAAAGCTAAAATGGAAACAGGGGCGTGCGAAAAGAGAACTGCGCCCGGTTCAAAGTTCCAATTTAGCCCCCCCCCCTATTAACTTTTTCTTGTGATAGGCTAGAAGTGATGTTAGTAGTAAAAATTTGGCGCCCCCTAAATTTCCGTGCTCAGAACGACCGCTTCCTATCGCCCACACCCCCCTTTCACATGGCGCTGAGTGGAAATTGTGAAAAATTCAGTATAGCAGCGCCATCTGGGAAGCTATATACATCAAAATGCAAAAAACATCAATTCATGTCAAGGATTAACTGGATCTAAAATGTGATGAAAATCCGTTCATTCGTTATTCAGATATAGCTGTTTCGCAAATCACAAAAAATACAGCATAGCAGCGCCATCTGTTAGGCTATATACACCAAAAATTAATTGGATTCAGTTTATATCAAGGTCAAACTAAATATAAAGTTTTGTGGAATTCCGTGCATTTGTTCTTGAGATAGAACGGTCAGAAATTTTTGTCGTATACAGACTCGCAGAGTGACAGACACACACACACACACACACACACACAGACAGGTATTTCTTAAAAACCATGAAATCGTGTTAAAGATCTTCTAAAATATATAAATCCATCGAAAACGGGAAGTCAAAATTTTTCACGAATCTAATACTCTCTTCTTGTAAAGTTACAAAAGAAAGTAAAAATGTAAAATCGATTCTACCCGTAAGATCGATCTTTAGATTCGATTTCGATCTTTAGATTCGATGTCGATCTTTAGATACGATGTCGATCTTTAGATTCGATTTCGATCTTTAGATTCGATGTCGATCTTCAGATTCGATGTCGATCTTTAGATTCGATTTCGATTTTTTTTCTTTTTCTAGGCTAAATCAGTGTTGAATGCAGGTATTTTTCTGCGAGTCCGGAAGAAGGCATCATGTTTTACAGCTCTGTAAGAGAGGGTGGATCGCAATTTGTGCATTAAAAAGCATAAAATCTCATAACTTCTGGGGGGGGGGGGGTAATTCCCTGCGGGCCACACCATTAATTCGATACTAGGTTAAATCGTTATATTTTTGTTTAGAAGTCCAGTTATTTGAAGAATTAGTTTATTATGTTTTATTTTTCACGCTCGTCTCTGCTAATCCCCCCCTTCCGTGTCAGTTTTAACTTACAGGGCCGTTCGAAATATGCATACAGTTTTTAAAATGTCCAATTCTCGGTCTATTTTATTTGAGATCCACAGTTTAAATCCTTGACAAAAGATAAATAAGGGGTCGCCCTTCCGCCCGTCTGGGGTTTATCTGCGCCTACCGGGGGGCATATTTTTTTGTTTCTTCAAACGAAACAAAAAAATTTTTGAGGGGGGGGGGGCTTGCACCCTCTCTTAATATGCACCTTAAAATTTTGCTCATTTAATTCTTTATTATTTTTAACTTAAAAGTTTAAGCTACATAGCACCCCTAGAGCTGTGGACCCCCCCCCCGTCGATCACTCACCTAATTTTGCTTATTTCTTCACTTCATTTCAATCTTTAAAATGCTATAACTTTGCTTCTATAGGAGTTACAGTGATGAGAAAAATTCTAGTATAGCTAACTATTTCTCGCCTTTCCTTTTGCTATTCCAGTTTCCCGGTTTCCCCTATAGGACCTTTTTATGGGGGGGGGGGGGCAGAGGGGTTTTTTCTCATTTCTTGATACAATATGTCTATTGAAAGCTTATGCTTCATACATTACAAATCTAGCATAAGAAATTTTCTCCTATCATTTCATGTCACGTTACGGACCCATAATGTGTTAAAATTTTAATTTTTCAAACTTCTTTGGAAAAAAAAAAAAAAAAAAAAAAAACCATTGAAACATATTAGCGAAACTGGGGTTCGAACCCGCAATCGTTTGATTGCACACGTAATCCCTAAGCTTATTGGCCACCGAGTACTCAGCAGCGCTATTATTTCTTTAGATTGTCATCTTTAAATTCGTAATATCTTTTGAATGGAATGTCCAATATGAATAATTCAAAAACTAATCTACAGATATTATAACAGGCATTAATACAAAATGATTTATTTGGATAAGGATTAAGGTATCGATTGTATGGTCTAATTTTGGTTGGTGTATTTATCGCGTTTTAAAATGTAAGAAAGTAGTTATAGTGAGTTAACTACAATAGCTGGACATATGGTATCGCGCGGTTTTTTTTTTTTACAGAGATTAATATATTCTTTAATATTATAGAAACTTTTTTTATTCAGTTAAAAGTATTTCCTGACGATTCAAAATTATATACCCTAACGATTCAAAAAATACACGCGTAATTGTTCAAGGTTTCACTTCTATCGGAACTCTGAGAGCGCCACTATTTTTTTTTTTTTTTTTTTTTTTTTTTTTCATTTCGACCGTCCTACCGCCTTCCCCCTTCCTCACCAATCTTAACTTACAGGTTCGTTCAAATTATGATTGCGATTTTAAAAAAGTCTAATCCTCGTTCTATTTTGTTATAAATCCATATTTTGAAACCTCAACAAAAGATACAATTGGGCCGGGTTCAACCTCCTGTCCGTTTGGGATTTACCTTGCCCCCCCCCCCCCTGGGTGGGGGTATATTTTTTGTTTTGTTTCTTCCACACCATCTGATGTAACATAGCGTTATAAAGCTTTTATCTCCTCGTTTTTTTCTGTTACTACCCCTCTCTTCACCTAGTTACATAATCTTGGCACTTTTTATAGTTTCAAAGAGTGCATGTTCCCCGCAGGCCACCCCATGAATTCAACACTAAGTTAAACACTATATTTCTGTTTAGGAGCTCAGTTATTTGGGTTATTAGTTAATTATGTTTTTTTTTTTTCCAAGTTCGTCCGTTCTAATCCCTCGTCCCCCCCCCCTTCCTTCCTCGCCAATCTTTACTAAATGGGCCGTTCAAAGTATGCATGCAATTTTTAAAATGTCCAATTCTCGTTCTATTTTATTGTAAATCCTCATTTTGAAACTTCGACAAAAGATAGATTTGGACTATGGTCGCCCTTCCGTCAAGAGTGGGGTTTACCTGCCCCCTTGGGAATGGGGCATATTTTTTGTTCTTCCAAATTATCTCGTGTAACACTTGGTTGGCATTAGAAAAAAAAAGTTTTTTTGTCTATATTCCTTGTTCCCCATCCTAGTTACACGCTCTTGGCACTTTTTATCCTCGGTTTAATGCCAAGTTACTCAGTGTTGTTATTAGTTGAGTTATGTCTCTCAAATTTGTCAAAGTTTTTGTGTAAGTGACAACCATAAGTGACAATAATTTTAAAATTTATAATTCTTATTATCAGACTCTAAAATCTGCAATTGCTTAATTCTATGCCTCTATGTGATGAGGGGTGGGAGGCGGTAATTACGGTTCTGCTGATTGTCTAAGTTTTGGAATTAGTAATTTGGATCTTCTCTGTGTGAACCTGAATATCGAAATATCGATTCTAGTATCGATTCTAGAACTGAGAAATCGATTCTTATTATGATCGATGTTGTTTTATACGATATCGATTTTAATCGATTCTCAAAATTTCCAGAATCGCCCATCACTACAATCGGCTGTTGTCAAACAGCGGATTGTTATCTGTAAGTTAAGATCTGCTCGCCATATTGTTTCTCATACCTACTGCGTCTGTTTTAACTAACTTATTATACTGTGAAAGTTTTAAAGGGACTTACTCGATGAGAAGATACGTTGTCGATTCCCATGTTAGCCTATAGGCCTTCGCTGTTCTTTCATTCAAATATCAAAATTTCAGATTTTTCTTTTTTTCAGCATGTAAATCCGAAAGCTCTTCACAACATTATAAGCTTAAAATATTTTTAAAACAGTTTTAAGTATTTTAAAATTCATGTTAAAGTTTCAAAAAACCCAAAAAAGTAAGATGTGTAGTCTTTATTCGTTTGTAACTTTGGATTGAAGAAAGATATAAAAATTTAGAGCTTATGCATAAAAAATTTGATTTGTTTTCTTTTACGTAATTAAGCAACTTTAAAATTTTATTCTAATTAAAACGTTGTAATTCTTAAATTAAAATTAGCTATATAAAAAATCCTTTACAAAACTGTCAACCTGTCAGCGTTATCTAAATAAATTGCTTGAACTCCAGTCGTAAGGGGATTCGCGCCGGGGATTGTAGGGTTACTATAAGTATAAAGACGCAAGATTTTTGCAAAAGAATTCATTCTTGGCATAGTAATTTTGGATAGATGAATAGACATAGTTAAAAGGAATGAAATAATTTTAAATTATATCCATGTTTCACTTACGGGAGAGGGATTGACAGAAAAACTATCGAAGAGTTCTATGGGCGGTTTAAAATTTTATTTTATTTTATAGGATGATGTATCGAAATATAATTATATCTTGATATCTGTCGGGTCTTTTAAAATTAAATTTTTCGGAATTGTATTTTTTTAAACAATAGGTGCATAAAAAGCCATTTTTAGTTAAAGTTTTTATAACTGCCTCCCCCTTCTCCCTCAAAATTTGAGATTGGGGAAATGAGAAAATATTTGAAATCTAGTCTTTTTAAAATTATATTTTTTGAGTTGAAAATTTCTAATCATAGACACAGATAAAGTGATTTTTAATTAAAATCTTGATCCTTGTGACTCCCCAGGAGTGAGGATGGGGATGAGTAGGGGTAAAAAAAGTATGTCGTGTTCTATCAGACTCTTTGAAATTAAATTTTTTGTGATGGTAAATTTTTGAGTACATCATACGCATATAAAGTTATTCTTAATTGAAATTTAATGCATATGTCCCCTCTCTAGAAGTGAGGATGGCAATAAAAATGTATCTTGGATACTGTCGGGAACTCTAAAGTATTGTAGCTCGATGCACGATCTAACTAATCGCATCTGGTTGTAGAAGATTGAAATTTTTGCAGATTTATTTGTTAAAGTAAGGAAAAATTTAATACCTAAGCATTAATTTAATACTAAGCATAATTTATAATACCTTGAGATCTACAATTTTTAATTTTGTAACGCTAGAAAATAACTACTTTTCAGCAAGTGGTTTTTGTTATATCATGAAAAGCATTTGTAATTGCATTTTCTAAAACAAATGGTTTCGAAACTATCAATGCTAAGAAAGCATCACTCTCTACACAAATATATGACGATGTATTACATATTTTTTCCATCTTGCAAATATTATCAGAAATATTTTTTGCTTCTTACTTTCATAGAGGATTTAAGTAACCCATATTTTTTTTATACACAGATAACATTATTTTTAATTAAATTTATTATCCCTGTTACATCCATCTCTGGATGGCGAACATAGACACAGATAAAGTTTATTCAAAATTCGTAAGCAGAAAAGCATTATCTTTATTTTATAAACATTTCTGTAAACGTTTAGGGTTGTCTATCTCCAAATACACCATTTTTTTCAAACATTTCATAAATGTTATAAAGCTGATTTTAGTGATTTAATTTACCTAAAGAAGGATAATGTATAATACAGCTTTTCTCCGTTATAATTAAAAGCGAAATGTGTCATTCAAAGATATCTCCCTTTTTTCTTATCCACTGTCTCTCTCTCTCTCTCTCTCTCTCTTTTCCCCCTTAACTGACCGTGTGTCACGTGACTGCAATAAAGAGTCGCATTACACCCCTTCCTTTTGACCAGAAGACTCCCAATAATGTAAGCTTTAGGAGACTTCTCATTCGAGTCTGAGTGAAAGCAAGCGAACATTTTCTATTTTGCTAACTTTACTTTCTTTCAAGAAGAAAGATTTGCTGATGATTTTACTATTAGTCGCTATGGAATGGAAGGACGGCTGTATTTATCAGCTAAAAGATGCAAAAGAGGACAATATTTACCTAATCCAAAAAACATATAAGAATGAAATGACATTCTTTTATTAATCTTATAAATATTCTTTATAATTTTTATTCATAATATGTTACGCTATTGTTTAGTTTTTTCCGATTTAAAAAAAAAAAAAAAAAAAAAAAAAAAAAAAAAAAAAAAAAGTAAGTTCTTTATATCTGTTAAAATTTTTTATACGTTTGCAATCCGTTTACTTTTTGAATATGTCATTATAATAACTGTGTTGTTGATATTTTATTGTTTACTATTTTTGAATTAAATTAATGTAGTTTAATACATAGCCTATCAGATAAATAAGGAGATAAACTTAAAAAAATTAAATCACGAATTATGTTATTTGTTTCCATTGCTAATAAAATCAACTCCAGTTTCAGAATAAACAAATTGAAGTTCACAAAAACAGAATTTAATGGAAAAATATGAAAACAAAATATTTCTGTTTCTTATGCAAAAATCCTCTTTAAATTTATTCAATACATGGGGCCGTTCAAATATTACGTAAGCAAATTTTTAGAAATTTTGTACCCCTCGCTTCCTCTCATAAGGAAAAATAAGCAAATGTTACACCCCCCTCCTTCTTGCTTGCGTAAGATTTTATAACGCATTAACAATGTTTGTCATAAAAAAATCACCGTTAGCAATAAATAACATTATTAATCCAGCAAATTCACATAAATAAATGTATAAGGGTTGTGTTATCGAAGGAAAACAAAATCTGTTTAATATTAAATATATGATATGAACTCTAAAATATTCAGATTTACTTAAAAGACGATTAAAATAATCAAATTAGATATGTTAATAGTTAATTTTATTTAAAAACATTATTGAACGATTTTATATTTTTAATCTGTATATCCAAACGAATCTCCTGTTTGGGGGGAGCAGGGGTGATTACCTTCAGCAATATGCACATTTTGGTCTTTTTCAGCAAACTAATCCTGAATTCATATGATTGTATATTTTTTAGCCAAAATTTATCCAATAGAACTACAGGGGCCTCCGTTTTAATGATTCTTGATTTAATTTCGGATCTTTAGATGCATTAAACTTTTAACTCTGAACAAAATTTTCTCAGAAAATTTGAATAATATAACCACCCCACCCCGCACCCTTTATTTAATTTTATTTTTATTTATTTATTTATTGCAGATAGATGAAAGTATTGAAATCAAATTTTTTTCAATTTTCGGTTTTCGACGGATTTACACTTTTTGGGGTCGATGATCCCAAAAAACATGCTTATGCAAAATGTGATCTGTCCGTGCGTCGCTATTATTCTATCATAAACTGTGGAGTTATGCATAGAATCAAACCAAACATTTTGTGTATATTTTAGGCTATGAAAAACAAATTCTCCTTCAATTTAGAAGTATTTCGCCGGAATTGGGCGCTGTAATAGCGATGTCTGAGCCATTTTTATTATTGTATCATCGATAAGTGCATGAAATTATACATAGAATTGGACTAAAAATTTCCCTGCATGTTTATGGCTATGGCCAGCAGATCCTCCTTGAATTTAAAAATAATCCGCAGGAAAGGAGCGCTGCGATAGCGATTTTTATATAATTTTCTAGATTGTTTGTAATTTTATTGTATATCGGCGGCTCCTGCAGCGATGGAAACGTGTTTTCTGCTAGTAACTTAACAGATTTTTTTTTTTTTTTATTGTTGGGTAGACAAGAATATGCAACTAAAAAGGTAAAAATTGTTTTTATATTTGGTATTGTAAAACATTTATACAAGGTGATTGGTAAAGAGATACCATGGAAAATTGTATTCAAATTACAATTTGTTTGTCGGAAAATCTGGAATATAATCACTGGAAGGATCAAAATTTAGAAACATAAAAAGGGCTTTAGAATTTATTTACGACTACTAAAACGTCAAAAACTTATCATGTTATCATAGGAAATATATTTTTATGCATGCAACCAAATTTCAAAAGATTTGAATTCCCGTTACAGCTATTCATACAATATATATATATTAAAGATATTGTGCCAATCTCTTCGTGGTATCTCTTTGTTAACGCTAATAAATAAATTAAAATGCACATAGCTTGAAAAAAATTTAGTTAGGTTAAGTTTTGTTAAGTTAGTTTTTAAAATTAACTCAAATATACATAGTTTTAAAAAATTCTCACAGATTTATATAGTTAATAATTCATTTCCTTTTTATGGTATATCAGTGTCTTTATACCATTTATTTTCTTTTTACTTTACGAAAATCGACCACTCATCCTGCAATAAAAATACAGCAAGAAAGAAAAAAAATCATGCGTCAAGCATAGATTATGAAGCACTTTGAACACATTCAGAAAAACGTAACAAAACTGAACCTTTTAAAGAATTAAAATATTACGTCTCATTTCACCATATGGAAATGTATAATGCATGTCAAAATTGAATTTCAGCTGCTCTCATCTACAATTGAAAAATTATCTGGAATTTTTAGCAGCCATGTATATAATATAGAGATTTGTATTTATTAACAACACGCATTCCAAAATTTAGTTCATTTTAGAGATATACATATTTCAGTTGAAAATTCTCTTTTAGCAATTTCCTCTAATAAGGAGAATGGTGTGGGAATGCTTTTGTGTAGTCCTATATATGAGTTATAGAATTTATACATAAAGAGTAATATTCAAAAAATATTTAAATTTAAAAGCACACACCATTACGCAAAGGTAGTACTGTAACCGATTTCTCATGTGTAGTCTTGTAAATTAATAAAAAATGTTCTGAATGCTCTGTTTCAACGTGATCGTAGTGAAATTCAATGATTTATATCATTTTCAATGCAATTGAAATAGCGCAATGTCCTTAAATAACTCTCCAAATTATTTCCCCCTATATACCATAATGTAACCGAATTCTCTTGAGTGTCACTTTAAATGGACCATTAATTGTACATACTTCATATGAAATACCAAACATGCTTAGATGACCCTTAACATTTATCAATTGCATGAAAACCCGTGTCTATTTACGGGAGTTTGAACGTGGACAGACGGACAAGCAAACCGAATGCATAAACACTTTTCAACTTTGTTGGAAAGTGTTAAAAAAGCAAAGACTATTTAAACATTAAAACTATTTAATTGAATATGAGCATATAAAAAATATTTCTATAGATAACAATCGCTAATAATTTGAATTATGTGCGATAAAAATGTTCTTCTCTAATTCTGTTCATATTCATATATAAAGCAGGGTATTGATAGAAAAAAACAGTGATACAGCTGAATGCTGTAACAGAGAAAAATAAGATTTTAGTATATATATATGTATATTATTTTTGCGCAATCTATTACATTTTTGTGAAAAAATTATAAAATTTTGCGAAGAAAAATCAAGTCCAATTCCTACTGCTAAAATTTTCTTTTCAGCTCGTTTTGTTTTCGAAATTTAAAATTTTAGCAAAATAATAATAATAATAATAATTGGCTTTTATGGACTGTAACTTTGTAAATAGACCTTTTTTGTGAAAAGAATTTTATGAAAGAGCCTACTTTTATTAAGTGAATTTTGTGAGAGGATCGCAAAGAGGACCCAAATTTGATCAGGTTCGATTGTTGCTGCATATTATAAGCATAGAAATAATCATGGAAAATACATCAGTTGTAAAAAAATTTCCAATTTTTTCCATAAAATTTACTGACCGTATTTTCGAACATGCATTTTATTGCCTTTGACATATGGAAAGTAAGCTGGTATTAAATTTCAATAGTTGTGATACAGATTCTGTGCTTAGCAGATTTTTGAATCCCTTATTACTCTTGAATGATTTTGTTTCAGAAATAATTTTAATTTTCTAGTAGCTACAAGGTGTAAAAATGGACATTGTGAAAAGCGTAAGCGGCCAAAATAAATTAAATGCATGTTTTCTAGTTCACGTGTCCCAGGCTGCTTTTTCCCTTTCCTGCGCTGTCGATTCCGGTAATTCGGTTCATATCGCCAAGTTTGACATAGTTTACTGAACGATTTTATGCTTTTACTGAAAAATGGACAAAAACTTTTCCATTATCTAGTTTCTGAATAAGAACAAGCCTTATTAATAATTCTGTAAAAATGGTTATAAGTAATAAAATGACAATAATATTCTACTAATTTACAATTTAAAGAAGTACTATTTTTAAGCTACATATATACAATACAACGAATTTTTCAGTTTGTTGGATTTGAATGTATTTCGAAATCTAATGATTAATATGTCAAAAATGTTAAAAGAAGAATATTACAAATACAGTTTTTTCGTAACCACCCTGAGAAGGTGATAAATGTTAATGATTATACTAATACTACTATATGGATTTCTTGATATATATATATTATATAATTTTCTGAATAAGTGCATTTTTTAAACTCTATCAATAATTAATTGTGTAAAAACAGTAAAAAATAAAGTGATTCATTATAATATTTTAATAATTTACGATTTCAAGAATTAAGATTTTAAAACTTCACAAGCACAATATACTGGGTTTTTTACATAAATTTTGTTACTAGGAAACAAATTTTGAAACCAAAAAAAGTGCAAAAATCGATGAACAGTTCACACAGTTTCTTGATAATTAGATGATCTGTCCATTTTAACTCTTCAGGAACCTCATTTTTGTTATCGCTATTTGCTTGGCCTTTCTCTTATTTATTTTTTTCCTTTTCTTTTTCTATGCATTTAAAATGCTTACAGGATTCAGTATTTCGGTTTTGTGAAAACTGGTGAAATGGGAGATAACGTGCCAAAACTGTCAACTATGTACCGGTCAGTTGTCTGTTTGATCATCGCGCGTGAAAGTGGGGAGATTTCCCTAAGTCGTAAATTATACCCGCCCACAAACAGTTACCCAATTTGAGAAGCAGGTGGCGCTCGCTGCAATTTTGACTTGTATTCCCGTAATTTAGTCCCCTTAAGTTCTCTATTACGTTAGTTCCGCCGATTGTTTGGTGCTGCCATCTATTGTAATTTTAATGAGTAAAATATTATCAATACATGAATCAATTATTTATTTCTTTTCTCTTTTTAAACTTTAACTTTCCCCAAATTAATATTCCATGAAAATAGCATAAAAAAGACAAAGAAATAAAAAAAAGAATTAAAAAAATATTGTCGTTTTAAAAATGTAGTTCAGAAAAATGTTAGTTTAGTAACAAAAGAAGCCTTCAGAGAGAGAGAGAGAAAAAAAAAGAAGTTTCTAAAGACTAAAATTAAGAATTAATGTGGAAATTGACTTATTTTAGCTATATTTTAGCAATGAGAAAATGAAAATTAGCGTTAAAATTATTCTATTTTATAATCTTATAAGCGTTTTATTTTCTGCCAAGTAGTAATATTAATCTGGTGCTGCCATCTGTTATCAGTACACTTAAATAGAACTAATTAATTTCTCTAAAGTATACAAACTTTTTATCTCTCTTCAATGTAAAAGTTTTTTTTTTTTTTTTTTTAATGTGAAATTGTTTTCTCTACATTTTTTGAAAAGTAATCTCCTAGTTATTTAATCACAAACTTTTTATACTTAAATAAGTATCATTTTTCTGTACTAAAATGATGGTCCGCGGGCATTCACTTATTTTTTTTTCTTTTTGTGAACTTTTTTCTCTTACAGTTACACTTTTAAACAGATGACTGCTGTATTGAAAAAAAAAAAAAAAAAAAAACCGCAGAATTTTACTTAACAGAAAATTTGAATGCATAATTTTTCGTTAAATAAATAAATAAAAAAAAATCGATTTAGTTCAAAGCAATTGGAATTAAACATTTTAGCAATATTAATGCAAACTGTGGAATAAAACAACTCTCTGTCAACCGTTTGTTACGCGAAAAATTATTTGTGAATATGTTTTCCCTAAAACTAGAAAAAAAAATTAAAAAGAAAATAGTTTTTTTAGGATTTTATATAAAGAAAGTGTTCGGGGGTATCACATGCGATTCGCAATTTTTACAGACAGAGATGATGCGAATATTTTTATTTATTTACATTATTAAAAAACAACGTAAGCTAAAATTAGTATGAACAATACAATTATATTTGTGAAGGTCAAATATCAGCACGACAGATATAGGAACTATTGGGGGGACGGGGATATTGTTGAATTAGAACAGCTTTTTTGAAAAATGTAATTTAACAAATGACAACAACAACTTGGTTTATTTTATGACGTCATGTGAGATATAGGCCTGAAAGGGATGAGAGTTCCCTCCGTAAGGATCTTTCTAAGGGGACCTACCCCGTATTCAGGGAAGGAAATCCAAGTTTCGGAGAAAACCACGGACAACTTCGAACGAACAGGCCAACGACTGCAATTGGGTTCGAACCCAGCACATGCCACACACCAGTTTCGAGAGCAGAACCTCTCAGTATCTGAATAGAGGAACAAATGAGAAGTGGCTTGCTGTCTAATTTTTCTTATTTTGACAACAATTCTGGGTAGGTTGACCGGAGAGTTTTACAAGGAAGAAAACCAGAATTTGCTTACACAAAAGTGAGCATTACGTACTCTCGCGAACAAAACAAACGAGTTTTTCTATAAAATAATTACCGGTACTCCACTTGAAAAATTCTTGGATCGGTGGCGATACTATACTTATTAACCATCTCGGCTCCCGTGAACTGATATATCTGTTCTCTAAACGGTGCTTTTTACTGCAATAGTATCGCCATTTAAATTAATATAATTCAACAGAAATGTGCAGTTTAGTCAATGAGTAATATTTAATACTCTCAAGAATTATATTTATACACGCAATAATGTTTTCAACATCAAGTTGGATTTATTTATTTATTTATTTATTTTATAATTTAATAATAATTACGGCAAAAACAACGTTAAAAACTATGCCTTGTTTTGCCGCAGGCATCGAATGAGTTCTGCTCTTGAAGCTGGTGGAAGGAAAGCGCAGGGATCGAACTCAATCGCACACGTCGGCCTAATCGTTTGGAGTCTTCTTCGATCTATGGATATCTATACGTAAATACTGATTAGATTCTCTTAGAAAGATCCACACGGCGACTTTTCCCCCTCTGGGCTATACCCCTCGTGCATGTAATAGGAAGACATAAAAACAGCTTTTGCAGCTGGTGGTATTTTGATCATCATGAATAAATACATCCTGAAAATGAAACAGATTTTAAAGTTTCTATTTGAAAATTATAAGAAAAAGATACTGGTTAAACAAATTTTTTTTATTCTATTTTTTTGTAATAAGTCATGATATTAATAGGCAGATATTGTAAAAAAAATTCCTTCCGGAAAAGAAAGTTTACATTACGAAGCCATTTCTGTAACAATAGGATTTGCACTCTATTTCCTTCTACCTTAGTTCTGAGAATTGGCTTAATCTAATGACATTTTAAAATGTTTAGATCTAGTCACAGGTTAGGCAACCGTAAGGTGCTTTAAACTTAATTTGAAATTTCGTAAAGATTTTAATCTTAGTTTAATATTCTTAAATTAAAATTAAAAGTTAATAGTGCTTGACATGTTAACCAGAATGTATTGATAGTCTTGAATTTTTCTTACTATGTTCTAATTTAAATACTGATATTTATTAAAATCAATAGCAAATTTTTTCCAGGAATTTTTTCCATATATAAATAATGTTTAAAAAATGGTGTAAATGGAGCCTGCCAGATAGCAAAATTAAATAAAATAGCAGCAATCTGTTTGATGCTTAAAATGCAAGATGTAATTCAGTAAACGAAAAATTAAAAACAGTTCTAATACAAGTTTCTTCAATAGTCAAGCTTACAAATGTTATGCTGTTATATTTCAACGGGAGACCAAAAATGTATGAAAAACTTTCACGTTGTTTAGTACAGAATTTTTATTATTATTTTTTTTTTTTTTAGGACTGCCTTAAAATAGTTGATTTTAGATGAAAATGACAACAATATATTTTATGTAGTATTTAGAAAGGCAATGAAAAATTTCGTGAAATATATTTGAACAAGTTTAAGCCACACCCGGAAAAAAATGTTTGTAGGATTGGAAAGTTTCTACATACGCAAAATTTTGAAAAATTTTTCTAGAGAATAAACAGAGGCCAACAAAATGATATTTTGCTTTTCTTAGATTCAGAGATTAATGCGGGTGTTGTTCTGCATAGAACTATGAACAAGTATTTCGTTTTTTCTATTTTAACTGAAACCGCTAGAAAAATTTTGTCTTCAACACCGTCAAATAAAAACTTATGAATAGTTGGTTTAGAAGTTAATTTAAACAAAATAAAAACTCAGAAAAACTTGAAACTATTTTTATATAAACCTTAATTTCTCTACGCGTATGCATGCTATCCGCATAAAAATGAATACATTTTATAACAATAAGCCACTAAATCATAATCTGCAGTTTGAGCGCATTTGCTATATTTGTTTTGACAGGGTTATCCAAAAGATATTCTTTCATTTTTAATTTGTTGACGGTCCCCTATGGAGTTTCGGGACAAAATCTTCCCGGAAATGTGTGACTTGTACTATTATGTTTACGCACTTAGAATTTCAGGATAATTGCTTATGTATTTTTCTAGATATTTAACAAAATGTCTTAAATCACAAGTGGCCGATCACCTTTGGCCATATATATATATATTACTATTATTATTATTATTATTATTATTATTATTATTATTATTATTATTATTTTATTTTATTTTTTTACAGTAAAACTGGATAATTTGTCAATGTGAAAAATAACACTAGTAAGTCTCGATTACGTTCATTAGTAACTATACCTAATATTAATAATATACATTCCATAACAAAAAATAAGAATTTATATGATATCTAAATATTTTGCTTATAAGACGTGGTTTTATTAATAAAGAGATTTAAAACATATTAAAAAATTTTATTTACATGTTTCAACTCTTATTAATCGAGCCATCTTTAGAATGTAAATAGAAAAAAAAAAGAACATCTATTAAATAATAATAATTATTATAATAATTATAATATAATACAATAATAATTATCATAATTATTAAATATTATTTAATAATTATTTTTATATTACTATTAATTACAAACTGAATAGTTTGTCTTCTAAGCATAGGCGTAAATTTGTTTAAAATAGTTTTAAAGATTAATTTTTTCAAATTATTCTGCCCTCTAACGATGTATATACAATCATCTAAGTAATTGCACATCCACCATGCTCATATGCCCCTCCCCTCTTTGTTGACGGGTTACAAATTTAAAATCTTAAAATACTTTTAACTGTCTCGATTGTTTGTTTTTCCTTAACTGCAAGAAAATAATCAAATCATAACCAGATGCAAAAACATGGCTTTCAACTTCAATAATATTGAATAAAGTTTTACATTTTAAAATAGTTTTAAAAATTTATTTTTTCCTATTATTCTACCTTCTAACGATGTATATACAATCATCTAAGTAATTGCACGCCCATCATGCTCATATGCCCCTCCCCTCTTTGTTGACGGGTTACAAATTTAAAATCTTAAAATACTTTTAACTGTCTCGATTGTTTGTTTTTCCTTAACTGCAAGAAAATAATCAAATCATAACCAGATGCAAAAACATGGCTTTCAACTTCAATAATATTGAATAAAGTTTTACATTTTAAAATAGTTTTAAAAATTTATTTTTTCCAATTATTCTACCTTCTAACGATGTATATACAATCATCTAAGTAATTGCACGCCCATCATGCTCATATGCCCCTCCCCTCTTTGTTGCCGGATTACAAATTCAAAATCTTAAAATACTTTTAACTGTCTCGATTGTTTGTTTTTCGGTAACTGCATGTAAATAATCAAATTATAACAAGATGTAAAAACATGGCTTTCAACTTCAATAACATTGAATAAAGTTTTACATTTCAATTCAATAAGTTATTAGTAAATAAATAATACAACTATATGTAGTATAATTTATCATAAATGAAAAGATCACAGGAACACACTTCGGGGATTAAATCTTAATGTACCGACATGTACAATATAAACACGCGTCTGTAAGGGCACAAGTCTCAAACGAGCAGTAAGAATTGAGAAGAGAGCTTACAAAGAAAGAGACAGGTGGTGCTAACTAGTTCATGCAAAGTTTTGTTATTTAATTGTATTTATATTTTGTTGTGTTGTTACTATTTTTTTATTCATCGCCCATATTTCAGGGCTGTTTCACCTATTTATATTAGTGTCCTATACATAAAATAAGCATTGCTTGTAGGTATATTTTTTAAAATGTAAGATTCAATTCTCTGTTAATAAGGAGTAATTTTAATTAAAATTTTTGTGTATTCCTAGAAACCCGCAGTTTTTTTAAATTTTGCTCTTGGATTTACATATACTGAATTGAATTCCAAAATATGCAATCAATTTTATTTTCTTTGATATAGATTTTTTTTTATTGTTTTTGTTCTTACAATTCTTTAATAAGTAATTCTGTGAATAATTGTCTAATAATGATAAAAACACCATATTGCTGCATGTACTCACAGTCCCCTCTCCTTTTCTGCATTTAAAAAAAATGTATGACACTATTTACCTTCCTAAAATGCGTTAAAATTCATACTTACATTAAAATACCGTTCATTTTCTTAACCTCAGATTTGTGCTACTGTACGAGAGTGAGGGAGGAGCTACATAATTGAAATGATGTTATTGTGTGTAAACTATTTCAGCTGAATGAAAGCATGAGGCAAAATATTTTGGACCGTCTAAATCAAAACCCAGATGTACAATAAATCTCAAATCTAAAGCTTTCCTTCGATATACCGTACGAAAACTTAGAAAACTCAGGTGCGCAAATAAATGTAATTAGAAGAATCAACAAGGCGAACTTAATGCCGTACAGGCGTTCACCTCTTATGTAAATTTACTATAATGCAAATGTTACAGCAATTGGAAAACACATATTATTTTATTTCAGAATAGTAATTCAATTTTACTGGTGTGAGTGTATAATTTGTTTTGCTTTTTTAATGTTGATTTATGTAGTACAGTAGAACCCCGCAAATTCGGACCCCGTTAATCCGGATCGATTTGGTCATTTTTTTTTTCCAAATTTGAGAAGCGATCCATAACATTAACTTGTTTTATCGTCGTATTCTGAATAAAAAAAAAACTTTTTCAGAAATCTTTTCGGAAGAATCAAACAAAGTACACATTTTTACTGACTATAAATATTCAATACGTTTAATATGAAGGTGACTTTCTGTAAAACTGTTTTCTTTTATTTCATTTTTTTCTAATTCTCCGGATAATCCGGATTTTCGATAATCCGGATTGGGTCTGGTCCCAATTAATCCGAATTATCGGGGTTTCACTGTACAAAGTTCACCAATTCAAACCCGTACCATTAATTCATATTTTTTTTCCAGAGAGCTGATATCTTCCACCATACTTTTCAGAAACTCTAGACATGCAATATCCTTCAACCTAATGCAAAAAATCTGTTAAGAAATTATGTCCACTGGAAGATCTAATGGAATTTCAAAAGTTAAATACTTCGTAAATGAAAGGTACGTATACAGGGTGTATCTAAACTACTGGGCAAAACTTTAAGGGATGATAGCACACATGAAGACAAATAATATTAAATGGGTAAATGGGGGTCCCAAACGTCTTCCGAAGGAGATAGGGGCCATCAAAGTTTAGGGTCCAAAATTTGAAATCATTATAAAAAACGGAAAAATTGGTCGATTCGTTTGCAGTTTTCACGAAAATTATTCTTTATGTCAGTATTGTCTTGAAAATAAATTATAAAGACAAATTTCAAAAATTGCCGATAGAGGGCGCTTTAGACTTTAAAGTAACGAACAACTATTTTTTACCGTTATTTTTTGCATCTCATTGAATTTTTTTAGAAGTTTAGACATTATCTTAAATTTTGAGCTCAAAATCTGTGGTTAAGTAGCGGAAACTGAACTGTGTTCAATGGGAGTGGGTAGGTTGAAATTTCAAATGATTATAAAAAACAGAAAAGTTAGTCAATTGATTTGCGTTTTTCACTAAAATTATTCTTTATGTCAGTATTGTCTTGAAAATAAATTGTACAGCTAATTTTCTAAAAATGTCGATAGAGGGCGCTTTAGACTTTGGAGTAACGTACAACTATTTTTTACCGTTATTTTTTGCATCTCATTAAATTTTTTCAGAAGCTTAGACATAAACTGAAATTTTGAGATGAATATCTGAATCGTTGAGAGTGGTTAAGTAGCGCAAACTCAACTGTGTTCAATGGGGGTGGGGAGGTTCAATTTTCAAATGATTATAAAAAACGGAAAGATTGGTCGATTCGTTTGCGGTTTTCTCTAAAACCATTTTTTATGTCAGTACATCCTTGAAAATAAATTTTAAAGATAAATTTCAAAAAATTCCGTTAGAGGGCGTCTTAAACTTTAGACTAACCAACAATTACTTTTAACCATTATTTTTTTAATCAAAATAAATGTTTTAAAAGCTTAGACTTAAATTTTGAGCTCAAAATCTGCATCGTTGTGAGTAATTAAGTAGCGAAAAATTGAACTGTGTTCGTAGAGTGGGCAGGGTAACATTTCAACTCCTGAACACAGTTTAGTTTGCGCTTCTTAACTCCTCACAACGATTCAGAATTTGAGGTCAAAATTTAAGACTAACCTTTTGTAAGCATTTAATTAGATACAAAAATAACAGTTAAGAATTGATGTTGGATACTCTAAAGTTTAAGGCGCCCTCTAACGGAATTTTTTGAAATTTATTTTTAAAATTTATTTTCAAGGAAATATTGACATAAAGAATGGTTTTAGAGAAAACCGCAAACGAATCAACCAATTTTTACGTTTTTTATAGTCATTTGAAATTTGAACCTCCCCACCTCCATTGAACACAGTTCAGTTTGCGCTACTGAACCACTTTCAACGATTCAGATATTCAGCTCAAAATTTATGTTTATCTCTAAGCTTCTAAAAAAATTTAATGAGATGAAAAAAATAAGAGTAAAAAATTGTTTTACGTTACTCCAAAGTCTAAAGCGCCCTCTATCGACATTTTTTGAAATTCACCTGTATAATTTATTTTCAAGACAATACTGACATAAAGAATAATTTTAGTCAAAACCGCAAATCAATTGACCAACTTTTCTGTTTTTTATAATCAATTGAAATTTGAACCTACCCACTCCCATTGAACACAGTTCAGTTTCCGCTACTTAACCACAGATTTTGAGCTCAAAATTTAAGTTTATGTCTAAACTTCTAAAAAAATTCAATGAGATGCAAAAAATAACGGTAAAAAATAGTTGTTCGTTACTTCAAAGTCTAAAGCGCCCTCTATCGGCAATTTTTAAAATTTGTCTTCATAATTTATTTTCAAGACAATACTGACATAAAGAATAATTTTCGTGAAAACTGCAAACGAATCGACCAATTTTTCCGTTTTTTATAATAATTTCAAATTTTGGACCCTAAACTTTGATGGCCCCTATCTCCTTCGGAAGACGTTTGGGACCCCCATTTTCCCATTTAATATTATTTGTCTTCATGTGTGCTATCATCGCTTAAAGTTTTGCCCAGTAGTTTAGATACACCCTGTATATGAAGACAGGAATGATCACTATTAACACTAGAACCGCCATAAGGGGTCAAAATGACCCCTGCCAGAATGGTAATAGTTGATTCGAACCAGAATTTTCTTCATAAGACATGTTAAATACGTGCAACGCAAAAATAGACTAATTAAGTAAGTTAAATAGTTTAAAATTAAAATTCTGGTGTAAAACTTTTATGAAATTTTAGTAAAATACCCGGCTGTTTTAGTATTAATGCAATAATCCAACACTGAGTGAATTCTGGCCCCAGCTTATATAACCAGGGCCAGGATTCGAACCTGTGTCATAGTGTACAGTGCTGTTGCTCTGTTGCATTAATTGTGATTATGTTCGTCTTAATATATATGTATTTTTAACAATTAATAAATTAAATTCAGACGTTGATTTATGTGTTCTTTGTAAATGTTTGAAAGAACTGTTGATAAGAGGTAGGATAATTCTTTAGGCGCCTGAAAATTGTCTCCCATTTCAAAATTGACCTGTAGGCTCGAAGTAAAAATTGAAAAAATAAATATAATAAATACATTTCTTCCTAAAGCAGTTCATACCATTTTAATATTTTACCTGTAGTACTTTCGGTATTGATAATCATTGGTAATAATATTTATTATCTTTATTCATACGGAAATTGCATCGCATACTTTGAAATCTTTTATATCCTACTTTTATTTAACATAATAGTAAAAGTCATAATGTTAAAATTTCTGCCAGGCAATAAACAGAATTATTTATTTTCTCAAATCTAGTGAATAATAATAATAGAAATAACAGAAAATACGGTTTTTCACATATATAAAATAATTATTAAAAATATATAAAAAAAATTACTAAAAATAAATTTTGAACTATTAAATATCAAATTTGAAATTCTGCAAGTACACAAACAAACGGAAAGCTCAATATTGTAAGTAGAAACACAAGGCAAGTTTAGAAGATTTATAAATTCACTATAAATCATGCAAGAATCCTCGTTTTTTTTTTTTTTTTTTTTTTTTTCTTTGATTGACGATTAATTTTGAAAATCTAGTAGCAATGTAAAATTCGATGTTCGATGAAATTTCTGAATCCTTTCATCTTTATTCTACGCAAAACTTTTAAAAGTGGAATACAGATTCTATTTGAGAAGACACTGAAACTATTCCGAAATTTTCGTACATTTAAGGAAGTCTTCTTTAGTTAACTTTGTCATTTTAATAAAGTTGACTAATTTTAATAACTTATAGAAGAGGCATTTCATTTGTGCCATTCATTTTTCAGACAGTTAAAAATTCGAATAAAAATTGCTTGTAGAATATTTGCAACTGGAGGACCGTTCAGTATGAGTGAATGGGCGTGTAAACTAAAATATCGATTTAGATATGGGTGGAGCTATGATGGATAAAATTGAAGTATACTGTACGGAGAAGAATGAGTGGTGCTAGAGCATTGCCGTCTCAAAATTCTAGGAGGTCTAACATTTAGGGGATTCTGAACCACTTTGATGTAGCTAAAGAAGATTAGTTGTTTATCCTGCTTACAAATATCTATTCCGCACCCTAGTACCAGTTCTCAGCAAACTATCGTTTAGCAAACCTCGTGGTTCATTTTCCGTAGATTATTTTCTCGAAATTTGACTTAGTTTAACTCCAAGTAAAAAATTATCAACTGATTAATTCACTAGGAGAAAGTTTCTCATTTTATTATTAAAGGTTTCGGTCAGCCTGTATTTAACTGGACGAGTTCCACAAAAATTATGAATAATGGTTTAAGTAACTATTAAGAAAGTATAATCCTGTATTAAATTAATGTTAATCAAATTTTAAAATAATTTTTCAATAATAACTTAAAACGATTTTAGCTTTATATCGTATTTTTGACTGACTGCCAGTAGTGGTGAATGATTATGCGTAATCGGAAAGTTCGGCGTTAGTCACCGATGAGTGACGTGACAGTCGACGTGTTAAGTAAAATTTTCTGATGTAGTTTAAGGATTTTATTGTCCGTAGTAATTTTTTCCGATTTCTGACATTCTCGTCTAAAGGATTTCTTGATTTCAGCTTATGATTTTTTTTTTCTATCTAATTTTTTCCCCCAGTAACTGTATATAAGCACATCTTTTAAAAATTTTGTTTATTGTTATTTCGTTTGTGATTTTTAAAACTAATAAGCATGGAGACAGACATTCAATGTATTAGAAAAGATCGTTGATAGTTTTAATAACTACAAATCAAGCTTCCATAAATAATTTAAATAAAGTGTTAGGTGCCGTTTGGCATTAGAAGAAATATTTTAAAAAGATATTTAGTTATGAAATTCAGATATTCGTTATTTTATGAACGATTTTCTTTTCAATACTTTAAAAAAAGTAATTAAAGTATTTTATTTGGTACAAATTAGTTATTTCTAAAATTTTAATCATTCCGCCAGGGCTCTTTCATATAATTTCTAGATTGTGTTAATGAATGACTTACATATACCTGCATTTTTTAAGTATGGAAACTTGTGTGACTATATTTTAGCTTGCAATTAAATGTTTTCTCTGAAAAATATTAAATATTACAATTGCAATGTATATTATCCAAGTAGTACTCATAAAAGGATTTACTCTCCGTGCGTGATTTTTTTTTTTTCGTAAAAAATGACATTGTTATTAATATTCACGTATAAAAACATTTCATATTTATTTACTTAGAACAGGTGTCACAAATAAAAAATTAAATTAAAAAGTTGATATGTTTCGATTCACTCATAAGAACCGTATTCATAACATATAAAATCAGAATAGAAAATTAAATGACACTGGATATAAATATAATTTAAAAATCAAAACAAAACATTGCGCCCCCTATGATCGTGAATAGCCATTGCCACCGCGGCATATAAATATAATAAATTTTTTGATCAAATATTAAATTTAATATGTATAAAATTAAAATTAATAAAGGTAGAAAAACTAAATGACCCTGGATATAAAGGTAATTTAAAAACCCAAAACAAAATATTGCGCCCTCTATGATCGTGAATAGCCAATGCCACCGCGGCTCCTCCTATTAGACTCACCCTTTATCCCTTTAAAACCTAATCCGCCCCGATACGGCCCTGTCATTGAACGACGATTACAGCCGAATCCGGGCGGGTACGGAGAATTTAGGGGTGTAAGGAAGTGAAAGAGATGGGTTTCGCCCTATCTTGAGGGGTGTTTCTCTATCTTTGAAGATTACTTTCTTTGGATGACAGTGATGAAATATTCACATGTGGCTTATATTTACTTCTTTTTGCAGTTAAAAGGATTCTATTGAGGGGATGTTATTATAATTTTTTCTTCTAAAGCTTTTTATTTCAAAAGAGTATGATACCAGTACTTTTGTTTTCTTATTAAGTATCAGGGCTGTTATTAAGTTATTTAATTACACTTAATTCAAAATGACCAAAAGTCAGGTAAAGGAGAAAAACAATAAGAAATAGATGCAATGTTATTTGAATAAGTGATAGATATTTAGAAAATTAAGATAATGGAAAGTTAAAGAAGCAAAATGGAAATTGCACATTTTCTACGATAAAAATTTGCTTTCACACCCCATCCCACCCGATTTTCAAAATTCCGTCAAGGAATAATAACATCTAAGTTCAAAAGTGATCGCCAATATTTTTCATATCACAGGCACATTTAAATTAAGTGCGGTCTTAAAAATAAATAAATAAATAAATAAAATTCAACAACAAAATATTTTGTTACATACTTACTTTAAAAAGAAAAAAACATTTCTCTAGCAACCAATTAATTGCAACTGAACTGGTTTTCATGGAGAAGATTTTCTTCATTATTGATGAATTAATTGTATCTTTATTTCTTAGCGATTATTGTCCCATGAGGACTATTGTCAGTGCTGTCACATTGAATACTTGGTTTAAAAGGAAAACTTAAAACAAAAAAACTTAAAAAGCTGAGAGTATTTTCTTTTACAAAATAAATAAATAAATGAAATTTGATTAATTATTTGTTTACAATATGGATAAATTAAAATAGATTTTTTTTATTGTGTTAAACATTCATGTCTAGATTTAGTATAATTTCCAATATTTAAAACGAATTTAGATTTCTTTTATGTCCTTGGATTATGGAATTTTATGGATTTATTTCAATTTAATTTTGGTAATGCACGTCAATTCAGAGGAAAATTTAAAATATTTCCTGTCCAACCTTTTGCTAAGTAGGGACGCATCTCAACTCTCACTGAGCAACGAGGGGCGCCATTATGAACATGATTCAAAACATGCAAAAAATTATCTCACAATATTAGGACCAAACACATATGCAAATGCATCTAGCAGGAGAAGACATAAAAATCCTATCAATCTAAAGCTACATGAAAAAAAAAATTATTTAATTAAAAAATAAAAAGACTTTTAGATAGTAGTAAATTTCGGATCATATACATTTTTATGTGAGAGGCTGTTTCCAAAAATTTTTGAAGTGGAGAGAGCTAGAAACTTAAATCTCGCTTATAATTAAAATAAAAAGATAATCCAGGTACATTGTTGGGTTTTCTTTTAAAACGATAAAAGTTTTCCTAGATTTATTTTGGAGACGCAAATTTGTCAGTATGAAAAGTACAGAAACAAAGACATGATATAGTGGCCAATCCATGGGTAGTTACAAAGAGATAGCATGAAAGAGCATTAACTGATGGAAATCATTTCAAACGACATTATAGAATTTTTAAAAAACAGAATGGATGAAATTGCTTAACACTTCAGTGGTCTGAGGGGAAAATGGTATAATTTTTCCCGTCTTATAAAACAATAGGCCGTTGAATCATTATCAACAATAATAATAAAGTCGTTGAACTTCCATGCATGATGGTAGGGTGCTTATTTTTTTACGTTTTACCTTCTTATATATTTAAAACTTATTGCCAATTTTTATCAATTCTCATCATCATAATTTCGTAAAATGCTTTATAAGGAAAAACTATGAAATAAAGCAGAAACGCAATAACACTGTAAAGTACGTTTTCCTTTTTGAAGTGTGAAATACACTTACACTTTAAAAGTATTTTAAGAAAATATTAAGGGTTTTAAACAAAGTATCCTTTAAAAAAGAATTTTATTTTAAAAAAATGCAAACAGAAAAACTTCAAAAGGGCGCCAAGAAAAGCCTCAAAGGGCGTCGCGTTGGAGAGCCCTGGTTTAAACCAATCGGTTTTAACCATGGTTTAAACCAACTGGTTTTTTTCTCAAAAAAAAAAATGATTTTTTTTAGAGAAAATCTAATGAAATTTTCTCTTTTTTTCTTTAATTTACATGTTTCAGATAATTGGATATAAATAATATTTACTTTTAACACTTTATTTCAGCAATATGCATAAAATATAATAAATTTAAGTTTTTTTTTTTTTTTTTTTTTTTTTTTTTTTTTTTTTTTTAATGTGTAGGACTAATATCAGTATGTGTTGGTGAACATACCTATTGCTTTAAAGAAAAAGCTTCAAACATGTGAATTGACCAAAGATAAAATAGACTTTAAATATTCAATTTTTTGTATAAATTATTTTATTTTTTGAAAAAACACAGATTAACGTAATTAATAGCATATCATTATGCTTTCTAAGATTATGCTCATCTGTAAAAGAAATTTTTCTTGATTGGGGAGATTATCTTGAAAAATTAAAATCAAAACACGAAGTTGAATAAGAAAGTATTCAAAGACTGGGTGCTAGTTATAGCATTTTAATTATAACGATATTATTTTTTTCCTTGTTATGACTGAATCTAATGACCAAAAATGTTGACTTCAAATTGTCACTCCAAAAACTAACTCCCCAAAAGTATTCGAATAACTGTGGAAAAAAATAATATTTTTATCGATCTATATCCAAATGTTTATTATTAATAATCAAAAGATTGTTTATAAAGATTTTCAGATTATCAATGTTTCATTGTATAGAGTAGTTTACTGTCTGAGCATAAGACTGTTTGCAAATATATTGTTTAAATTAAAAATTCTTTTTTCGATTTTCTACATACATTTACTGTAATTATTTAATTTAAATTATTTTAAAATGAAGTTTACTACTTATAATCCAATATTATAATGTTTAAAACACTACTTATAATCCAATAATGTCTATTTTTATGAATAAATATGCATGTATATGTAATAAGAAAGGATGTTTAAAAAAAAAAACAGGTTTAAACCAAAAAACCGTTTTTTTTTTTTTTTTTTTTTTTTTTTTTTTTGGGGGGGGGGGGGGGGTGTTCGAAAGAACCAGATTTTTTTCCAACCCTGTTTCAGATGAAATCTGATTTCTTTGATATGGCTTTTAATTTATTAGAGACAGTCTTGGCAATTAGTAAAAATATTAAAACTTATAAGCGTTATTTATTTTTCTTTTAAAATATTTATAAATTAAAACAAAAATATAGGGAGATGTTCCAATGTATAATTAATATTCTTTCTATTATGCAATATAATAAAACATCTAAAAGAGGAACCAGTTAAGGGTAAAAATAGTTTTAGTTTAGACAATTTGTGAATTTGGCGGTAAAAATATGACAAAAATTTTTACTTTTTATGGAAAAAAGAATCTACTCATAACTTACGAAAGTACAAATGGAATTTTCAACTGTTTGTAAGAGAGTTTTAAACTGTACCATTGTTGCCTTTTATATAATTCATATAATTTATAAATTTATGATAATATCTGGATATAAACCATACATTGTCATTGTAATTTTATTTTATAAATCCACTGTGTCCACAACTAGCAATTTAAGGTTTATCAATAACTTAAAATAATAAAGAAAATTAAAGAACTTTGATAATTTTTCCCTGCTCAAAAGTGCATTTTTTTTTATAGATAATTTTGCATCACATTCCAAACTCCTTGAGCGTGTAAATAAGTAGCTACAGGGTGTCCAGCAAATAAAACCCTGATTTTAAAATTAAATTTGTCAAAAACAAAGATCGACAGAACTATGCGGTAAACTGTTTGTTTATTAGGTAAGCTGTAAAAATCTTATACAGAAGTTTCGAACGGTGAATCTTTGGAAAAGATTGTGTTCTGATTGCAAAGAATGCTTTGATTTGACATTTTTCTTGTTTTAGATTGTTTGCGGAGAGTGAGTTTTTCGGCTTAAATTGCCATAGTTTAAAGATTTTTGGAATTAAATTTTTAAAATTTCGAAATTCAAGAAATTTAGTTCGAAAAATCGTTAAACTATAGCACTGTAAGCCGAAAAACTTTATCTCTGCAAGCAATCTAAAACAAGAAAAATGTCAAATCAAAGCATTCTTTGCAATCAGAACACAATCTTTTCAAAATATTCACCGTTCGAAACTTCTGTATAAGATTTTTACAGCTTACCTAATAAACAAACCGTTTACAGCATAGTTCTGTCGATCTTTGTTTTTGACAAATTTAATTTTAAAATCAGGGTGTTTTTTGCTGGACACTCTGTATTTGGACAAAATAATAGTTTTAATAGTGTTTAATAAATCACATGTATTACTCACTAGTTTTGAATTTTGAAGAACTATTCTAACTGTTCTACTCATTTTTTAATCTTAGAAGATGAAATGTGTAGTTGCCTTTATTCAGAAATTATGAAAGCGAATAGTATTTTCCATTTTTCGATAGAAGCATGCGTTATTTTTGAAAATAATATCAAAATTGACGTTTTGAACCACAATCTTCGGTGGTAAGCAGTAAAAAAAATGTCATGAGTGAAATAATCAAATAAAAATCATGATGTAAGGCATTTAAATTAGGAAAAAAAGAGAGAAGAAGAAGTCTGAAATTTTGAGCAAGGAATATATATATATATTAGAATCATCTTATAAATGCTTGTTCTTAAATTGTACTGTAAAAGCTTTATTACCTTTTTTAAAAACATTCTTTAAAAATTTCTGAATTTTAAATCCTGAAGATAAGTGTGAATCCAGTCCTAAAATAAACCAATTTCCTTTTTTTTTTCATTTTATACTCTAATAGATTATACCGAAATACTTACATTATAATAAAAATAAATAAGGCAAGAATGTGCTGAATTCCGTTGAATAACCGTTGAATGCATGTATTCAACGGTTAAAGATATGTACAAATATTATGCAGACATAAATACAATAAATATAATAAACCCAACTGGAATGAAAAAAAAAAATGCCCCTTTTGGGTTTTTTCTCCAGCTGGGTTTATTGTATGTATGATATTTATATTATTTTTGTATATTTATTTTATGCACACATAGAATGTTTGCCCACTTTTTTCCTGATAATATATTTTTAAGGATATAATATCTTTTTTTGTAACATTCCTATTAATTTTTGTTGTTCTATGACTATTACCCTTTTTATGCTCTCATAATTAGCAGTATGCGGAGCGTCGTAAGAAAACCGTTTTGCACAGAAGCACTTGTCAAAACACACTATTAGAAGCCTTTCTTCCAATTTTTAGGTGCGTTCGTAATTATATAATACGTAGCACCTATAGTGGTCGTTCAGTCCGTCCGTCTGTCCGTCCGTCTGTCCGTCCATCCGTCTGTCCGTCCGTCCGTCTGTCCGTCCATCCGTCTGTCCGTCCGTCCGTCTGTCGGTCTGTCTGTCCGCATATAACAACGCAAAAACTACCCAACCGAATCGTTTGAAATTTAAAATACATAATTATTACATAATTTTGTCGAGTCATTTCAAATTTTATGAGAATCGGATGGATAGATGAATTACAGGGACGATCAAAAGTATTCCATTACATTACGGTCAATGGGGAAAAAAGTTTCAAATGCATTTTAATCGTTTGAAATTTAAAATACGCAATTATTACATAATTCTGTCGAGTTATTTCAAGTTTTTTGATAATCGTGTGCATAGATCAATTACAGGGGCAATCAAAAGTATTCAATTACATTATGGTCAATGGGGAAAAAATTTCAAACATATTCTATACGTTTGAAATTTAAAATACATAATTATTACATAATTTTTTCGAGTTATTTCAAATTTTATGAAAATCAGATGCATAGATCAATTACAGGGGCAATCAAAAGTATTCCATTACATTACGGTCAATAGGAAAATATGTTTCAAATGCATTTTAATCGTGTTACACTCATGCGAACTTAATAAAATTTATATGCAACTATAAAGTACATATTATAATATACATCTTACATAATTTGTGGTGCAAAGAACATTTGTTATTGATTTACAAAGCCACACAAAAGTATTCCATTACCTAGTGGTATAGGGAGAACATTGTTTGATGAGCGTTTTAATTGTAATTCACTATTTACAATGTTATGAGATTGATATATGAAAGTAATGTTTTTAAAACTTCGTTATCGTTCGAACGCACCTAATTTGCTACGCTTCACGTGCAATTTCCAACTTGTTTTAATTTATAAACAGACTCTAAGACTTCATCATAAATACTTTCTACTAGACAAGAAAGCAATAAATGATTTTTTTTTCCTAGAATTAACACTCAAAGATATAAACAGGTTACTATTCTCCCTTGTTTGTTTCCGACAACAACCAGCAAAAACATGTGAGGGAAGGGAAAGAATAAGCATACATCAACATGACATTTAAACCACGCCTCTCCCACTAACAAGTATAGTACACAGAAATGCAAGAAACGGAAGAATCCATTTTACGATATCGCTCTTATTTTAGATCAGGATTTAAAGGCAGTAAATATTTCCCTTCTGCCGGTGTTAAAGAGTTAAGAAGACTTAATTCATTCGTGGACGTCGGCATAATCGTTCGGAGTTTTCCGAGGTTTTCATTGACCTTGGATTGCCTTGCGTAAATGAGGGTTGGGTTCTTTTAGTAAGACCCCCTCGGAGGGCATTCCCCCTTTAGCGCCTATATAACTCGTGTCGATAATTGGCCATCAAATTACAACACTATTCAAAAGAGGTTCTACTTCAATGACTTTGAAATTTTAACTGTACACATCGATTGCACAACATTTTTCTATAAAAAAATTAAGTTTGGTTTCGTTTGGATTATTTTATGTCGGTCGATTATCTACACATCGGATATAGGCCCGAATGGGGTGGGATGCCCTCCGTGGGGGGGTCTTTCTAAGGCTGCGAGCGAACAGCAATAGTTTTTATTTCACTAAAAGAGCAATCAATCAATCTTTGTTTCCGAACGAAACAAGGGTAAAATAGCTTTAAATGATTTTTGAGGGACTGACCCTACCAAATTGACAAAGGAAGGAGAACTTTTATCTACCCAATCTTCAGTCGTAAAGCTGTCAACTGATTTCGCGTTCGATTCCTCTCTTGAAGTTCGGATTCAGTACACTGAAAAAGCAGTTTTAGATCAAAGCGCCTACACGAAAGATCAAAGATAGCACAAGAAGTTAGTGCCATGTGCGTGGACCTCAAGGAAGCCTAACCACTGCCCCCTCTACAATGCCTGTTCATTGAGCAGACGACAAGCGTGAAACGTCATGAAGTGGAGGCGAAATCACTAACCCTACTGGTTCCACAATCGCCACGAAGTTCAGAACGCGATCGTTGTCAGGGAAACCGCCTCCACTACGTCACAAGCGAGAACTACGTCACAAGGCATTGTAGAGGAGGCAGTGGCCTAACCCGTATTTAAGAAACTAAAAATAAAGATTTAAAAAAATTAAGATCATGTTTTTGATTTTCTATGAAAAATGCTCCTATACATGACGTAACTTGTTGCACTGTCTCCTTCATCGTCTGCAAATGTAATGAATTACTAATTTGTCGCCAAAAAAACTTAAAGTGAATTGCTGCATGTAATTAATTGTGCTGTAAATTAAATGTTTAATTTTCGAATTTGCAATTATTATTCAAACAATTACGTGAAAAAAAAAAAAAAAAAAAAAAAAAACTCAAATTGAAATGGAAAGAGGGTATAAAGGGGTACAGTATAAAGGGGAAATTTAAACTGTCGATAGACTCAGATTAAAGAGAACGAAGCAAAGGTAGCTATTTACTTACTTTAAATTCAAATAAAGACTGTTCAAATCATCTGGTGATTCTGGACTAGATTAATGTACCGTTTTTCGATGGAAGTTCATAAAATGTGGATTAAAAAATGCCTTTACACGAATGCACTTAAAGTTAATAAAGCCTTTGTTTATTTGAAAATAAAGAAAGAAGATAGTAATTTAACTAACAGTGTTAGTTATTTTCCACATGTTTTAACTGTTTTTATACTGTTAAAGTAAAGATAGCATTGAAGGAATTGAACTAGATATAGAACTTTTTGATTTAAGTATAATTAGGATGAGCGAAGCGAATCCTCTTATAGACAACACAAATTACATTTTGTCATAGACTTTACAAAAAAAAAAAGAAAAAAAAAAGAAAAAGAAAAAAAGAAAAAAAAAAGAAAGAAAAAAAAAACTATTCTACATTTTGATTTGAAATTAAACATGAAAACAAACTATGATCTGTACGTTTGTCCAATATTATATGTTTCAGAATAACCTTTAAAAATTATTATTTTAATTAATTTTACATATTTTTCTACTACGGACGCATTTATGCAAAGAAAAATCAAACACGTATATTTTCAGATGAAAAAATAAATCACTGAGTTGCTAATTACAGATAGAACCTGGATTAATTAAATAGATAAAATATTTTTTCTTTTAAAATATGTCAAAATCCTTTGGACACTAAAATTAAAATATTTCCACGTGAAAAATGACATAAAATAGTTTGACGAATTTAAGAAAAAAAGAAAATTACGTTATAACTTTTTATGCAACATTTTTACGTAAAAACTAAAACTAATTATTATTATTATTATTATTATTATTATTATTATTATTATTATTATTATTATTATTATTATTATTATTATTATTATTATTATTATTATTATTATTTTGAAATATTACGTGATATTGGAAATATAATGAACGAAAGGCAGATAATTATAACAGATTTTTATATTTTATATTATTGAAAATAACTGCAGAATTTATACTTCAAACCGCTACATAACATTAAACTTTTTTATATTAAAAATGTATGTTATTTGAGAGGAAAATATGCATTGTATTAGAATACTTTATTAAGATTGGTTGAAAATGATGCATATTTTTATGGTCATTCCTTTTAATCATATAATAATTTCACGATTTTTTAATGAAATTTTTAAAATATTTTTTTTTTTTATAAAAATTATAGCATATTTTTAATGAATTAAAATTTTTGAAAATTCAATTACTTACATTCAATTGTAAAGGTATTTTTCAGTGTTAAGATTCAAATACATAATTTCTTTTTGTTATATGAAATTATTTACGCAAACGATATTACACATTTAAAAAAAATTATATATATATATATGTTTTTTTTTTTTTTTTTTTTTTTTTGCAAAGCGAGAATAAAAGTATTGCAACCAAATAAAATTGTTAAATTCGTTACATAAAGAATTATTCGAATTCGAAGGTTGAAAATTGAACCAAATAAAACGTATTTATTATTAAGAGGTAATTACTATTAGTATTATCTTCAATATGTTTTCTGGGTACTACTAGGTTATCAGGTCGACCAAAAAACCATCGCCAAATTATAAGATTATATGCAAATAAAGGATGATCACATTCAATGACATTAAATACGATACATGTGTTTAAAACGTCATTAAGTGATTTTTATTCCGACTTTTTATTTGTATTTTTATTAATATTCAACTAATTACTTGTTTTTTCGATTTTTAAAACAAAAAGAATGTCAATGCGTATAATTTGGCTATTAGTTTCGCGATTCGTTTAATTTGGCATAATTGGTCGACGGGATAATGGAGTAGTACCGTTTGCAGTTTAAAAACAATATATGGAATTGGGAGGAATTAACATTTCTAAAATTAAAATAGGCCAAAATATAAAATAACGTTTTTGCTTAATAAAAATGCAAATAAATAAATAAATAAATAAAATAAAATAAAATAAAAAATAAAAAAAGTATTGTTACTTTCAAATACTTATCTTATGAAATAATGCTTCGCGATTCCAAACAAAAGATGGTTTTTACAAGTAGATATTGATAATTGAAGGTACATATTTTATACTAACCATATTGATAAAAGTAAGCAGTGTTGAATTCAGACACTTTTCTCCGGGAGGGACTTCAGTGGCTGGCGGGGGGGGGGGGGGGACATTGTACATTTTGACCATTGAAAAAGTAAAATTTCAAATTTTCCGGGGGTACGAACAATTTATTGCTCCGTGGGGGAATGCCCCCTCCCCCCCCCCGGCCCACCCCCTGAACTTACCACTGAAAGTAGGAAATAACATTGCGATCTCACGCAAGTTAATCACGAAAACGATATCTAAAATAAATGATAGCGAAACAACTTTAAATAAAAGGACTGGAACTAATGCACCTTGTTTAAGAGTGTTGTTTGAACAGTTAAACAGAAAATGTGAGCTCTTGTTGAAATATGTCAATGAAGTTACAAACAATACTAATCAGCAGGTTCCTGTGTTTCTTTCATACTTGTGGAAGATTTCCGGTGCTGCCATCTATTGCAAATTGCATGAATATGAGAAATGTTTACTGATAGAAATCAGTCATTTATACTTTGTATAGTTTATTTCTGTTTTGCCTTTATTTCTCTCTCAAAACTATCATTTTACGATTGAAATTGTATAAAAAATCATTGTAACTTTAAAAAATATAATATCGTTTATACTTTTATATAAAGCTAATTAAAAAAATCAATTTATTAATGACAGACATTCAGAAAAAAAAGGTTATTATTTAGTAAGAAGAATTATTAAGAACTAATTTAAAACATGACATATTCTTATTATGTTCATATTTGAAATAATAAACTGAGGAAGTAGGAAAAAAAAAAGCATTAAAAGTTATTCTGTTTCCAAATCTTCTCAGAGTATTACTTTTCAAGGGACTCTTAAAGCTTACAAACATTCGATTTTTTTCCCCCCTTTAATACGTTAAACTAATATATCTTTTCTGAACATTTTAACATAATTGTTTCCTTGAAATTCTCAATTAGAACAGAAGATATGGCTTTTGGAATGTACTCACTCAATAGCTGAAGAGGCATTTCCGAAACTTATTTTTCTCCAAATGCCATTTTTGAGTATAACGCACGCGATATCTCAAAAACTTATTAATATTATTATTATTCCGTACAATTTTCAAAACATATTTTTCGTGTTAATTTGTATAAACTGGACCTAAAATTTTGTTTTTATTAATTAAAAAAAAATTTGTTTTTTAGATGCTTATGTTGTTGAAATTTTCAAAATTTTGTTTTACTTAAATACAACTTTCTATTAAAAATAGAAAAATGCTTTAAATGTAAATTTGTTTAAGTTCAATGTATTTATGATAATCTGGTGTATAAGTAAGCTTTAAAATTTTCATTTCAGTTGCTATATTTATTTTGTGATCGTGCCAATATAAAAATTTTCGGCCCGTCCAATATCTGTCAGTTTCGAGTCTCCTGTAAATATTAATTCATTATCTTGAAATTTTTTAAAGGTATTATAACATGAAAGAATAGGATTATATCTTTCATCATAATAAAATTTATGTTTTTAAATTGCATACACTTTAAGAGGAACAAATGAAGTATCTTCCCGCGAGCCGCCATTTTGTTTCCCTATTATTATCATTATTTTGCAATTATTTTTTAGGGGAAACATAAAATAAATATTTTTAAGGCTTATGCACACTAAAAAATTTATTTTCACTTTACTTGAATGTTTTACATAATAAATGAAAAAGTAAATCAAATGATTTTTACTATTAAAAATTTGATCTTTCAATTTTTGAATTTCCAAAGTAAATTGTTTTGTTTAAATTCATACCATTTTTTGAAATGCATGATTCAATCATTAAATAATTATTTCAATGGCATTTTGTAGTTTTAGATAAAATAATAATGTATGAGAAATAACAGGGAAACAAAATGGCGGCTCGCGGGAAGATACTGCATTTAAGCCTTTTAAAATATTAAAAATTGAAAATAGTTTGTTTTCATTTTTTCCCATTTTAAAGAGTCCAGAGAACCATTTCATATAGTATTAATATTTGTTTGGTGCTGCCATCTATTATCGAAATTATTCACTGACTATTATTTCTATGGTACAGGTTTTCAAGTTTTTAGACTGAAATCGTTTGGAACTAGAAGTTATGGAAGATAATTTTCATGTTATATAATCATACATTTTCTATAATTAAAACAAAGCTTTTTTTCTTTCTGCATGAATGTGGTGGTAGCTTGGGGGTCCGCGGTATCAGCTTTGGAAAATTTCAGTCTATGGAGTTTTCATTTAACAGGTGAATATATGTTTTTGGTACTACTAGGTTATTCCGTCGACCAAAAAATCATCGCCAAACTATAAGATTAAATGCTAATAATGGATGATTGTTAATGTTACATTCAATAAAATTAAATACGATTCGCGTGTTTAAAACGTCATTAAGTGATTTTTATTTCGACTTTTTATTTGTGTTCTTAATAATATTCTACTAATTACTTGTTTTTTCGATTTTTAATTCGATTTAATTTTTTTTCGACTTGTTTTTTCGTTATTTAAAATGAAAATTATGTCAATATGTATAATTTGGCTATTAGTTTGGCGATTTGCATAATTTGGAGAAATAGGTCGATGGGATAACAGAGTAGTACCATGTTTTTCCACCGTTACACTGTGGATCTGAAAAGCAATGTAAATATTAAAGTAAAATGCAAAATAAAATTAAAATAAATATGTATATATATATTCAAATGCATTATTTTAATGTTAAAAAATTCTAATACAGAAATTTTCGTAATACTGATACTCGAGTGGAAGTGGAATAAAATATTTTAGCAATACAAAATTCGAAATTAAATCTGTCGCAGCGCAAGAGATGTATAAAACATATCCCAAATAGAAAATTGTTCATTTTTTAACATAAAAAAATATATAGAATAGAAAGAGAAACTTTTGTTATTCTCCAATACTCGGTATAAAGAAAGAAGAAAATATTACTTTTATTATTACATGAATGACCCTTGATTCGATTCAAATATCTTTCTTACTGCTGAAAAACTATAGTGCTAAAAATGCTATTTTTACTAGGACAATTCCGAATTATTCGCTTCATAGAATGTATCTTTTCGAGCATTTCCCTCTCAAAAAATTCAAGGTACTACTAGGTTATCCCGTCGACCAAAAATTCTGACCTCAATCTGGTAGACGGTAGGTGCTGGGTTCGAACCCAATCGCGACCGTCGGCCTAACCGTTCGGAGTTTTCCGTGGTTTTCTTCGAACCTTGCGTAAATACGGGTTAGGCTCCCTTGGAAAGACCCCCACGGAGGGCACCCCACCCCTTAGGGCCTATATCCCACATCGTAGATAATTTTCCGACATACATACAACCAACCAACCGTCGACCAAAAAATTATCGCCAAACTATAAGATTAAATGACAATAATGGATGATCGTGAATGTCACATTAAATACAGTTCACGTGTTTAAAATGTCATTAAGTGATTTTTATTTTGACTTTTTATTTGTATTTTTATTAATATTCTACTACTACTAATTATTATTATTATTATTGTTATTATTATTATTATTATTTTTATATATTATTATTATTATTATTATTATTATTATTATTATTATTATTATTATTATTATTATTATTATTATTATTATTATTATTATTATTATGTTATTGTTGTTGTTATTTAAAATAAAAAATATATCAATATGTATAATTTGGCTATTTGTTTGGCGATTTGTATAATTTGGCGAAATTGGTCGACGGGATAATCTATTCAACTTTTGATAACAAATTCTACGGCAATTTTGAATTTTATATTATTAAAAAATTTTTATTTAACTTCTTTTGGAAATTCTTTAATTCAAATTTCTTATTTTATTTAATTTTCTTTTTACTACTTGTGCCGTGTGACCTTGGTTGATTTAACAGTTTGCAAACATCATTTTGCAAGTTAAAAAAATAAATAAATAAATAAATGAATATTTGGCACATGGCTTATTAATATAGTGTTATTTTCAAAAATATATTCGGGGAAAAGAAATGCATCGAATCATTCTAATCACAAAAGGCAAATCATAGGTGCTAAAATTAACAATATCTTAATAAACCAAATGCCGCGTTTTTTTTTTTTTTTTTTTTTTTTTTTTTTTTTTTTTTTTTTTACGTTGGTTTAAGGGATGTTTGCACACTGTTAAACCAACCAAGATCACACGGCACAAGTAGTAAAAAGAAAAAATCTTTAATAATATAAAATTCAAAATTGTTTTAGAATTCCAATCATGTTAAATATTCGGGCACAGATGTCATATACGCACCACATATTCACGTGCTTTTTTTTCCACCGCCAACTTGGCATTGCACATGTGTGCCAAGAAGAAGATCCGTTTAATAAGCTTATAACAATTGTTAAAGAGATAAAATCGGAAAAATTAAAAGATTTTAGTGAAATGTGCTGATTAAATGATACAACTTCATGCATTCAATATGGTTATATGTATTAATATTTACGATTTATTTTGAAAATTATATTTATTGTTCTGTTACTTATCTATACTGCTACTACTATCTCTATTTCATATATAAAATCTATTTATATATGTAATAAATTAAGTTTATTACATATACCTGTTTATTTATTTATTTCTTTTTTTTTATTAAATTCATGTTTATTTACCGTTATTTTTTATTTTAATTCATTAAATTATTTTTATTGTATACTATATCAATAATTATTTATATCAAATTATCATTAATTTCTTTTTTCCTTTTTTTAAAATGCTAGAATCTCATTTTCTTTTCACGTTATTTTATTTTTATATTGCAATAAAAAATCATGTGCTGTTATTGCATGCAATTTTTAATTTATGTTCAAAAAGGAAATTTCCGCCAAGTTGTCGAGGGGGGGGGGGGGGGAGCACGTGAAAATGTGGTGCGTATATGACATCTGTGCCATATTTGTTATCAAAAATAGCATTTTTTGAACGAAAATGTGACTAAAAGATATAGCCTATGAAGCGAATAATTTGTAATTCTGATGATAGACCACTGGAAGAAATAAAATATTTGGGCTCTTCAGTTTTTAAAGAGTTCGAAAGATATTTGAATGTAATCAAGGGTCATTCATATACGCAATAAAAATAACATTTTCTTCTACCTTTAATTGTAAAATACCAACCGTTTCTCTTTCTATTCTGTATATTTTTTATAAATAAAAAAATAAATAAAATATTCTACTTAGAAATCTGTGACAGATTTAATTTCGGATTTTGTATCGTTAAAATATTTTATTCGATTTCCCCTCGAATGGATTGAACTAGTATTACGTAAAATTCTGCATTCGAATGTTTCAATATTAAAATACGGTATTTGATATATATAAACATATTTATTTTATTATTATTATTATTAGTAGTAGTAGTTTTTCTTTTCCATTTTCTTTATATTTACTTTTTTTCTGATAAATAATGTAACGGTAGAAAAACATCCTTTCACGTTTTAAAGAAAATTCCATGCATTGGGATTACTCAAGCTGATGCCGCGAACCACCAAGCTAGCCTTCTGAAAAGAGTCTATTTAATTATAGAAGGTTTATGATTACACAACATGATAATTATATTCCGAAATTTCTTGTTACAAACGTTTTGAGTCTGGAAAAAGTTGAAAACCTATACCATAGAAGTAATAGTCATTTAAGAATGTCGATAATAGATGGCAGCACCAAATTAATGAATAATACTGCATGAAAAATAATACAGAAGATTAGGAAAAAGAATAATTTTTAATGCTTTTCTTTCTACCTCCTGTGTTTATGATTTAAAATATGAATACAAATAGGAACATATAAATTAGAATATGTCATGTTCTACCCTTAATTTTAGTAAATAATGGCCTTTTTTTTCTGAATGTCTCTCAGTAATAAATTGATTTTCCTAAATAGGTTTTTATAAAAGCATAAACAATATGATTTTTTAAAAGGTTAAAATTATTTTTTTTATACAATTTCATTCATAAAATGTTAATTTTGAAAAAGGTTAAAGGCCGAACAGAAATAAATTATACAAAGAATAAATGACTGTCGCTCTATATTTCTAATATTCATGCAATCTGCACAAGATGGCAGCACTAAAAGTCTGTTACAAGCATGAATGTTACAAAGGAACTTGCTGATTAGTTTTGTTTTTAGTGGGTCCTTTAATTTCACTGTCCTATTTTAGCAAAAGTTTACATTTTTTTAATCTGATCAAACAGCACTCTTAAACAAGACATAATGATTTCAATCCTTTCATTTAAAGTTGTTTTGATATCATTTAGTTTAGACATCGTTTTCGTGATTAAACTACGTGAGGTCGCATGTAATTTCCTAGTTTCAGTGTTAAATTAACGGGGTGAGCCGGGAGGACATTCCCCCTCCCCCGAAGCAATGAAATGTCCCCCCCAGAAAAATTGAAATTTTGCGTTTTCAAAAGGACAAAAAGTATACAACCCAACCGGAACTCTACAATGTCCACCCCCCGGAGCCACTGAAATCCTTCCCGGAGAAAAGTGCCTGAATTCAACAGTGCCTAGTTTTATCAATATGGTTATTATAAAATATACACCTTCAATTAACAATATCTACTTGCGAAAGTCATCCTTTGTTTGGATTCTCGAAGCATTATTTCATAAGATACATATTTTAAAATGACAATACTTTATTACAATTATTTTTGCATTTTTATTAAGCAAAACCGAAATTTTATATTTTGGCGTACTTTATTTCAAAAATGTAAATTCCTCCAAATTCCTTAAATTGTTTTTAAACAGCAAACATATTAAAAATAATACTAACAATAGTTACCTCTTAATAATAAATATGCTTCATTTGGTTCAATTTTCAACCTTCGAATTATCAATAGCACTTTACGTAAAGAATTTTAACAATTCATTTTATTTATTTATTTTTCGCAATTATTTTATTACCACTTTACAAAAATGAATAAATAAATAAATAAATAATACTTCTTTTAAAGTGCGTAATATCGATTGCATAAATGATTTCGTGTAACAAGAATAAATTACGTATTTGAATTCTTATCAGTGAAAAATAATTTTATAATTGAATGTAAATAATTCAATTTTCAGAAATTTTAATTCATTAAAAATATGCAATAATTTTTATAAAAAATATAATTTTCTTTAATTTTTTTAAAATATCGTGAAATTATTATGTGATTAAAAGGAATGACAACAAAAATATGCACCATTTCTAAACAACTTAATAAAGTATTCTAATAAAATGCATATTTTCCTCTCAAATAGCATGCATTTTTAATGTAAGAAAGTTTAATGTTATTTGGCGGTTTGAAGTATAAATTCTGGAGTTAGTTTCAATAATATAAAATATAAAAGTTGTCATATTCACCTTGATTTCTTTCTTTATTTTACCAATATGACGTAATATTTGCTAAAAAAAAAAAAAAAAGCCAAGTTATTTGTTTTAGTTTTAGCTTTTACGTAAAAATCTTGTGTAGAAAAGTTATGACGTAATATTCCATTTTTCTTAAATTCGTCAAATTATTTTATATCATTTTTCACGTGGAAATATTACAATTTTAGTGGCCAAAGGTTTTTGAGATATTTTAAAAGGAAATATATTTTATTTATTTTTATTTGCAAAAATGCGTCCGTAATAGAAAAACATGTAAAATTAATTAAAATAATAATTTTTTAAGGTTTTTCTGTAAAAATATAATATTGTGCAAATGTACAGATCATAGTTTGTTTTTATGTTTAATTTCATGTCAAAATGCAAAATAGTTTTTTTTTTTTTTTTTTTTTTTTTTTTTTTTGTAAAGTCTATGACAAAATGTAATTTGTACGGTCTATTAGAGAATTCGCTTTTCTCATCCTAATTATACTTAAATCAAAAAGTTCTATAACTAGTTCAGTTCTTTCAATGCTAGCCCCACCAGTAGCCGATAGTTTTTGACCTCCAAAGTGGTAGACGGTAGGTGCTTGGTTTAAACCCATCACGAACGTCGGCCTAACCATTCGGAGTTCCCCATGGTTTTCTCCGAAACCGGGATTTCCTTGCGTAAATGCAGGTTAGGTTCCCTTAGAAAGACCCCCACGGAGGCCATTCTACCCCATAGGGCCTATATCCCACAGTGTAGATATTTAGCCGACATATATCCTTCAATGTCCAGTGTTAATAATATCCTTCAATGCTATCTTTATTTTAGCTCTATAAAAACAGTTAAACAGTTGAAAAATATCTAATACTGTTAGTTGAATTACAATCTTTTTTCTTTATTTTCATATTAAAAACGTCTTTATTAAATTTAAGTGCATTTATATAACGGCATTTTTTTTTAATCCACATTCTATGAACTTCCATCGAAAGACGGTACATTGATCTAGATCAGAATCACCAGATGATTTGATCCATCTTTATTCCTTCGTCCTCTTTTAACTTGACTCTATCGACAGTTTAAAATTTCCCTTAAATGCAACTTTTTCCGTTTGAACATGAGTTTTTTTATTTCGTTTAATTTGAATAATAGCTGCAAATTCGAAAAATAAACATGTAACATACAGGACAATTAATCAAATGCAGCATTTCACTTTAAGCTATTTCGCGACAAATTAGTGACTCATTATATTTCCAGATTAGAAAGGAGACAGTGGATCAAATTAAGCCATCACAAGCATAACTTTCATAGAGAATTAAAAAAAAATATTCTTCAGTTTTTTTTTTCTTTTACACAAAAATATTGTACAATTGATTTGTACCCTTAAAATCTCAATAAATATAATTTAAAATGTCCAAATGTAATATTTGTCTTATTTTTGTAACCGTCAAATACCGAAAAAATTTTTTTTAGATTTCAAGTCATAGAAGTAGAATATCTTTTGAATCGTGTTGTGGTTTGATAGCCAATTATCAACACAAAATATATTGGTGCTAATGGGGGGGGGGGGGGGGATTCCCTCCGAGGATGTCTTACTAAAAGAACCTAACCCTTATTTACACAAGGTAATCCAATGTTCAATAAAAATCTCGGAAAACTCCGAACGATTGAGCCGACGGCTGCGATTGGGTTACGTCTTCTTAAATAACACATTTTTGTTAAATGGAAAGTATAAGTATAAAATGAAAATTTTTTTAAGTCATGTGTTATTTCTCTATTTTAATCATATTTGTATTTTAGTAAAAAGACCTTGAGCATGAAAAAGTTATGTTTAATATATGTATGCAAATTTTGTAATAATATTTACAACACACAAAAGCCTTCATCCTCTTCCTTTTAAGTGCAGAAATCTAACTTACTTGAACACAATCTTAACCCTTTCAGTACCAAAACTTTAAAAATGAAATAAAATTATGAAGTTTTTACATATTGTTAATAAAGGTCCTAATAAGCTAAAAACCACCTAGAAAAAAATTCATGACCGTAATTTTTTTAATTAGAGAAGGTCCCTGATCAAGGACATTTGTATTCAATGGGTGTAAGGTAGACTATAATGAAGAGACACTGTTGATGGAAAAACAAATTTCATTTTATTGTTACAAAATACTGTTTTAGAATAATACTGTTACAAAATACTGTTTAAATTTCAAATGCTGTGATAACTATGTGTTTAAGTGGAATTCTTTGAAACAATTGCGTTCTTTACTCAAACATAGATGAATTTGGCATTTTTCACACCTAAAATCTGATTTCCCCTTGCACTGTTTTCTTTTACAGCGGCCTACTTCCTTGCAGCTGTCATGGATAGGAATATGATCTACTGCATCGAGTTGTATTGCCTTATATGGTCTTACTTCTGTGCTTTTGCACGAAATATCGTGTTGGGAATTTTCTGGCATCCATAATTTCTGTTCTTGGAATATTACATTGAGTAGCATCTCTTTTATATTCAAGCCAACTGTTACATATAGCCAGGTCACTGCATGAAATATGAGGCGAAGTGTCCATTATTTTGATCCAATAAAAATTATGTACAGGCCAATTAGAAAATCCATCTTATCAACTCCTCCCATTGGTTCATTATATTTCTTCATAACTTCTGGTCGAATCACATCAATGTATTGCTTAGAATTTTTGTACCATCGTTTAGCAACATCAGTGTTGCCTTTACCCAGAAAGTTACTTGCAATATACACACTTTTGTTATCATACCATCTAAGAAGTACAATATCGTTGTCCTTACTATATAGCTCTTCTACAAACCCTTTTCATTTTTTTTTTTTTTTTTTTGCTGCTTTCTCCGGAATGAAAGGTGGATTTCCAAATCTATTCATTCTTGCTGTATAAGCTGCTAACATTTTATGACTTTTCAAAATCTGCAACAAAGCATAGGGTGAAAAATAATTATCAAAATATACCGGTGTTTTCTATATTATTATTTACGGTGTTTATTCTCTTATTCAAATGCATAACAACTGCTGCTGCCTCACCAAATCTGCTTTGTAGATCTTTATTTATTTCTGTGGTTGTTCCCTGATATAATATAAAATTATACACAATTCCACTTTCCCCACACAAAAGAAATAATTTTACTTCCCATTTGCTTGGTTTGTTTTTGGTGTATTGTTTTACTTTTAGATGTCCCTGGACACATCTGCTCATCAACACATAGCTTTTCTTCCATTTTCAAGTGCTTATATCTACTTTGAACAGCATCAAAAAATGGCCTAACTTTATAAAAGACATCAGTATTGTCTGAAAGGCGGCCTAAATTATTTACAATATGTAAATTATATGGCAAGGAAAAAAATCTACTGCAGGTCATAGAATTTTGGAAAAGGTCAATATCCAGTGTTTTATCCCAGTAGAGCCCAACTCTTGCAAATTTCATTGCCCCTATAGCTACATGAACGATATACAATAAAAACTAATTAAAAGCAAACAATATCATAAAGTTACACTATAGTGGTACACACACCGTTTGAAAGAATTTGTCCATGATCATGGACGCACGTTTTTAAATAATTCTGTAACAAAATTGTAAATACTTAGAACTTTCAAAATAAGCTTAGATCAAAGTTTCTAGTATCCGTAATAAAATAATAAATATATTTAGCTACTGCTTACATAAAATTATATCAAAATACTATGATTCTTAAAAGGCTTACCGGGGCAAGTGCTCGTGTTTCTATCCATCTTGATACAAATATTCCTAGGTGCTGCCATGTACTGATTTGATTTCTAAATATTTGTGCTTTTAGTAGGGAAATGATTAAAAATACAGACAAAAATTGTAAAATTACTTTAAATTAAATTAGAATTGAAAAAAAAAATTCTAAAAAGTATGTCCTTGATCATGGACACCAGTAGCGAAAGGGTTAAAATAAAATAATGGACTTTTAAATATTAAACTCAAACCATAAAATTTGTAAAATAATATTTTATTAAAAAATAACAGTGATTTTTAGCTTAGATATATCCAATACTGTAATTATGCAAGTCGGCCGCTCTTACTGGCAGCCGATTTATTTTAAATAAGTTGATTTTTGACCTCCACCTGCCGCCGCGTACGTTTTACATTTGAAGGGACGAAGTGGTTTTGTTTATGACGGCCGATAATTAACACGAGATATATAGGGCCAAAGGAGGTGGGGTGATGCTTTCCGTAGGGGGTCTTTCTAAGGGAATCTAACCCATACTTACGCAAGGAAATCCAAGGCTCAAAGAAAACCACGGAAAACTCCGAATGGTTAGGCCGACGGTCGCGATTGGTTTCCAACTCAGCACTTATTGTCCACCTGTTACGAGGGCTCGATCATAGTGTGTCAGGTGATTACAATGTAGTGTTGAGCATTTCGATTCATTTTGAGGAGTCGAATCACTTCCGGTTCGTTGTAAAACTGACGCAGTTCTATACCTCGTATCGCATATAAGATAACTTTTGCACGGACGCTCGAATTATTTTGCTTTTTTTATATATAAGATACATTTTTTTGATTTAGTGTGTTGGACCGGAACTGGAAGTGGACAAACTGCGCGGCCCGAAATTTTCAGACATGGACTGGCCCGACAGATAAAGAAAAAAAAATCTACCCGGACAGTACAAAAAGAAATAATGGCCAAGCCTGGTAAAAAACTTAACAGTTCATCAGGTTTTCTCGGCTCAAAACAGTTAGTGACCGACCCGAAAAAAAGTTAAAATTTTTACCTTTGCCCGGCCTGGTATCATTGAATTTCTACAAAACATGGATTTTACGTCAGTATGGATTAAAAATTTTCCTTACGATGAGTTCTGACTAAATTTTCTTTTCTTTTTGTTTATAATCTTCATTTTTAAAGAAGCGTCCTATGTACGATATTTAATTTATTAATGAATCCAAATTTGTATATAAATGTTTCATTTAGCATTAATATAGTTAATTCACATTCTGTATACTGTGTGGTCGAGATAAGAAAAACCCTGATTAGGTTTCCTGCCTTCAAAGATTCCAAAATTTGTTGGGAAGGAATTTCATCTATAAGAGCTTAAAGACAAAAAGGCCGCTTATATATATATATATATATATATATATATATATATATATATATAAGCAATAAATTCTAGTTCAAATTTCATTAAAACAGATATTGATACTATTATTAAAAATAGACATATAGCTCAATATTATAAATTACTAAAATTAAAAAATCATAATTATAACTATCCTTACATTGTGGTTATTCCAAAATTCCATAAAATTCCTATAAAGTTTCGTACTATAACTATTGGGTGTAATACTTATAACAATAATGCAGGTAAAGAATTATTAACAATACTTACAAAAATGCTAGATATTGCAAAAACTAATAATAAATTCTATAGTATAAAAAATAGTTTACATCTTGTAAATAATATCAAAAATTTACAAAACATTAAGTACATCAAAACATATGACTTTAATGATTTATTTAATACAATTGATATTGCAGATATGTTCAGGATCATAAATTTATTATTCAAGGAATATAGGAATTCTCTAAACATACATGTATCTTTATCTTACTTCAAATCTTTAACCAAATTTATTCTTTATCATAATTATATATTATTTAATAATACAATATTCAAACAAATAGTCGGTCTTCCACAAGGTGGGATTGTATCATCCATCTGTGCTGATCTCTACTTACATTATTATGAACGTAATACTTCTATTGTTAATTGTTTTCTATACAGGTATCTTGATGATATAATAATTTTATATTCTAAAAAGTCATCTAACTATTCGCTACCAATCAAATACCACAAAAATTTAAAATACAGTTATAATGATATGCATAATAATACAATTAACTTTCTTGATCTTAATATTACGCTTTCTGATCATAAAATTCTATTTGATATTTATGACAAACGTAATGACTTTCCTTTTAAAGTAAACCTCTTTACTCATTATAATTCTTGCCTACATAAATCTGTCTATGTCAATATATTACTTAATTTTGCCCATAGAATTAAAAATATTTGTTCACATAATTTTAAAATGCATAATTTAAAAACTGTACAAGAAACTGCTATAAGATATGGTTATCCTTTACATTTGGTTAAAAAAATATTATCTGTATAAACATTTATTTAGTATTAACTGTCTATTTTCTCTTTATCCTATAGTTTTTAATATATAATAAGTTATTACATGATCTTAAAAATAATTAACACATTGCGTAAAAAAATGTTTAAAAAAATTATAAAAAATAAAAATAATACAAAAAAAAATAAAAAATACAAAAAAAATATTAATTATAGGATGGTTGGGTGGGTTAGATGTTAGATTACGGAGGAGGGCGGTGTTGTCTGGATAATACGCAATGGTTAATTATTATATATTTAATAAAAAAAAAAAAAAACCTTTACACATAGTATTAAAGTTTATGTTTACCTAAAAACTAATATGCATAACTTAAAAATGATAAAGTTATTGAGATAAGCTGTGGTTGTCTATTGTATTTGTCTTAAAGAAATTATTTGTAAAATATTAGAATAGAAATTATTCTTGGAAATTCTTAGCTAATAAATAATTTATTTTTTTTCCTATAATAGAGGGTAGCACCATAAGCATATAATTTAATTAATATATTAATCCTTTAGATGGCAGCACTAAAATAATTTTCTGCTAGAAGTTGTAGTAATATATTCTAGTTAATTAATTAATATAGTAATATTAATAATTGATTAAAAGTAAAAATATAATATTTCTACTAGTAGCATCTATTTTTTTTCTAAATATATTATGAATTATATAGTATAATATATGTTTTACTAATTTTTATAATTATTGTTACAATTTCATTTTATTATCTATGTGATTTATACTATGACCATAACCGTGACTGTTAGTAAGTCACATGTAGTTTGTATCTGATTGCACTACAAATCTTGATAGGATATGGGTAATGGTAAATATCTTAGTATATATATCCTTTTTTATGGAATAATTTATTATTGTTATTTTGTCATATTGATTTTATTTTCTTCTATGTGTATCTTTCTAATAATTTGTCATCTGAATAGCTTCCAGCCAGTCGGGTGTATTGTGAGTCGAATTCTTAGCTTTCAGCACGACTCATAACAGAAACTGGTTGGATGTTTTTGCTTTTTTGTTAAACTATACACCCCTGATGACGTAGTTTAATGGAAAAGCCTTCTACTGCCTTTTTATCCATTTATTTTTCATTATTTTAGTAATCTGCCTTCTATTTCACTTCAAACTTCAACTGTTTTCAATAAGATGATTGTAAAAATATTGGTTTCATTGGTTTATTGTATGGTAATATATGAATTACTCTGGTTATATAATGTCCATTTATCCACATATTTCTTAGTAATTTGGTAATCTGCCTTCTATTTCTCTTCAAACTTCAACTGTTTTTAATAATATGAATGTAAAAATACTGGTTTCATTGGTTCTTTTATTGGTATTGTCTGAATAACTTTGGATGTATTTATAAAAGTATATATATATATATATATATATATATATATAAATCTTTACTTGTATTACAATATATGAATCCTTGAATTTAATAGAAAATTATCATATGAAAACAGGGGAAAAAATTAATACAAATGGAATTTGCAGAACCAAAGCAGAATCCTCAAGCCCAAATACTTTGGAATTACAAGTGAAGTGTGTGGTTTCATCTTCGTATTAGCCATGAAAAAGCAAAATAATACGAATTCGGGGCTACCAACACACATAGAACCAAAACCAAATGAAGAAAAAAACATAATAAACAAGGCACATCAAAATTACTAAAAAATGAATCTAAAAATAAAAGGTAAAAAAATAAATAAAAAGAATTAACAGGAAAAATATACCACACATCATAGTTTATCCTTTAAAATGTGAAACAAAATTGTATAATTTGACTATGTTAACCTAAACTCAATATCTAAATAAAAGATGAAATATGAAATAAAAATATAATTTCAGACACTCAGAAATAGTATATTAGGTATCCAATTAGTTAAATGTTAGGTACAAGTTAATCCTTGAAAATAAATTAAATTATATTAATAGAATTGATAAATGTAACTATACAATTATCCATACATTAGTGTCAACTGAACATCCTGCATAAAATGTTTGAAAATTTAGTAAATTCCTCTCTCCCTCTGAGGTTTTTTTTTTTTTAATTTATTTAAAAAAAAAATTTTCAAAAATAATATAACCATTGCGTATTATACAGACAATAACACCCTCCTCTGTACTCTAACAGCTACCCGCCTATCCATCCTGTTATGTATAGTTTTATATATATGTTTACATTTTTAAATTTTTAATATTATTTTTATGTTTTAATGATTTTTTATGCATTTTTTACACAATGTGATAATTTTTTTAAGATCATGTAATAACTAATTATATATATGTATTCATATGTGCGTGTTTGTGTCTGTGTGGTGTGTGCTTATAAAATTTTACAAAAATTCCAACTTTACTATGAATTTCAAACGAAACAATTATACTGATAATTATAAGAATTATACTGAAAATTATAACAATTATACCCTCAAAAAAAGTTAATTAAATATCAAATAAAAAATGTATTGAAATTTTATCCCTTTTATGATTCTAATATTTATTTAAATGGAGAATATAAACAGCTATTCATCAGCAAATTACATGGATGAAATTATGTGGATAAAGAAATAGACAAAACCTTCCTAGAACTAAACTAAGAATAGCGACATTTTATCATTATACTTCATTTATATTTTATAGAACTATTATATTAATAACATTTATGTAACATTAATCTATTAATACAATTTTGAATTCAGAATAATTACTATAGCTGGAACAATGAAAATTGATTACATACATACAATAAATTTGAAACATATACATATAAATTTTTTACTATGGTAATTTATTATCATTATTATTATTATTATTATAGTAGGTAATGATATTAAAGCAGTGTTGTTTTTAACTATTTCCTTCGCAATTCACTTACATAGTCCATTAGTGTCACATTTCTGAAATAAAGTAAGCAAAGCCTCCAGTACAGGTTAGATCAAAACAATTCTTTCTTTTCGAAAATTAAAAACCAGTCTAACATTTTTTTTTTTTTTTTTTTTTTTTTTTTTTTTTTTTTTGTACAAAATCACAGAAATATATTTTTATACACAAGGCATCATCCAATATTGCCGGCTTTCGTTTTTGTTTATTTTTTACCCAAATTATGTACCAAATTTCCATAATATTTATCTTCGAGGTAAACGGCCACAAAAATCTGTCATTAAATAAAACAAAAATTGAAATTCTTTTCGAAGCAAAAACATTTTTCTTTTTGTCTCGGATACAAAACACCAGTTTTCGACATGGCAATCATTGAGAGTTGGAAAACATGGCCTATGATCATAATTATTTCGAAAATACATCAATTGACATAATGTCAGTTGACTTTCTTCCAGAAACTCTTCTGATGTCAGAGTTGAATAGCAGGTGTTGTTGTTCAATAACTAGTTAATCCCACTCATTTCCCCGTCTTTTTTTTTTTTTTTTTTTTTAGAAAAAAGTGTCAATATGGACGTTATGAACTCAATTTCTGATATTTTGAATTTATATTTAATAAAAGAGAGATGTATAGAAAAAAATAATAACAAATAATTTCTAATAATTTTATTTGTCAGTTGTTTTCAAATACCTTTATCCCAACCCTGTTTAGTTATGTAAGTGATTTTTTTAATCTGAAAAATAACAGCAAAAATGCACAAATTTTTAAACTTATTTTTTTTTTTATAATTATTTAAGAGCGTGTTACATAAAAAAGTATGCATATACACTTATATTTGGCCTTAAAAAAAGTAGTAAGAAGGTTTTTGTTTAATCTAGCTAAAATTTAAATCCAAATTAGTTTTGCATTTTTTTCTTCTTAGTAGTTCATTAAAAGCATTTTTCATAGTATACTTAAAATAATAATAATGATAACAATATAGTTATTTCTGTGACTATCCATAAAATTTTCATTTTATGATATGACAGCATAAGATAGAGAATTTACATAAAATTTTTTTGAAATTAAAAAGAGAGACAGAGGAAATATACTTTAAAATTAAATATTTCACTTATATGCTTAAGAATTCCAATAAGATCTTTTTTTCAATTTATTATTTTTGCATCTTGCTAATGAGAAAGAAAAGTGCATTTTCGAGAACCGATTGGGATCATATTTTTCTTAGTAATTTATACCTTATAAAAGAAAAAGAAGAGAGATAAAAAAAATATATAATGCTTACTTTCTAATAGTTTTAGCAATCGGTTACTTTATAATACTTTTAGCTAAGTGTCATTTAAATTTTGTACGACATTAAATTTGAATATAAATTTTTAAATATATTTAAAAGCAAGCCTTTTTACTATTTTTTAAGCCCAAATGTAAGAATACTTTTTTTTATATATATATATTTAACTTGCATTATCTTCATCAAAAATAAGTTTAAAAAAAAGTGAACATTTTTTTAGTTGTTTTATGCATGAAAATTAATTTATTATCTCTGGTAAATTATTAAAAATGGTAAGATAATTCTTTTATAAATACATTTGTACAAATCTGTCTATTTTATTTATAAAAATCATTCAAATAATTAAGTAAGATTTGGATAAAGGTATTTAAATGTAACTGATAATATTAGAATGAAAATAAACTTTTAGGAGTTTCTTCAATTAAGCTTTTCTTGTTTTTAATGAGATGCAAAAATAATGAATAAAATAAATCTCTTCTTTGAATTCCTAAATAATAATAATAAATAAAGATGGATTTTTCTCAGACATTAATACTTTTAGCAATCAGTTACTTTACAATACTTTTAGCTAAGTGTTATTTAAATTTTGTACTACACTAAATTTGAATTTAAAATTTGAAATATATTTAAAAGCAAACCTTTTTAATATTTTTTAAGTCCAAATATAAAAATGTATTATTATTATTTAAAATCTAACTCGCATTTAAATTCCTTTATCAGAAATAAATTAAAAAAGTTGTACATTTTTGTGGGGTTTTATGTATTTGCATGAAAGATAGTTTATTTTATCAAGTAAATTATTAAAAATGGCTAAGATAATTCTTTGATAAATACTTTTTTATAAATCTATTTTATTTATAAAAATCATTCAAATAATTAAGTAAGATTTGGATAAATATATTTGAAAGTAATTGATAATGTTAGAATGAAAATAAAATTCTTTAAGATACAAAGCAGAACTTCTAATGCTTAAAACATATAAATTAAATAGTTAGTACGTACTAAAATATATCCCTCCCTCTTTCTCTTTTACTATTATTAATTTTACTTAAAAAATTGTTATAAAATTACTAACTTATGATGGCATATCATAAAATGAAAACGTTATGGGTAGTCACAAAAAGAAAATATTATAATTAATTTAAGAACATATTGAAGAATGTTTTCATTTCGTTAAAGCAAAAAGAAATTTTAAATTAATTTAAAGAGCCCTGCAGAACGTATTTTTAAAGAATTTTTACCAGTAGGTGATATTCGCTTAATAGTATGGGAGGAGATTCAGTTTGTTTATCCATTTGCGTTGTGCAATTTAGTGCGACCATGACCCCAAGGGATTTAATGAATATTTACTAATTTATTTTTAAAAATATCAACAAGGAGATCTTAATGCCATACAGGCGTTCTCCAATTGTGTAAAATGAACTTTAAGTTGTGATTGTTAGTTACAAAAACTAATATAATATCATAAAAAAATAATTCTTTAATTTTACTGGCGTGAGTGAATAATTTTATTTTTGTTATTTTAATGTCAGTTCATGCAGTACAAAATTCACAAATTCAATCCCGTACCACTTATTCTTTTTTTTTTTTTTTTTTTTAAAGAGTTCTGATATCTATCGCTATTTTTCAGACAATAAACTAAACAGATAGTATCTTTTTGTTTACAGCAAAAAAAATCAGTTACGAATTTTTTTTCAATGGAAGATCTAAAGGAATTTCATATGTTCAATTTTTTGTAAATTATAAAAGATAAATATGTATTAAGATAGACATGATCACAATTAATAAAATAACCCAACATCGAGTGAAAGATTATCCGGGTCTAGGATTCGAACCTGGGTCCATAGTGTATCGTTACTGTATTGTATTCATTGAGTTTATGTCCGTCTTAATACACAAATACCTTTAACAATTAATAAATTAAATTAAGACATTAATTTGTGTGTTCTTTGTAAATACTTGAAGGAACGCGTTGATAAAAAGTGACATATTTCTTTAGGCGCCTGAAAATTATCTCCCATTTCAAAATTGACCTGTAGGCTCGAAACAAAAATTACAAAAGTATATGTAATAAATACATTTCTTCCTAAAAGAGTTCATACCATTTTAATATTTTACCTTTCGTACTTTCGGTACTGATCATCACAGGCAATATATTTATTATTTTTATTCATTCGAAAATTGCATCGAATAGTTTGGAATCTTTTATATTATTTAACCTAACAGTAAAAGTCATAATGTTAAATTTTCTACCAGGTAATAAGCAGAATATTTATTTTCTAAAATCTAGTTAATAATAATAATAGTAATAACAGAAAATAAAATTTTTCACATCGATATAATTAATTAATAATTTTTTTAAACAATTAAATATTAAAACTGAAATCCTACAACTACATAAAAAAAAGCGGAAAGCTCAATATTGTAAGCAAAAACACAAGGCCAAATTAGGAGATTGATAAATTCACTATAATAAATACATAATTTTTTTTTTCTTTTGATTGACGGTTAATTTTTAAAATCTGACAAAAATGTAAAATTAAGTTTTTTTCCCCTTTGTGTTACTGTCCGATGAAACTCCTGAATTCCTTCAACTTAATTTTCAGAAAAACTTTTAAAAGTGGAATATATATCCTATTACAGAAAGTATTGAAACTATTCCGAAATTTTCGTACATTTAAGGATGCCTTCTTTATTTATCTTTGTTATTTTAATAATATTCACTAATTTTAATTACAATAACTTTTAGAAGAGGTATTTCATTTGTGCCATACATCCAGATAGTTAAAAATTCGAATACAAATTAGTTCTAAACTATTTGTCACACTCGAGCACCGTTCAGTATGAATGAATGGGCGGGTGCACTAAAATATCGATTTGAATGTGGGAGGAGCTATGATGGGTGAAACTGAAATTTACCATACCGAGATGGATGAGTGGTGTTAGAGCGTTACCTTCTTAATATGTTAGAAAGCCTAACTGTTGGAGTGAATCTGAATCCCTTTGACGTCACTAAAGAAGATTACTCGCTTGACGACCAACCATCTGTTTCCCCACCCCAGTAATACTTCTCATTAAACTCTCGTTTAGAGTATCTTGTGGTTCACTTTCTGCGGATTTTTTCACCGAATATGATATAGTTTAATTTCAAGAAAAAAATTATCAAGTGAAAAATTCTCCAAGAGCAAGTTTCTCCTTTTATTATTATCTTTTCCATCTGCATTTAACACGGTGAGTTTTACGGTGATTGACACTGAAAATATATATATATAAAGTTTTAAGCAACTATTAAGAAAGTATAATCTTGTATTAAATAAATTTTTAAGTAAATTTTAAATAATTTTTCAACGATAACTTAAAACAATTTTAGCTTTATATCGTACTTTTAACTGTCTGTCACTGGTGAATGACGCTGCCTAAACGGAAAGTTCAGCGTTAGTCACCGATGAGTGACGTGGCAAGCAACGTGTTAAGTAAAATTTTCTGATGTAGTTTCAGGATTTATTGCCTGTAGCAATTTTTAACCGATTTCTGACATGCTCGTCTAAAGTATTACTTGATTTCTGTTTATGACTTTTTTTCCTCAATTACTATTCAAATTATCTATACTTATATAAAAATAAATCTTTTAAAAATTTTGTTTATTATTATTTCGCTTGTGATTTTTAAAGTTAATAAGCATAGAGATAAACATTCAATGTATTAGAAAAGATCGTTGATTGTTGTATTTTATACCTACAAGTAAAGTAACCTGAAATAATTTGATTAGACTGTTAGGTGCAGCTTGTCTTTAGAAGAACTTATTTTTAAAAATGTTTAGTTAGGAAATTAGGAAATACGTTACTATATGAACTACTATCTTTTCAACACTTCAAAATAAATAAATAAATAAAAATAAAAATAAAGCATTTTGGTTTTTACAAATTAGTCATTTCTAGCATTTTAGTTATGCCGCTTAGACTCTGTCATATAATTTTTTAGAATTTTTTTTATGAATTACTTAAACATGCCTGCATTTTGTCAGTATAAAACTTATGTGTTTACATGATTTATTTTAGTATGTAATTTAATGTTTGCTTTAAAAAATATTAAATATTATAATTGCAATGTATTTTTGTCCGAGTATTAATAATTGGATTTTCTTTTCCTTGCGTTATTTTTTTTATGATATTTTTATTGATATTATTGTTGTTATTTTTTAATTATAATACGTGGTATATCCACAAAGTAAGTTCCGTTTGGTTATATAAAAAAAAGCGTGTACAAATACAAAAAAATTATTTATTGTACAAAAATCTACAACTATGAAACTGCTTTTCCACATAGCTTCCGAAATTTTATAGGCACTTGTCGCAGCGTACCGCAAGATTTTGTATGCCTTCTTCATAGAAGGTTGCCGCCTGCGTTTTTCAATCATGTGGCTACATGTTCTTTCACCTCATCGTCATCATCGGTGAAGAATTGACCACCAAGGAAAGATTTGAGGTGAACTTACGGTTTTGCTTAACCTTCTCTTCAACAGCGTGAACTTATTAAGCAGTAACCAAAGACGGGCGTCCTCGGCGTTCTTCATCCTATACTTGATCACGTCCTTCATTAAACTGTCTGACCCATCTTCTAACCGTTTAGGCCCCACCAGTGGCCGCGAGGTTCTGACCTCGGAACTGGTAGATGGTAGGTGCTGGGTTCGAACCCAATCGCGATCATCGGCCTAACCGTTCGGAGTTTTCCGTGGTTTTCTTCGAACCTTGCGTAAATACGGGTTAGGTTCCCTTAGAAAGACCCCCACGGAGGGCATCCCACCCATTAGGGCCTATATCCCAAGCGTAGATAATCGGCCGTCATAAATCAAACTAAAAACCAAACTTCTAACCATTTAATCACTCATAGCATTTTGACCGTAAACCTCGCAGATTTTAAGGTAATTTTCACTTGGTTTAACATTTTTTTTGCATTGAGAAAATGAATCACAGATCTGATTTCACAGGAGGCGGCATTTTCAATTAAGGCTGACCTTCCAAAAAAACACTTCAAATAACACGTGGGCAGCAGCGATCTGAAAATGGCAAACATTGCTTCTCCTTCAGTCAGAGTAATTGGTCCGCATATTCGGAACTGCAATCGCAGTGTTACTGCGGATAGAAATAGAAACGGAACTTACTTTGTGGATATACCTAGCATATCTAGACGAAACATTAATTTTGGACTTTAAATTAATGAATGTCTAAAATTTAAGGAACACTGTTGTTGAAAGAACTCAAAACTGTTCTACATATATTTCCCATTCAACAGTACAAAATTTTGTAACACATTCCTGGAAATAGTTTTAAGTGCGAAGATATGAAGTTGTTTCATGCACTTAAAAATGAAAAGGATTATGTGTATATCAGAGAATCAGTAATTTAGGTTTAAAAACAACCTCAATTGCCTGCATAAATTTCAAATATAACATAAATAAAAAATAATTACGAGTGCTAATAATGAATTATTTTATTCTACAAGTACTGTTTCAACTACAACTATTATATATACTACAACTACTGTTTTTATTCCTTTCCTTTTTTTATTATTTTTATTTTATTTTATTTTATTTTATTTTATTCTATTTTGTTGGTTAAATTTGAATAAAATTGTTTCAAGAATTTAAGAATGAAATTGAATCTCTATATTTATCAGAAAAGCTGTGGTTTAAATTTTCAAACAGCTTTTTTAAAAAATGTAAACATATAAATTTCATACATTTAAAATAAATATGATTCCGTATGTATTAGAAAGTGAGAAATTTAGGCCTTAATTTCCTACGTAATTTTCAAACATACAATAAAGAAATAATAATTACGAAGAGTAACAATGAATTATTTTATTCTACAACATTGTTTCTATTATTATTGTTTTTTTTAACAATTAATTTTTTTTTTGTTCTTTTGTAAAATCTGTATCATATTGTTTCATGTACTTAAGAAAGAAATTAATCCCTATATTTATCAGGAAATCTGTAGTTTAGGTTTTTAAAAAGCCTTTTTCTAAACTGTAAAAATATAAAAATATTTCACACATATACGAATATAAACGATTCCGTATGTGTCAGAAAATAGGCGGTATAGGTTGAAAAAGAGTCTTAATTTCCAACATAAATTTCAAATACAAGATAAATGAAAAATAATTACAAAAAGTAATCATGAAGTATTTTGTTTTATATCATTGTTTATACGCGCACAGTTTTCAAAAATTATTTTTGTTATTCCACTTTTATAAAATCTATATATTTAAAAGATCTGGCTGTTTTTTTAGTCATCAGCCCTGAGCTTTCTGCTGGCCCGATTTTGATAATTATTTTTTTAAATGAAAGCTGTTCACGTGTAGATGTGCCCATTCTATCTAATTTTTTATTTATTTCAATTTTTATGTTTTAATTTTAATTTTAAAAGTTTTTCGTGACTTTCTTCAAAACAGTGGCAACAGGTTACATTTTTCTCACTCTAATAAAAATTTATTTTGCTTTATTACTTTCCACCAATCAGAAACTTGATCTCATTGGTGAATGTGTCATCGCATTTCAAAGGGAAAAAAATAATGGTTTTCATAAAATTTAATCCTAATAAAATGATTGTACAATTATTCACTTATCGCGGTACAAGACACAGATTATTTGCTGAGTAATATTATTAAGTATTATGTAAATAAAATAACAGAAAATAAACTTCAATAAAATATATAATATCTAGAACGAAATTTTTTCGATGGAGAAAATGTCGTCATACAGAAACCAGATAAATGTGTTCCATGAATATAATATATAATGTTATAGCTGTGTCAGTGATCATGTCATATTCACTGACTTTATTCCTGCATCTAAACTGAACTTCTATTTATTTAAAGGTCCTTGGTATCAAAAAGGAAAATGTTTCTATGAATTGCGCAATTTTATTTTAATTATAATAAATATTTTATGAAACTAAAGAATTTTTAAATAACAGCGAAAATCACGATATTATTTCGGAAAAAATGAGTGTTTCTAAATGTGTAAATGATGTCATATTAGAAAAAAAAAGAATAAAAACTAAGATATGCCAGTATTTATTTTTATTTTGCATAATATCAAAAATTAAATAAAATCATTTCGTTGTTTTAAGTTATTAGATAAAATAAAAATAAATAAAATATTTTCTGCATATCAACAACAAACACAAAATTTTTATTTTTATTTTTTTAATAACAAAAATACTTTTTTTCTTTTCGTTGTCATGACAATAAAATTAATTTTGACAAGTTCATGGAGGATACGAATCAATAAATAAATTAAATTTATTGCAAGTGCTATAAATGTGTAATGGGTTGATTATGCAGTTTAATAATTCCCTGTTACTATTAGAATTAAAATGTTTTGTTGAATTATAATTGTTACTAAGCGATATTTAAATGGAGAAAAAATAATCTATGCAGATTTTTTGAATTTCTCTTGTGAGGTATTACATTAACTACCTGAATAATTTGGCATTTAAATAATGTTTAAGGTTCTAGAAACCGTATTTAAAAAGATTTGTAGCTGAAATTACGTCCACCATAATAATTTATAAATTGTTCCTTATCAACACTATTAAAATCCGACCGTGTGTATGTTTGTATGTATGTATGTGACGCTATAACCTCTGATCCCGGAAATGGAGAAACGTCACGCTTGTTTTGAATTGAAAGAAAAAAAATCCCGGGATCCCGAGTTGTAAATTCGTCTATCTGTCCGTCGTCCGTCTACCAGTCCGCATATAACAACTCAAAAACTACCCAACAGAAACGTTTAAATCTTAAAATATATAATTATATGATAATTCTGTTGAGTCATTTCAAATTTTATGAAAATTGGATGCATAATTCAATTACAGGGACAATCAAAGAGATTCCGTTACATTACGGTCAACGGGGAAAAACGTTTCAAGTGTATTTTAATGGCCTTACACTCCTTTGAACATAATAAAGTTGACATGCATCTATGAAGTATATTCTATAATATACAGTGGTGTCCAAAAGTTAAGCATAATTGGTAACTAAGTAAGTAATGAAAGAAATATAAATCGAAATGTAGTGAAACTCCAAGTGTGTAAAGAAAATAGTACGCGTCATATATTTTCGCGAAGAGTTTTCCCCGAAATCGAACAGGGAATCGTCAACAAATTGAAAAAGAACGAAGATCTTTTGGATAATCCTGTCAAAACTAATATAGCAAAAGCGTTTAAATTGCACATTATGATTAATCGACTTATTGTAATGTACTGTATTTATTTTTATCAGGATAGCATGTATACTCGTAGAGAAATTAAGGTTTTTATAAAAACAGCCCTAAGTTTTTTGCTTATAATTAGCAGAATTCTTAATATAAAATAATGTTATTTTCTGAAAATATGACAAACATCATTGTACACAATACCCTGTCATCAGAATTCAAAAATAATAAAATTTGTATGAAAAATGAGTAGGTTTAGTAAATAATTTTTCATTGCGCATGCGTCAACGATTTCAAAATTTCATTTGCATATTGTGTTAGCGAAATGTATAGAGCAACTTCTGTAAAAATTTCAAAAACATAGCTTAAAAATTCTGAAAATTATCGTCTATAGAATCAAGTCAAAATCCGTTATTCTTAAAAGAAAGCAAAAAATCAGGGGTTTTACCTAAATATAGTTGTACGTGCAATATTGTGTAGGCACTAAACAATGGAATATGGATACAGCCCCTCATCTTTTTGCTTCATTAGGAAATAAAGGATTTCGATCTCATTCTATCAACGATAATTTTCAGAATTTTTAAGCTATGTTTTTGAGACTTTCACAAAGGTTGCTCTATACATTTAACTAACATAATATGCAAATGAAATTTTAATAACGTTCACGCATGCGCAGTTAGAAATTATTTAGTACTTATACATTGAGGCACAGTTTTGGTATGCATTTTAATAGTATTAAACTATTTAATACTAACAATTAAACTGTTTAATGCCCGTAATTAATAAATTATTAAACTATTTAATGCCCGTCTGTCCGTCAAAATCGACCAGCGTAGCGGGCGAACGCCGCTAGTATATTTAAATAGGGTGGTACACAGCTTTTAACTAAGTTCTGTGTAGATTTTCAAGATAATTTATTATAATTAATTCATAATTTAAAATATTAACTAAATATAAATTTTATGATTCACTAAAATACGAATTTAAAAGGTATTATCCGAATTTTATACTTATTATTATTATATTATTGTTATCATATTATTATGTTTGGGTTTTAGCATTGTACTAAGAAATTAAAGGCTTTATTTCAAAGGTTTATAAGAGATATAATTTTAAATGGCACAAGTGAATGAATAAGCTGATTCACATTTCTGTAAATTTATTTGTTTATTTATTTTAACTTATTTATTTATGTTTTATACTTTCTTTTATTTTTTATCTATTTTATTTTATTTATTTATTTTAATCTTTTTATGTATTTTTTATTTATTTTATTTAATATTATTTTGTTTATTTATTTTCTTTTCCTTTATTTATTTATTTTTAATATAATTTTGTATTTCTGATATAGAATACAGTTTAACCTTATACGTTGCTAATAATAATAAAAAGAAAATTAATTTTAATTTTACACCGTGAATATCGAAAAGGAGAATTTTATAGTCATTTAGAGCTTGTTTTCCTTAGCGATAAATTGAATAAAAATATTTAATTCGTGTCAGTTGATTGCACACATTTTAGCAATCGATTGTATCAATCGATAAATTGGGAATGTTGTTTAAATGCAGCCGAAACCGGTTTGTGGCCAATGTTATACTTCCAATTCCAATGAGATTATGTGATTGTGATGCTTATATGCAAAAATTACCATGATAGCTGTTTAAATATGAGGTTAGGCATTAGAGGAGAGGCCACAGAATGGTTGCAATAAAACGAAGTTATGTGTTTATCACATTCTTTTAGATGTTCTATTAAAACTATCTAATAACGTAAAAAATTCAAAATTATCACCCATGAGGGAGGAAGCAGGACGTTTCGGTCCCACCATTTCGGTCCCGCCGTTTCGGTCCCGAGACATTTCGGTCCCGAGACATTTCGGTCCCTGGCCATTTCGGTCCCGAGACGTTTCGGTCCCGAGACGTTTCAGTCCCGAGACATTTCGGTCCCGAGACATTTCGGTCCCGAGACATTTCGGTCCATGGCCATTTCGGTCCCTTCTCCAGCAAGCTGAAATTTTGTGCACGGGAAATATCTGACATAATTTTATAGGGAACATTTTAGAGTGTTGAATTCAGGGGCGGGTCATTCCCCCCAGAGCTATCAATGCCCCCCCCCCCGGAAATTTTGAGATTTTGTGTTTTCAGTGGTAAAAAAGTGTAATCCCCCAGGACTCTATTGAATCCCCCCGGAGCCACAGAAGTCCCTCCCGGAGAAAAGTGTCTGAATTCAACACTGGTTTTTTAACTGAAAGCCACATAAAATTTTAGTGTAATGCGATTAATTAGAAGTAACAAGTACCCAAAAACCGCTTACACGTATAACTCAGATCCAAACTCAAACATATTGCAGCGGATCCAAACGCCATGCAAATTTCATATGACAGAAGTAATTGTTTTCAGGAGTGAGGGGAGGATTGTTCTGTGGATTTATATAGAAGTTCCTCAATCGTGAAGATCTGGTAATTTAAAAACACGTATAAGTCGAATTTAATTTGCTTAAGCAAATGTCCATGGCCTACACATTTTCACTTGCATATAATTTGTACAATATGTGTTTAATAATGAAAAAAAAAATCTGCAAATAGTTTTAGAAATCTTTATTTCATCCTATTATTTAACGGTACATCATTTATAAATTATGGCATTTTACTTTTTTTTTTTTTTTTTTTTTTTTTTTTTTAAGGGGTTATTAACATGGAATTGTGATAAAGCCACATTATTTTTTAAGTTCTGCATCGGGATTGACTAAAACATTTTATTTTTTAAATAATTATTTTATTTCACTATTAAAAAATCTATTTAAAAGTTTGCGTTAATCTTTTTACATATAACAATTATTGCTACGAAATAACTTTTTACGTGTAACAGCCTTTTTACATATAACAATGCAGGAATTACAAATCTTTTTTAATACATTAAACACTTTTTATGCTTATTACATTCAAAAACTACGAGCGAAATAAACACAAGTCAAATCTGGGAGGTCCGTCCGCATTTGAACTCCAGAGTAAAAAGGACATTGTATTATAGAATGAGGGATTTCATCTGACAAGTGTATAAAGATCAAGATAAGTAGAATAAAGCTAACTACCTAGCTTTTCTAGCTATCTTGTATAAAGATGACTATTTGTTCAGATGGGCGTTGACAATTGATTGACATGCAGAATTTTTGCTTAAAAGAGGGTAATAGTAGTACTTAGCTGGTACTTATATGCATATATTTCAAATTTTATAGGAACACCAACATAAAAAATTATAAGTGTTTAAAAATTCCCGGCACTCGGTTTTGATTTGTTTCTTACTTAATGTTATACATTATTTTATTAAATGATTAACATAATCTTAGAAAATTTTAAAGCATTAATAATTATGCTGTTAAATTTAAAAAAAATTAAAAATTAAATTATTTTTATCAAACAAATTTATTAATAAGAATTCAAAATTATTTTAACTATTAATTGTTTAAGTGACTTATTTATCAATTACTTGTTTAAAATCTAGTTTATAGCTCTTATTATAGCAAAAATGAAAAAACATATTTTTTAAATTTCAGCTACTATAATGTTATCAAGTTCATTAGGATATATAAAAATTATAAGGATTCTCAAAATAAATATGTAATTTATTCATTTATTGGTTAGTTTATGATATTTTTCTTACTCTTTAAAAACAATTAATTAATATATGATTGCTTTTTGCGAACTGTAAACTTATAACTTTGTTTCAGAAAATTTAAATCTGCATCTGGATAATAATGTTACCTAACACTGTTAAGAAATATTTTTACGCATTGTTACAATGTTGCATTATTATGTTTAATTAATTATTACGTTACGTTACTGATTTTTCAATAATAATAATAATAATAATTTCCTTTTTTGAAATAAATAATAATTTTTGAATAAAAACTTATGGTGATGAATAATTGCTATAAATTAAATCTCAAAACAGTTAGTGATTTTAAAATTAAAATCAAATTAATATTTTATTAAATATATGTATTTTTAATTTAATGAATCTTTATTTAATTAAATTGATAAAATTATTAATACGCATTTCGAATTTTACTTTAAATAAACTCAATAAATAATCTGTTTTATATTCAATTTATCATTATGTTTTGTATTAGTTATAAACTGAAACTTATTGTTTACCTGTTTATTTATTTTATATTAAAGTTACTGAAATTTAAAACTATTAATTCAATCAATAATAAAATTAAAATAAGAATTGTCAATTTTTTTTCTGTGAAAGTGGGAGCGAAAAGGTAATGCAAATAAATAAATAAATAAACGATAAATTAAAAAAGCTCAGTTTTGTCAGTTAAAATTTGAAAATAAAATTATTTAAAATAATAATTACATTATTATATAAAATTGAAAAATAATCATTTTATTACAAAGAAATAAGCCCACTTTCAATAAAATTAATTCAAAAAAATTGTCTTCATAAAATGAGAAAACTGTGGAAAAAAAAAAAAAAAAAATTGCAACCAATAATTATTATAAAAAAGGTCGTTGGAGCATTTTTATTTTTTAAACAAAAAATTTTCGTATCACGCCTAGTTAGGAAATCACTAATTTAAAGATTCTAAGAAAGTGAGCTAAAACAATCAATAAAATATGTATTTTAGTTTTTGTATAGATAAAATACCTAATACAAAGAATATATGATAAAGCTTAAAATATTCATTATGTTAAATAATAATAATAAAGACAGTGTAAAATTATGTAACATTATTTAATCAAATTTTCAACTTGCTGTGATTTTACTATCACGAGTTACAATAGATTAAATTTATTGGACTATCATATTCAATTTTGTATAAAATTTGAGGGAAGGGGGGCCAGAATAAAAATATTAAAAAAAGCCAGAACAATGTTGAGCTTACATCGTTTAGTAGGCCTTCGTCAATCAGAAACTAAGTTGTAAGGTGGCCGGTAAAGAAATAGCAAGGAACCGAAATGGCCAGGGACCGATATGGCAAGGGACCGAAATGTCTCGGGACCGAAATGTCTCCGGACCGAAATGGCCAGGGACCGAAATGTCTCGGGACCGAAATGTCTAGGGACCGAAATGGCCAGGCACCGAAATGTCTCGGGACCGAAACGGCGGGACCGAAATGGCGGGACCGAAATGTCATGTACCCCATGAGGGAAGTTACATGTATCTATATCATAAAGGTGTCTGCGCGTAATGCATACCTCATTTTGCGAATGGCAATTCTTTGAAATTTGAAATGAAGTTTCAGTTTTGCAAAACTCGATACAACACTTTTTTTACTCTGACGTCATAGGAATATTGTATCGTATTTGTTGCATTCAGGTTATTTTCAGAAATTTTCATTTACACTTAAAAGAATATAAATAAATTTTTATCTGTTTCCAGCTAATACCAAACGAGACTTGAAGTTTTGAATTAAAATGATTTTGAAGTGATCAAATTAATATATCATTTAAAAAGAAAAAAAAAAAAAAAAAAAAAAAAAAAAAAAGCGTGAACACGGATAAGAGAGGTGCATGTGTAAATTTTGAAATGCTAAAAATAATGTCGGGTTTAGATTTTACGGTGAAAAAATTCTATTATTTAGTCAAAGTAGAATACATTCTGCTATTTTTCGTTTCAGAATACCGCGCATAAAAGTCTTAATTGATAATTTTATAATAATAAAAATCTTTATTATATTTTATCGAATAAAACTTAATTTTAATAATTTTTACAACTGAATTTTATAAAAACAGTATTTTGTTAACTGAAGTATAACTATCATTTGTTTAAGAGTTAAACTTAGCAATATAAGATGTATTTTTTATTTTAACTAATGTTGTAGGTTTTTTATAAATCAATGAAATAATTCTTCCAAAACGTTTTCGCCGAGGAATTTGGCGGGATTTACCTTATAATCTTAAAACCAGTGCATATTTTTTTCTTATTATAAATATCTGTAACTATCTTAACTCATTAATTTTAGCCTGAATTAATACTGGAACGTTTGTCAATAAATAATATGAAGACTAATATTTGTTTATGTTTAGAAGAAAAAAAAAAGTCATAAAGTCAACACAATAATGGCTGTACATGTGCTTCAGTGGTGCCATCTCCTAGCAATTTAATTAGTATATGGACACATAAAACATTTTTTTTTTTATTGTAATATTTTTCGTTCATATTTTATGAATGAAATTGGGTGATGAATAATATTTCTATACTTTTAAAATTAACTGCCGATAGATACAGTTATTAAAAGTTGTTCTGGGAAGTCAATTAATTAACAAATATAACGTTTCAAAATATAAAAGATAATTACAAGGGTAGTTTAAAGTAAATTTTGTACAAAACGACCCTTTCCTGCAGGAGTGGTGGGGGTATTCATCATCAGAAATCATCCTCTTTGATAATTTTGTTTAACGCAGCATTAAATAATAAAACTTAGTTTGGTGCTGCCCTCTATAATAGATATGTATCGATAGACATGACTGTTTCTTCTATTGTGGAAGTCTTTTAACTTCTGCCTGAAAATCATCATTATTACAGGTTGAGAAAGACAATATTCATTTTATTCTGTCGATTCATCCTGTCCGAAAATCCGAATCAGAAATAATAAAATCGGTCACGTGCGGTTTTTTCTTTCTTTTTTTCTTTTTTTTTTTTTTTTTTTAAATGATGCTTAAACATCGTTTAATCAACCAAGATCACACAAAACAAGTACTAAAAGAATGAAATATAATAAGAAATTTGAAAAATAAAAATTTGAAAAAAAAAATAAATAAATAAAAAACTTTGATAAAATAAAACTCAAAATTGCCGTAGAATAGTAATCATGTTAAATATATGCTATCATAAGTTGCATTTTCTTAGCGAAAATGCTACTAAAAATATATATATCGTATGAAATTCTGCTGAACAGAGCCCTGGTGGAGAAAAACATTTTTTGGCTCTACAGTTTTTAAACAGTTAGAAAGATATTTCAATCGAATCAAGGGTCATTTATATAATAATGAAAATAATATTTCCTTCTTCCTTTATACCGAGAATTGGAGAATAGCAACCGTTTCTCTTTCTATTATGTATATATATATTTTAATATTAAAAAAATGAACAAAATTCTATTTGGTAAATATTTAATACAACTTTTGTGCTGCGGCAGATTTCCTTTTTAATTTCGCATTGGTGAAATATTTTATTCCATTTCCACACGAATAGGTCATATCACGAAAAATTCTGCATGCGAATTTTTAAATATAAAATACTGTATTTTAATACATCTATACATTATTATTATTTTTATTATTATTATTTTGCTTAGTCTTTAATACTTGCTTTGTTTTTCTGATCCACAGTGTAACGGTATAAAAACATCCATTCACCTGTTAAATGAAAACTCCGTAGACTGTTGTTTCTCAAGCTGATGCCGTAAACCCCAAACCTAACACAATGTTCCTGTAGAAAAAAAAGAAAAAGTTTTATTTAATTATAGAGAGTTTATGATTGCATAACATTAAAAACCATCTTCGGAATTTCTAGTTCCAAATAATTTCAGTCTAAAAGCTTGATAACCTGTACCATAAAAATAATAGTATTTATGAATGTTGATAACAGATGGCAGCACCAAATTTATGCAAATACTTTATGAAAAAAATAACATGCTTAGAAAATTAGGACACAGAATAATTTCTAATGCTTTTTTTGTGCCTTTCTGTTTATTATTTACTAGCGGCCAGCCCTCGCTTTGCTTCGGGTAGTCCCGTGTCAATACTGGCACCGCAAATTGTTACTCCCACTTCATCCCATTAAATTCAACTACTAAAACCATTACTCTCCTTTAAAGTAGTCGGGTAAAAAGTAGCCTGTATGTTAATCTAAGGTGCCAGGTAATTCCATACAAAGTTTCATAAAAATCGATCCATCCGTTCTTACGTTACAGATGGTGTAACTAACACGACTTTGTTTTATGAATATAGATTATAGCAGCCCGCCCAGGCTTTGTACGGGTATTAAAAAAAAAATTCAAGTTATAAATTTTTACACACATGCTCATACTCTCTTCTTTGTGAGTGGAGTTTTAAAAAAGTGTAAACTTATAAAAGAAAATTAGGATATTAGTATTATTTTTTATTTATTTGTAATTCATACACTGCATTTTTACTTATTTACTTTTTACATTTTTACTTATTTACTTTTTACATTTTTACCTATTTATTTTATTTTTACAACAATTACAGGATTTCTTTATACACAATAAATCTTGTAGGGTTCAGCCTGCGTTTGCAATGTATAAGCGGAAAAGATGAAATTATTTACGACATCACATTAAAAACCTCAAAAATAACAGTATTTCTCCACTATTTAATGGATGTTATTATACATATAAACCTTCCTCTTGAATCACTCTATCTATTAAAAAAAAAACGCATCAAAATCCGTTGGGTAGTTTTAAAGATTTAAGCGTACATAAGAATATAGGGACAGAAAAAGCGACTTTGTTTTATACTATGTAGTGATGATAAATCTTGTAGGGTTCAGCCTGCGTTTGCAATGTATAAGCGGAAAAAATGAAATTATTTACGACATCACATTAAAAACCTCAAAAATAACAGTATTTCTCCACTATTTAATGGATGTTATTAAACATATAAACCTTCCTCTTGAATCACTCTATCTATTAAAAAAAAACCGCATCAAAATTTGTTGGGTAGTTTTAAAGATTTAAGCGTACATAGGGATATAGGGACAGAAAAAGCGACTTTGTTTTATACTATGTAGTGAAAATATTCTAGGAATATGTCATGTTCTAAATTAAGTCTTAATTTTAGTAAATAATAACCTTTTTTATTGCTTGTAATTAATAAATTGTTTTTTCTAAATAGCTTTTTCTAAAAACAGAAACGATACTATTTTTTAAAAGGTTAAAATTATTTTTTACATACAATTTCATTCATAAAATTTTAATTTTGAAAAATGTTAAATGCAAAAAAGAACCAAACAATGTAAAAATTAAATGGCTTATTTTATGTCAGTATTTATTTCTAATATTCATACAATTTGCACTAGATGGCAGCACCAAAAATCTTTTGCAATCATGAAAATAACAAAGGAACCTGTTGATTGGTATTGTTTTTAGTGGATCCTTTAGCTTCACTGTCATATTTTAACAAAAGTTCACATTTTCTGCTTAACTGTTCAAACTGCGCTTTAAAACAATTAATATTAGTGATATATTTACATAATATTAAACAGCACTTTTAAGAAAGGTATTCCCTTCAAAAGATTTCAGTTCTCTCCTTCAAAGTTGTTTCCATTTTAGATATCATTTTCGTAATTAAATTGCGTGCAGTCGCACCTCATTTCCACGTTTTTATCAATATGATTCATTATTATAAAACACGTACTTTTAATTCACAATATCCATATTCTATTTAAATCAAACATTTCCATAAGTGGTAAAATGTATGCAATTCCTACCATACTATTTTTATTTTAACAATATAAAAGCAGATAAAATAGTTGAAAAATAACTAAAAACAATAATATAACCACAAAATAATATAGTGTATAGTAATATATAATGTAGTGTAATAATAATATATAACATACTATTTTATCTAAAATAGTAAAAAAAAAAAAATCCTTTTTCTGTTTATTTTCCAGTAAACAAAGGCTTTGTTAACTTTAATTGCATGCATATAAAGGTAAACATATCTTTGTTTCACATTCTACAAACTTCCATCGAAAAACGGTATATTTATCTAGTTAAGATTCCTACCCTTTGTTAATGAGTAGTAATTTTAATTTAAATTTTATGTAGTCCTAGAGGTTCACACTTTTTAAAACTTTGATTTCGGCTTTGCATATACTGAATTGAATTCAAAATATGCAGTCAATTTTACTTTTTTGAAATAGATTTTTTTAAATCGTTTTTATCCGTAAGAATTCTTTAATAAGTAATTCTGCAAAAAATCATCTAATAATCATAATAACATGTATTGCTATGCGTAGTCACAGCCCCCTATTTACTTTTCTACATTAAATATATATATATATATATGATACACTTTATTTTTTTACAGTGCTTTACAGTTCTTACTTACATTAACACATTCGCTGCCGCTCCGCGCTAGTGCATGAAACTCCAATTCATTTAACACAGAGGGCGGAGTTATCGGCAGCGAACGTGTTAAAATACTGTCCATTTCCCTAACCTCTCATTTAAGCAGCATGCATCGAGAGCGAGGGAGGAGCTACTTCGTTCAAATGCAGTTATTGTGTGCAAACTATTTATACTGAAAGAAAGCATGAGGCCAAATATTTTGGATCCTCTTGTTCAAAAATAGATGTACAATAACTTTCATTTCCAAATTTTTCCTTCCGTATCTCACGAAAAATTAGAATTATCAGATACTCAAATGATTATTTTTAGATGTCTATATTTTGAAGAATCAACAAGGCGAACTCAA
>CAXHSM010000011.1:1551992-1693254 GCA_964019185.1 Maratus speculifer | reverse complement strand
GTTTTTCACATTAAAAAAAAAACCCATTTACATAACTAAACAAGGTTCGGATAAAGATATTTGAAATTAAATGACAGCTAAAATTATTAGAAAGTTTTTGTTATTATTTTTTTCTATTCATCTCTCTTTTATTAAATATAAATTCAAAATATCAGAAATTGAGTTCACAACGTCCATATCGACACGATTTTCTAAAAAATCTACTTAAGGAAAAAAAAAAAAAAAAAAAAAAGGCGGGAAAATAAGTGTGATTAACTAGTTATTGAACAACAACAACTGCTAGTTTCACGCATTTCCGACAAAATTAAATTGAAAATTATGTCATAAAATGTTAAGTTGAAAATTAAGTTGAAAAACAGTCTTATCAAGATAAAAACTAATGAGTAAAAAAATGTTTCTTAAGTAATAAAAATAATTAAATATGATTTTTCTATGAATAGTCGTAATTTTTGTTCAAATTACTGTATGACGTCATAAATTAGTAAATCTGAAATAATTTCTCTTTAAAGTAAAATAAATAAATAAATAAATAAAAGTGATAAATGACAAATAAATAAAATCTGTTAATAATAGCAGATGCTAGTTCTAAATCAAGATACACATATATTCTTAAATGAAACTACAATGTTAAATATGTTATTATTTTAGGACTAATCAATAGATAGCTTTCGTTTCTAGTGTGGAAGGAGCCTGCAGTTTGTATATTCTGGAGCATTGTGCGATTTAGAGCTCACTCACAACTACACAATTAAGGCTCCAGTCCTCGCTCCAGGAAACGCTCGCGAGCTAACGCTATTCCTATGGTGAAGCATTTTTCTAATAACTCTTTTTTTTTTTCATTGGATGGCTGAGGTGCATGCCGACAGCGCATCTTTTTTACTTTTTTGATTTTGGTTGCAGATGTATTTTTAAAAGCACTTTCAGTTTCGAAACCGGTTTTGAAAGTGAAACTAACTTTATAAAAAATATCTAGTAAAAAACGTGTGCTGTCGGCATGCACTTCAGCTATCCACTGCACAAAAAAAAAAAAAAAAAAAAAAAAAATATTCAAAGATGTCAAAATGCGAAAGAGTTATTAGAAAAATGTTTCCCCATATGAATAGCATTAGCTCGCGAGTGTTTCCTCGGCCAGGGACAGGGGCCTTAACATTATTCGCTAGATTTCACTTAGATGTTATTTTAAAGGAAAAACAGCTGCGCGGAGCAGATGCGCAAGCGTTGATCCCAGAAGATCAAAATGTAAAAATGTAATCGCTAGACCTGTGGTTGAATTTGAACTTTACTATTATATATAAATTTAACGAGGAGGACTTAGTACCACTAGAGGCGCTCACTCGTTGTTTAAAGTGTGTCAGTGAAATATACTCCTTTTTCTTATGAAATATATTTAAACTAAATAAATCTTTATTATATAATTAAGGTGGTGTGATAGGGATATATGTTGACTTTTTATCTTAAGTGGTCTCAGAACTCTTAAAGATACACGATACAAGAAATAACATGTTTATATTTTTTTAAATACTTTTTCAACTCCTAAATGCTTTTTTGTGTTATTAATTTTTATTTTAAAACAAGTGCTAAATTTATTTTCAACGTTTTACAGCCATGTATGAATTATGTTAAATTTGAATTGTGGGGGAGGATAAATTAAAATTTAATTGATTTGATCACAAGATTACTTTTTGCTTTATTTATTTTTATTTAAAATAAATAATAAAATTGTTTTCAATATTTAATGGGACAAAAAATGAAAAAAAGCGATAAATTCTTTTTCAATCTTTTATGGAGTCATTTTTAAATTACATTTTATTAAAACTAGGAAAAAAAATTAAAGGTGTGCAAAACTGGAATATTGGGATCAATAACAAAGGGGAAGTCATTCTTTTCAAAAATTTAAAAGTGAAATATGCTTTATTTTTGGTAAATCATTCTTATACATACAGAAAAAAGTGTTCTTAAAATATTTGAAATTGATGATTTAGAGATATAAGCACTGCAAAAGATTATATTTCCACTTGCAATGAAAGAGAAAGCAGTGGTGTAATTATTATTTTTTGAATTGAGTTGTTGATAATCAGTTTAACACAACTCAGAAATTAAGTTTCTTTTTCGTGCAAAATATTCCAATTTACATAAAAGTCTTAAACTTAAATTATTGATACAAGCTATATTTATAAAAAGATGAAATTATAAAATAGAAGACATATTTATAAAATATATCTTTGATATATATATAAAATATAAACTATCAAAGATATCTTATAGATATATATTTTTAAAAGTCCGTAAAGTTTTAATAATGTCAGAAGTAATTTCTAAACATCACTTATAAAAGTTACTTAACTTCCTTTTAAATGTGTTTGGAATTGGTATATTCAAAATATCTACTAAAATTATAGATTTGCATATGCTTTGTTTTTTAAAAAACAAAAGTTAATTTCCCTCATTTCAAGGGGGGGGGGGAAATAATAAGTTTTCAAACTTTCTTATTGTTTTATGATACATATTATTTGGCTGATTTAAAGAGAAAAAAAGCTGACATTTTTAGTAATAATTTAGCGATTTAGGTGTTCAATCAATTGCGTATCTGATATTTGGACAATAGCTTCTATTTAAAATAATAATGTCCATGATTTAGAAATACAGAATAAAAGCAAGCTAAAGAGAGAAGAACCAATGAAAAAAGAAAGATCCCATGGTTGATTCGCGATTCTTCACTGTAAAGATGTCTAATGCAAAGAGATGTCTATCGCGCACTGCTGTTTGAGGAACCAAGTTGCTTCGACGAGTTTACATTGCGCCTACGGAAGTGAACTTTGTTTACGGAGTCTAATTTCTGTGGAATAACATTCCAACACTATATCGTCTCATTCGATGAGATGAATCAACTTCCCAACAGGAGTGGGTACGCCCATCCTTAATTTTTTTTTATGGCATTATCGGGAGCGAGGGGCGCTAAGTTAAACATAGAGATGCAAAATATAATTATTTTTGGTTAACAGGTTACATCGTTCCACACATTCACAGGTAACAGGTTTCAACAACCTGTTATTTTTGTAACGTATAACTAATCGATGAGACTATGCTGTCAACAGACATTTTAGGGCCGTTAAATAGGGCCATTAATTAAGGTATCTTGAATAATTTTGATACATAAGTATAGACGCTGTTTTAGTTCAGATAAACCTGCGCCTTTAAAATCAACATAGAGTTAAAATTTTAATTTTTACAAGACAAAAACTTAGTTGTGATACTTTACATTTCACGTATTATTATCGTTTATTTCACAAAAAATGCATTTTTCCTCGTTGAAAATTTATACGTATCATAACTCAGTAAATTTTGCCCGTAAAACTTTTTTTTTTTTTTTTTTTTTTTTTTTTTTTTTTTTTTTATTTACTTGTTAAAACACATAAGAACTTTTTCTAAATAAAAGTTATAGGAAACTTACTGAACACTGTATAAAATATGTAGTTTCTTAATAATTTAAAAAATAATTATTTTAATGTAAATTAATATTTATATGATGCAGAAAAAAGTTTAAAGCATTTTTGCAATTGTTACAATGACTCCAAAACTGGCGGTTTAGAAATTAATTTTTTCTAAACGATCAGAAATATCCTCCATAAAAACAACACCGTTCTAACAATGCGATTTGTTCAAAAAAAAAAAATTAAATTGATCTTCATTCGTTAGCACCTTGATTTGAAGTTCGAATTTTGACATCCCCGAATCAATATCTGTCAACGCATATTCAAAGCTTATCCCACAAGAGCACGAAACATTACTTGTATATTTTTAATCAAATGTCATTCATCCCATAAATTTCGTATGTGCAAGTACGTATTTAAATCCTCACCTCAAAACTTGTGACAGGCCAAAATATGACGTTGGTTGTATAAAATTGGCGCCCCATAAATTTCCGCGTCCGTTGGGACCGCCCCCCCCCCTCCCATCCCTTTTCGAATAGCTGTGCCCTCACCAGGCTATTTTTCTTCTTTTTTTTTTCAGGAAAATACAACTACAAAAGTAATGTTTTTCAGTTCGTATTTTCTAACGACGCAATATTGACAAAATAATAATGATTAAAAAAAACAGTAATAAACATTTTATTAAATAAAAATCATAGTGCCAGAATACTCCCCCCCCCCTTCCCCAAATACTATGAGTACATAGTAATATCCCTTTTAAATATTCAAACTCAAAGATTGCCACCGTTTTACCCATCTAACTACATCAACGAAAGATTATGTCCCATGCCCGAGCGATAAAACAGCTTTCTAGCAACAATTAATCTCTATCAACAATTTCTATCAACAATTAAATCTCTTTAATTCCATTTTTCAAACAGAGATTCCTTCCCAATAAAAATATGACCAAAGATGGCCGACATTAGCTCCTTGCTTTTTAATAATCTGCAAGCGTCACTAACTAACTTCACGTACTCTAGAATAAAAACACATTTTTCCCCCATTTCATTTTCAGTATTCTAACCAGTTTTCATTATTCCAGCTGTTTCTTTCAATAAATGTTGTTTTCGTTATTCTAAAAATTGATTCTTTGTAATCTTTGTAATCTTTAATTTTTGTAACTGTGAGCGTTATAAAAAATTCAAACGATAAAATATATTCTGTGAAGAATCGAAGCCAGATGTTTTTAAATATTCATAGAATAATCAACAACGAATAGCTTTTGAGAGATTTTATCACGTGAAATTTCGAGATAGCAAAAGGACAAGGTTTCCTATGATTGGCTTTCTTGATTAGACCAAAAAGATTTTTAATGTCTTGGACAATGCAAAAGGAAAATGGTTCTTATCATTGACTTCCTTGATTAGACCAAAAGGATTTTTAACACGCTTTTATTAACTTCACCTGTATGTGAGTTTGTGGGTTTGTAACTTTCCTTATTATCTAAAGATTTTCCTTATTATCTAAAGGTATTCTCAAGCAATTTTGACTAAAAATTGCATTCTGTGGTTTTCGGGCACGAGAAAATCATTGAGCTAGGTTACATGTTCGAGAAAAAATTTTAATGGGTCACATTGGGTCATTAAGGGTCTGGGTCAAGCTATTTATATTTAAGGAACCGCGTGATCCATTATAACGAAATTTTGTATGTAACAGTTTTTTGGCACGAGAAAACTATCGGGTTGGGTCACATGTTCGAAAAATTTCGATTAGTGGGTCATTTTTGGGTCATTATGGGTCAAGCCATTTTTATCTAAAAAACGGCTCTAACGATTTTGACCAAATTTTATATCTTATCGTTTTGGATTACAAGAAGACCATTGGGTTAGCTAACATGTTCAAGAAAATTCGGTTAGTGGGTCATTTTTGGGGTCATTGTGGGTCATGCTATTTTTATCTAAAGATTTTCTCACGCAGTTTTGACTAAAAATTGCATTCTATGGTTTTCGGGCACGAGAAAAATATTGGTCTAGGTTACATGTTCGAGAAAAAACTTTAATGGGTCATATTGGGTCATTAAGGGTCTGGGTCAAGCTATTTATATTTAAAGAACGGCGTGATTGATTATAACGAAATTTTGTATGTAACAGTTTTTTGGCACGAGAAAACTATCGGGCTGGGTCACATGTTCGAAAAATTTCGATTAGTGGGTCAATTTTGGGTCATTATGGGTCAAGCCATTTTTGTCTAAAAAACGGCTCTAACGATTTTGACCAAGTTTTATATTTTATCGTTTTAGATTACAAGAAGACCATTGGGTTAGGTAACATGTTCAAAAAAATTCGGTTAGTCGATCATTTTTGGGGTCATTGTGGGTCATGATATTTTTATCTAACGATTTTCTCACGCAGTTTTGACTAAAAATTGCATTCTATGGTTTTCGGGCACGAGAAAAATATTGGGCTAGGTTACATGTCGGAGAAAAATTTTTAATGGGTCATATTGGGTCATTAAGGGTCTGGGTCAAGCTATTTATATTTAAAGAACGGCGTGATCGATTATAACGAAATTTTGTATGAACAGTTTTTTGACACGAGGAAACTAATGGGCTAAATCACATGTTAGAGAGATTTCGACTATAATGATCATTTGTGGGTCATGATGGGCCATAATGGATCATGTCAAGCTATATCTAAAGAACAGGTGGTTCGATTTTAACGAAATTTTGTATATAACATTTTTTTGGCACAAGAAAATTATTGGGCTAGGTCACACTTTCGAGAAATTCACCATTTTGACTATATTTTGTATTATGATATTCTCGGGCAAGAGAAAACTATTGGACCAGGACACATGCTCGCGAAAATTCGATTAATGGGTCATTTTGGGTCATAATGGGTTATGGTTATTCTAATTATATATAACAACGATTCAATCAATTTTACCTAAATTTTGTGACGAAACGTCTTTTGTCACGAGAAGACTGTTGGGCAGAGTCGCAAGTTAAACAAAATTATATTAGTGGGCCATTTCGCTTTATTGATGAATGCTATCAAGCTAATTTTATCTAAGAAACGGCTTAAACGATTTTGATTCAACTTTATATTCTACTGTTTTTGATTAACTGGAGACCTTTGAGCTGAGTCACATGTTTGATTAAATTTGATTAGTGGGTCATATTGGGTAATACGTGTCAGGGTCATGAGAAAATGGCAGCAACCAATAAGTTGGCAATTTTTCACAAAATATTGGCGACATTTGGGCGTAAAATTGACTATTAAGATTACGAAAGCCAGAACACGTATTTGGTGCCAAATGAAAGAATGTCTCCAAATTTGGCTATATCTGGAAAAAAATGTTGTCCTTCATAATGTGAAGAATTTTTTATATACATTCCTCAAAGCATTCGAGATGCATGGTTAAAATAACCAGAGTTGACCAAAAAAAGTGATTTGGATCGATGTCCTTTCGTTGTAAATTTTAAAATAAATATAGTTTAAAAAAACTAAAAACCACGCTTTTAAAGTAATCAAATTAAAAAGTGAAAAAAAAAATATAGTTTAAAAAAACTAAAAACCACGCTTTTAAAGTAATCAAATTAAAAAGTGGAAAATAAATATAGTTTAAAAAATCTAAAAAACACGCTTTTTAAGTATATCAAACTAAAAAGTGAAAAATAATTCGTACTATAAGCTGAAAACAAAAATTGATGAAAAATACTATATTACTATAAAATCATTGTTATTTTAAGAATCAATTAATAAGCAATAAATAAAATTATCGTGGAAAAAAAGCGTGGGGTGCTTCTTAAGAAATGATAGATGGAGCATGGTAGATGGAGCACCCCACGCTTTTTTTCCACGATAATTTTATTTATTTCTTATTAATTGATTCTTATAATAACAATGATTTTATAGTAATATAGTATTTTTCATCTATTTTTGTTTTCAGCTTATAGTACGAATTATTTTTTCACTTTTTAGTTTGATATACTTAAAAAGCGTGTTTTTTAGATTTTTTAAACTATATTTATTTTCCACTTTTTAATTTGATTACTTTAAAAGCATGGTTTTTAGTTTTTTTAAACTATATTTTTTAATGTCTTGGAATCGTAGATCGACAGTGACGCGTCAAAAAGATAATTTCATAGGTTTTTTTTTTTTTTTTTTTTTTTTCCTCTCTGTCTCAAAAGCGTTTTAATGCAGTTGGGGATTTTTGTTTTCTGCAGTAATAGAAATTCTTTGCCTCAGAATTCAAATAGATTTATAAGATGGAATTTTTTTATATAACTAAACTTTTATTAATTTATAAATATGTATTCCTAAAATGATTTTCAGCCTTACAGTTTCTTCTTTTTAAAATGCTTATCATACGAGGCGTTCCAAAATTAACAGGGACAGGGACTTTTTGGTAATCTGTTATTGAACAGTAAGTTTTTGATTAATATTAAGATTATTTATCTTGTTATGTTAAATAATGCCCATCTCTTAAACACCAATTACAATTTAAAAAATAGTCTTGTATTATTTTACGGTGTTAATTTTTAATTAAGTCGATTGACGCTTTCGGTATTTATTGAAATATTAAGTTTACACTGTTTGTACGGGAAATATACAGAGAAGATTTATAATGCTTATTAAAAACATTTTTTAACACTGTTGCAGGTAGTTGCTGCTAGGAGATGATGAAATGAATCGATTAAATGGATAAATCACATGAAATCGATTGATCAAATGATTTAGTTGTTTTAATTTTTTTTTAATGTAACATTTGATGTTCTGCAAACAATTATTTTTATTATTAAGAATGTAAAACTATTAAATAAATTGTTCCATATTGTTCTTGCAAAGATATTATTGTTGAAAATCTTTATAAATGTTCATTAACAACAAAATCTTATGCAGAAATACATGTTAATGTTTATAAATTTGTAAGCATATTACTGCTTTTATTGTATCCTTAGTTTAATTACTCAACTGAAATTTCTGCTCTCTAAAATAGCATTTAGCAAACTAATAAATAAAAGGGACGAAATTTGAAAAAAATTGAAATTCTTTTTTGCACATAAAATTTATGATACTCAATAAGCACATTTTTGAAAATTTCTTGGAGATATTTCTTTTCTTTTATTCTTTTTTTACGTTGCAAAACAATGACATAATTATATAATTAATAACTTTTTATTATTAATGGACTCAAAAAATGATATCTTAACCGACAGATGAATTGTTTACGACTTCATTTTTGTATATTTTGAACATTTTTGCTGCAACCCATTTTATATGAACACAAATCTCGCTAAAAAAAAAGCACCATAAGAAACGAATTGCTATTATGTTTAATTCTACTAATTAAACCCCAATCGCACCAGTTTTTTTTTTTTTTTTTTTTTTTTTTTTTTATACATTTTTTACTTACCCATCATACGTAGTATAGGGTAAGTCTTGCAATCGTTTTGAAAATCGAAAATTTTTTTTGACGGATTTACACGTTTTAGATAGTGGAGATTCCGAAAAACATATTTTTAGAAAAAAAATTTTGCCGTCCGTCTGTCTGTCTGTCTGTCTGTCTGTCTGTCTGTCTGTCTGTCTGTCTGTCTGTCTGTCTGTCTGTCTGTCTGTAAACGCTCTATCTCCCGAACAAATTGAGATAGAGACTTGAAATTTTGTATGTAGTTAGTATGTAAGTATGGGACGAACCCAATTTAATATCAGCAACCTCGATTATCCGGAACTATTTTTTTCGGACTCTCGAAAAATTCGTTCTGATGAAAGGTATATAAAAATTTTCGAATTTTTTTGTTCTAAGGAATGGACGTAAAAGACAATAAAATAACACACATTTTGCATATAGAACGAAGTCGATCGAATTATTAGTTGCCGAGATATTTGTAATCTTGTTTTCCACATTCTTCGATTTTTCATGACCCTGTATTTCATTCAAATTTCAATTCAGAAGTATATTTTAATTGGAAATGAGACGCTTAATCCGACGCAGTTAATTGTTAGTTAATAGAATTATTATTTTTGGAGTTATAAGGATGTTTCTTTTACGCAGTTCGGTACTACTTGAGTAGTTTGGCGTTTTATATAATTTGTCGAAATTGATACATCAGCAGTTCTTTAATATAGCATTACTATGTATATTAACAATATTTAAATTTTGTTTATGAATTGCAATGCATTGTATAAATAGTTTCACATGTTTTATTTTCATATACATATCCATGATGGGTAAGTATTACGGTGGCCCCCAACGACTAGTTATATACGTGGGAGGAAAATGTGTAGTTGTGTATTCCATAGGGTACACTGGATCTGAAGAGCTGGTAAAGCTTTGTAGCAAATAAGTTAAAAAATTGAACATGAAATGAAATAAAAAAAATCAAACATTATGATACTTAAAACACATTAAAAACTTAGGTTCCGTTAAAAATAAATATATTTAAAAAAGTTTTAAAATTTTTATTTTTTAAATTATAAATATGTAGTTTAAAATGTTTGAATTTTGTTTTTATTTTTAAATATTCAATTGATTTAAATTATTTGTGACAAAAATTTAACATTAAATGTAGAACTAACCGAATAAGACATATTAATAAACTTTTAAATTTTTAAGATTTATTTCGATTTAGTTTGAAGGGAATCTAAGTTTTTAGGCTATTTAAATTATCATATTGTTTGAATTTTGTTTTTATTTTTAAATGTTTAATTGGTTTAGCTTACTTGTTACAAAAAAGGAACATTAAACGTAGAACTAATTGAATGAAATATATTATTAAATATCTCTTAAAAATGTAGGAAATAAACTGATTTGGTTTTAAATTGTTCAGCAAATTACATTTTTGTTTCCATATTGCTTCACATTTGTTGTTTTATTGTAATAAAAAATAAATAATTAAAGAATTTTCTACATAAGCCTTCCGTTATGAAAATTAAAGCATCGATTCCCCAAGAAAATAATCTTTACAACTTAACCCATGCATTAACGTATAGCGAACACATACATTGGAATTCACCGCATTTCCATTAATTCTCTGTACCTTTGAAATAATATAATACTCAAAAAGTACTCAATTAAAAAAGTCAAATCTTATTTTTTATTTATAAATGGTGCCTAAAGCAAATTCTACATCAGGATACATATCCATCACAAACACCGAAAGTGTTAGAAAGTTAAATTATTTTTTAATTAAACAGTTTAATATATCAGAATATTTCTTTGTTTACAATTACGAAAAAAATGTTAAATTGAAAAAAAAAAATACATTAATTTACAAAAAAAAAAAAAAAAAAAAAAAAAAAAAAAAAAAAAGAATTATTGATAAAATTCTTGCACCAATTTTGTAGATGCCATAACTAGTTAATCATCACAGCCTATAATCCCGCCTCCCCCCGCCCCTCCACATGAAATTTAAGTTACTTCCCCATTTTTTGCTTAGCCAGTGAAAAAAAAGATGTTTACATTTCTTTGTTTAATTTTAATATTTTGTCCTATAGTAATAGTTAAAAAAACAGCCGCCATAGCCACCATAACCACTCCCCCCTCCCCGGAATTGTATGATTTTTAAAAAATCATTAGAATCTTCAAAACGCGGAATATCCACACACCTCGACTCAAAAAATAAAAGATATCTTTTTTCTTTCTTCCAGGTGATGAGGGAAATCCATATCTACACGTTAACCTCTTGAAGGGCGGTGGGATATATTATATCCCGCCTAATTTTGATGAAGACTTTCACCAGAAAATTTTAATTAAACTTTGTTTTTTTTATCTTTGCTAGAAAAAAGTAGAAAAAATGCTTTTGCTTATCTTGAAACAAGATTTTTCAAAAATTCCGGGAGGAGTTCAACATTACAGATATGTAAATAGTTACTGATCAAAGTATTAAAAGAACAAAATACGCAGGCTATTGTTTAGAAATGATTGACTGGATAAAAATATATGCAAATAGAAAATTAAATTAACCAATTTCTATTAATTTTTATAGAAAAACACATAAGCGTCATTGAATCAACCGTCACCGTTGTTATTCCAGAAATATTATTTCCGCAAAAGACAGCAACTTTGACGTCAAAAGTTCTGGTCAGTCACATTTCGAGATATCAAAACCTAATAACAAGAACAAAGTATATTTCGACAAATAAAAAATCTTTTTCTTTCTTTATATATATATATATATGTGTGTATAAATGATAACAATAATAACAATAAAGCATTTGACAAACACAGCAGAAATATTCATTGAACAGAATGTACTCTGTTCACTCATTACTGAGACATTTTGTGTATCATCTTATAAAAAATTGTTTTAATTAATTATGTTTATAATTTTGCAACTAACTCGTGCAATGTGAGACAAAAATCACTACAACTTCTTCAAGTGTTTAACTATTTAGAAACAGAATTTATAAAATACCAGTAATTCAAAAAATGCAAAATAAATTATTAAAAAAAAACGCTTTTTTGTAAATTTTCGCAATTTTTTAATATTGTAAGGTAAGCACTGGATCATGCAAAACTAAAATTTTTTCTATGTGTCAAGGATCTCTTTTATTGAAACTGCAAGGAGAGTACTTATTTTCTTTATTTAATTTTTTTTCAGATCAAAAAACTTTGCACCCGGCCCCCAATAATTTTTTCCAATGTTTATAAACCTCTTCTCTCAATAAAATTTAATTATATTTTTTCCTTTGAAAAGGTGTCAGTATATAAAAATACACGGGTTTATTTAAGTAGCAATTTGCCCTTTCCAGAGCAAATCGTTTATAGCCAAAATATCGCATAGAAAATGTAAATTTCAATGAACGATAAATATGATGAATGTTTTAATATTCTATTTAATATACTAAAATTTTGCAAGATTTATTTTTTCTTCACCTTTAAAAATTTTCCAGAAAATTAGGTTGGTGGAATCTGGAATTTCCTAACATAGTAAGAAGAAGAAGAAGCCTATTCTGCGCTGTTGCCAGATTTCAAAATTTATGATCAAATAGAAAAAATTTGGTCATCCGGGTGAAACAAAGCGATCGTTTCAATATTCTAACTGAGCAGTAGGTTTGCGCTTACGAGATTGTGCGTTCACTTTCCTTATAGAATATACATGTGGTTTTTTTATTGTTCAAAAAATTTAATTTGTTACTTCCGTGATGTGAAAAATTGCATTTTCATTGATTGTTCTTATTCTTCATATTATTAATAAATAGATTTGAAGCAGACAGTAGTTTGATTCATTATCTGATTAAAATTATAAAGTAAGACTTTTATTAATTGGTTGAATGCAAGTAGTATGTATGAAGTTTCAATGTACAGTCGGCTCTCGTTAATTCGAAATCGGATAAATCGAATCGTCGCTTAATTCGAACTAAACATGAAGTCCCGAAATTTTTAATAGCAGAATAACGTTAAAATTTTTCATTTATTCGAACTCATTTTCTCTAACCCAATGCTACGGAATTTTTGAAAATTCCACCAATTTACTTGCATAACTTCTACGCAATCAGCAACTCGATTCATCGAATCCGATGGAAGGTAAACGACTCCAGTAGGCACTTCAGATTATCCTGCATTGGTTCATTGGTTCATTTTCTCTTGACATCGTTTAATTCGAACTAACGAGATTTCGATTTTTAATTTTTCCTTATTTTCTCCCGGACATCAGATCCTTGAAGTAACTTTATTTTTTGTCAGAATTGTTCTAAACACGTTTACATATAGTCGCAAGCATTTGACATCCGCTTTTTTAATACCCTTTATGTCCACTAATGACACCCCCACCCCCATCTTCGCTTGTACGTGTTCCTAATTTCTTAATTAGTTTATCTATTTGTATCTTTTAGTTTAAAATTAAGTCATATTCTGATGATAACAGTCGAAATACATTTCAAAAATACTGTAACATTGATTTCTTTATAATAGTACTCCTTTAAACATGTTTTCCTCTCATACTTTCAGTAATTCGAACTCCGAATAATTCGAACATTTTTTGTGGTCCCGACGAGTTCGAATTAACGAGAGTCGACTGATGAAAATTCCGTACAAGTTGGCAGCTATGAACATATCAAAATATAACAGCAACAGTTTTTGCATAGCAGATTATATATATATATTTAAAATAAAAGACAGTTTCAAAATATAACTATGTGATAAAATTTTTAAATATGCTAAGGTAATAAATATTATTACCGATAATACTTATTTCCAAAAATTCAACAGATAAAACACTAAGACACTTTGAAAAAATGCATATATTAGTTATATTATTATATCTTTTTTTTTCTTTTTTTTCAGTGTATAGGAAAGTTTTGAAATCGGAGATTATTTTCATCAGCGTATAGAACTACCTCAAATGTTATATAGACTTGCTTGTTAAAACAATCACAAAGAAGAAATTCATTAGGTTTTCTGTTTAAAATAACAGAGGAATAGATTTTCCCTATAAGCTGAAGGATATCTGTTCAGCTCTTTAACAGGCGGGGGGGGGGGGGGGGTGTAAGAAATCAGCTGCATGAATATATGAGAAAACTATCCGGGCTGAATCTGAAATATTAGTATATCATCAATAAACAGAGTAAGCTTTTAATAAAATATTCCGCTGACACCACTTTAATAAATTAATATGCTTTATAGAAAAAAATGTTTTTTTTTTTTTTTTTTTTGTTTTGTTTTTTGTTTTAGACGTCACTGACCTATCACAAAACGCTTTCATTAACCACTTCAACGGCTGCCCCGAGATAAGTCGGGGGTTAAAGCACTGCTTCCCCATACCCGTCACCGGTTAAGTGGTTAACGAGTGATCTCCTATATGGCAAAAGATATCCTCGTTGATTAATTGACAGATTAATACAGATTAATTAGCAGATTTTAAGAAAAGTCGATCACAATTTTTTATTTTGATCACCTGTACCTGTATGATCAGCGGATGCGCATACCGTTCCGGTTATGACGTTGCTACTTGCTATTTTTTATAAAATCTAGGGAAGAACGTTATGATCTAAATTCTAATTGGTATGACATTCTTTTTCAGATTGCACGATTTGAGTTCGATTCCATACAGAGCTGAAGATGTCTTCTTAATCAAATTTATTTTGAAGAGAAAAATTGAAAATTTATGTTTTTTAATTTTTGTATCAATATTAACAATTTCTATTAATGTGAATTTCCCAAAAGAATATTTTGTAATTTTAAATTTAGTTTAACTGAAGTATTTTAAATTAAAAAATTATTTATTTCATATTTTTAAATTATTGTTAATATTTTTTCAGAAAAGTTCTAATGAGTATTGTCCCTTAGGAAATTAAAACAGGGAGGGGGGTAGTATTTTGTAATCATTTTAAGTTTATTCAAAAAACAATATTTTAAATTTTATTTATTTCATAATTTTATTTATTTATTTCGGCAGAAATTTCTTAATGAATATTACTCTTTGGGAAATCAAAGCATGAGAGGAGTAATATTTTGTAATTTTAAATTTAGTATAAATGCAGTGTTTTATATTAAACAAATTAATATACATGTGTGTGTGTGTATATGTATACCGGATGTCCCAAAAATGACTGATGGATTTTAAAATTCAATAACTTGCAAACGGTGACAGCTATTTAAAAAAATTTTGCAGCAGGGTTATTTACAATATCAGGAGTTTTTTTACCGCAATTTTTTATTTTAGTTTGCATATGAAACAATGGGTGGCGCTGACGGCGATTGAAGGCGAGGTCGACGCTTCACTCAGCCCTGATCACCTAGCCTTCAATCGTCACCAGCGCCACCTGCTGTTTGATATGCGAACTAAAATAAAAAAATTACGGTAAGAAAAACTCCTGACATTATACATAACCCTCCTGCAAAAAATTTTTAAATAGCTGTCACCATTTGCAAGTTATTGAATTTTAAAATCCATCAGTCATTTTTGGGACACACGGTATATATATATATATATGTGTGTGTGTGTGTGTGTATGTATATATATCACTTAATGATTAAAGTATATCGGCAGATCCAGAGTCCCTTACCTTAATAAACTGAAGTCAAACAAATAAACAATAAAGGATTATCTCCTTTAATGTGTATTTGTTTGACTTTGAACAAGAAAAATAAAGTAAAGAAGCTGTGAATCTCATCAGCGGTAGGCAGTTTTAAAAACACAGCAATAAATCTGAATGAATATGCAAAAAAAACTATTATATGTAGTGGCAGTGGGTTTCGATTAGAGTGTCACAATGTAAAAAATCAAATGTGTGAAAACATTTGATATCATAACACTCCCCCACCGGACCCGACGCCACAGTAAACAGCATATAATTCATTCAAAAAATATACAGCCGAATTAAACTTGTGTGCAATATATATTAAAACAGCAATAAAGGCTTCGACCAATTTCGCCAAATTTTACAAATAGCCAAACTAATAGCCAAATTATACATATTGACATAATTTTTATTTTAAATAACGAAAAAACAAATAATTTATTGGAATATTAATAAAATGTCGATATAAAAATCTTTTAATGACATTCTAAACACGTGAATCGTATTTAATATCATTGAATGTGATATTCACGATTATCCATTATTGGCATTTAATCTTATAGTTTGGCGATAATTTTTGGTCGACGGGATAACTGAGTAGTACTCAATAAAGTTATATTACCCACGCCTGAGAGACACAGCCACACAAAACAACTAAAATCCAGCATTCCAAAATCAATCCATGTTCATTCCATGTCGTTGCCACACGACGATCCTTGTAAAACCTTCCAAAAAGGCTTTAACTTTTGCCTCAAAATCATTCCTTGCACACCGTTAAATCAACCAAGATCACACGGCACAGGTACTAAAATAAATTATATAAAATAAGAAAATTCGAAAACTACATTTGAATAATAATAATATTAATAATAATAATAATAATAATAATAATAATAAAAGCCAAATAAAAAACTTTAACAATATAATACTCAAAATTGCCGTTGAATGCTAATCATGTTAAATGTTTGTTATCAAAACTTGCATTTTCTTAGCGAAAATGCAACTAAAAAAAATATCCTGTGAAGCGAAAAGTTCTGGATTCTGTTGAACAGATCCCTGGTAGAAAAAAACATTTTTTGGCTCTCTACAGTTTTTAATGAGTTAGAAAGCTATTGAATCTAATCAAGGGTCCTTCATATAATAATAAAAGTAATATTTTGTTCTTTCTTTATACCGAGAATTGGAGAATACCAAGTGTTTCTCTTTCTATTTTATATATATGTTGCAGCCAATACCCGAAATTGGCCAATTCTAGAACTGGCTGGCCAATTCCCGAATTGGCCAGCAACGTTAAAAAATGACTGGCCAATTCTAGAATTGGCCAGCCAATTCGCGAACTGGCCAGATGCGATTGGTCAATTCGCGAAATAGATATAAGTACTCGGCTTAATCCTTCCTAACATAGTTAAAAGTGTCTATGAATTCTAATAGTCTACACGTCAGCCTGTCCATGATCTAACTCCAGTAAAGTTTCCGGTTAACTTGTAATTGCCATCGTATTTGGTTTATCTATTAATTTCGATATTGAAAGGGCTATTTTTGGTTAATTTATTTGGGTACACAAAAATATTTCGTTTCAATATAATCAATAATAATCTTTTTTACTGTACATTTTAATGTTACATTATCTTAACTACAAAAAAACCTTGCACCATAGTTCGGATGTTGGCCAAGGCTTCCCGGCCAGTTCGCGAATTGGCCGGTCAAAACCCAAAATACGCTATTCATTTCATGTATTTCGGGTTTTGGCCAGGAAGCTTGGCCAGTTCGGGTATTGGCCGGCCAGTTCTAGAATTGGTCAGGCTCCGGGTATTGGCCGCAACTTATATATAACTCCACAGTCTGGTATTCCTCAAGCTAATACTGCGGACCCCCAAGCTTGCATCATGTCCGTGTAGAAAAAATAGCTTTATTTAATTATAGAGAGTTCATGACTACATAACATGAAAATTGATTTCCGGAATTTCTAGTTCCAAACGATTTCAGTATAAAGGGTTGAAAAACTGTAACATAGAAATAGTAGTTATTTAATTATGTTGATAACAGATGGCAGCACCAAATTAAAGTTAATTCTATATGAAAAATAATAAACTCAGATGATTAGGAAACAGAATAACTTTTAAGGCTTATTTCTTTCTACCCCCTCTATTTATTATTCGAAATAAATTAGGAATATGCCATTTCCTAAATTAGTTCCTAATTTTAGTAAATAACTAGCTGCACCCGTCGAAACTCGACGGAAAAGAATATATATTAGGTATGTTATATATCAATCTTACATAGACAGTAAAATACTGATTGAAATAAACAATTGCCACCTTTTAAAATAGGGATAACATAGCTTTTCATGATGAAGATACGCAAACTTCAGAAAATAACAAAAAATAAGAAAAACAACTCATAAATTATTATGTTGGACTTAACTTCGGCTACAAATCTTTTTTTTTTAATGCGGTTTCTAAACCTTAAATATTATTTAAATGCCAAATTATTTAGGAAGTTAATATTATACCCCGGAAGACGAATTTAAAAATATCTGCATAGTTTATTTTTTCTCCGTTTAAATATTGCTTGATAACTGTACAATAATTATAATATCAATGAAACATTTTAATTATAATAGAAACAGGGACTTACTAAACTGCCTAACCAACCCACTACATATTTACAGCACTTGCAATTAATTTAATTTATTTATTGGTTTATATCCTTCATGAACTTGCAAAAAATAATTTTATTGTTATGGCAACGAAAAAAAAACGATATCTCTGTTATTAAAAAGAATAAAATTTTTGTATTTGTTCCTGAAATGCAGATTTTTTTTAAACAATAACTTAATACAATGAAATGATTTTAATTATTTTTTGATATTATGTAAGATAGAAATATAGTAATACCGATATATCACAGGTTTTATTCTTTTTTTAATATGACATCATTTACACCTTCAGAAATACTCATCTTTTCTTAAATAAAAGCGTGATTTATGCAGTTATTTAAGAATTCTTTAGTTTCATAAAATATTCATTATAATTAAATAGAAATGGCGCAGTTTATAGAAATATTTTCATTTGTGCACACCACGGACCTTTAAATTAATAGAAGTTCACTTTATTTAGATGCAGGAATTAAAGTCTGTGAATATGACATCATCACTGACACAGCTATAACAATGGATATTATATTCATGGAATAAATTTATTTGGTTTCTGTATGACGACATTTTCTCCATCGACAAAATTTCACTTTAGATATTATATTTTATTAAAGTTTATCTTCTGTTATTTTACTTACATAACACTTAATAATATTACTCAGTAAATAATCTGTGTATTGCAGGGAATAACTATGTGCAATCATTTTATTATGATTAAATTTTACGAAAACTTTTTTTGTTGTTTGTTTGAAATGCGATTATACATTCACCGATGAGATCAGCTCCTGATTGGTGGAAAATAATGAAACAAAATAAATTTTGAGAAAAGCGAGAAAAGCTTAACCTGTTGCCACTGTTTTGAAGAAATGTCATGAAAAAGCTTTTAAAATTGAAAATAAAATATAAAAATTGAAATAAATTTAAAATTAGCCAGAATGGACACATCTACACATAAACACCTTTCATTTAAAAAAATAATTATCAAAATCGGGCCAGTAGAGAGCTCAGGGCTGATTACCAAAAAAACAGCCAGTTGTTTTAAATATACAGATAGCCTTCTTTTCTGAATGTCTGTCATCAATGAACTAATTTTTCTAAACAGCTTTTTATAAAAGCATAAACGTTATTCTTTTTAAACAGTTAAACTGATTTTTTTTATACAATTTCAATCATAAAACGTTAATCTTATTAAAAAGATTAAAGGAAAAAAGAAACAATACTAAGATTAAAAATGATTGATTTATGACACTTTATGTTTCTGACAATCATGCAATTTGCAACAGATGGCAGCACCAAAAGCCCTTTACAAGCATGAAAGTAACAGATGGACTTGTTGATTGATATTGTTTTTGGTGGATTCTTTAACTTCACTGTCATTTATATATCTATCTATCTATATATATATATATATATATATATATATATATATATATATATATATATATATGTATGTATGTATGTATATATATATATATATATATATATATATATATATATATGTAATAAAATTAAAAAAAAAATGCGCCATTTTGTTCTCTCTGAGCTTTTAGTTCTAAATTTGTGGAACATATTTTTAATCTTAGTTTCGTAATGTATTAGTCTTTTAACAGCTAAAATTCTTTTTCTTATTTTATTTCACTTATTAATAATTTATTACTTGTTTCTCAAAAAGTGCGGGACGTTAATTCGTAACCTTTTTCCTTTTTAGAATATTCTCGGGATTTTAATTTTATTTTTTATTTTACATCACCTGATCTGTGTTAATGCGCGGATGTTAGCGGGCTGGTCTGTTTGTGAGACAAGATCGAGTTCCTACCGGAGGGCCACGCCTCATGTGCCAATCAGAGGTGATGATATACTATGACGCGTGGCCTCGGTGTTAATCCTGGTTGGATTTTTAAATTGACTGACGCTGAGAGAGGAGGGGCTATTTTTTCGTGCGAGTGTGGGATTCTCATTCTAGGTTTTCGGAGCGCAGAATGCGACTGACTTTTAAACTACTAAAATGCCTGTTTCATTTCTCCAATAAATTAGTTGGTTGGTTGGTTGGTTTTTGTCGTCCGATTATCTACGCTAATGGGATATAGGACCAGGGGGAGTGCCCTCCGTGGGGGTCTTTCTAAGGGAACCTAACCCGTATTTACGCAAGGTTCGAAGAAAACCACGGAAAACTCCGAACGGTTAGGCCGACAGCCGCGATTGGGTTCGAACCCAGCACCTGCCGTCTACCAGTTGAGAGGTCCGAACCTCACGGCCACTGGTGGGGCCCAATAAATTAGAATATCTGATGATGTAGATTAGATAACGAAGGTTGTAGTGTTCGATGTGTGCAAAGGTGACTGCGGGGAAGAACTTAACTTATTTTATGAGTTCTAATAAAAATGAATTTAAAGACTGGTTGATTTAACTGTGTTATGGGGAAATACCCAAATAAACCAATCCACTGCTTGTCAAACTGCCGGAGTGACTGCTCAGATCGTCCCGCTGTTGATTCTTAGTGACTAGTAGAATGTTCTGCATCAAACATGATGTTCCACTTTAGCTTGTACCTTATTATAGAACATCGTCGTCGTTTTATGACATAAATATAGAGAGAGAAGTTCACATTTTTTTGTTTAACTGTTCAAACAGCACTCTTAATCAAGGTATATTAGTTTCAGTCCTTTCATTTAAAGTTTATTCTATATCGCTCAGTTTATATATCATTTTTGTGGTTAAATGGCGTGATGTCGCATGTAATTTTCTATTAAAAAAATAGTTGTATTAATATGATTATTTTAGGCTATCATGTAGTATTCGCCCAGAAATGGCGGCCATTTTATTTCTTTTCTTGCCTGTTTAAAATTTTTGCATTTGTATTTATTCATTTATTTTTGTTGTTTTTGTTCAATCCCTGAAACAATTTTGTCTGTAATTTCGGAATCTATATTTTTTAAAATGAATATTTGCTTTACTTAACGGTTTTTAAAATTTATATGTTTACCGTTTGCTAATTATGAATTTTTCCCACTCCTTTTTTCTTTTCTTTCTTTCTTTTCTTTTCTTTTTTTTCTTTTTTTCTTTTTTTCTTTCTTTCTTTTTTTCTTTTTCTTTTTCTTTTTTTTTTTTTTTTTTTTTTTTTTTTTTTTTTTTTAAGAAATAATGTTTGGAGTGCTGATTTTTAGTTAAAAAAATTCTTGTTGTTTATATCTAACTTCTGAATTGTTCAAAAATTAAGCATAAAATAATCATAAGTGGAAAAAAAAAACAAGATGACGGTATCCGGGCGAATACTACATCTGTTCCTTATTTTAAAATATATACCTTCAATTCCCAATATCTATTATATTTAAATCAATAAGTTCTATAACTAGTTCAGTGCATGCAATTCCCTCAATGCTAGCTTTTCTTTAACAGTATAAAAACAGTTGAAGAATAACTAAAACAGGAAAAATACTACCCTTTTTTTCTTTTATTTTCAAATATACGCTTTATAACTTTAATTGCATTCATATAAAGGTAAACGTACTTCTAATCCACATTCTATGAATTTCCATCGGAAAACGGTACATTCATCTAGTTCAGAATCACCAGATGATTTGTTCCATCTTTATTTAAACTGAAAGTAAGTCATAAGCTATCTTTCCTTCGTCCTCTTTAACTTGACTATACCGACGGTTTAAATTTCCCCTTAAATGAAGCGCTTTCCATTTAAATTTGAATTTTTTTTTTTTTTCATGTAATTGTTTGAATAATAACTGCAAATTCGAATTCTAAATATTTAATTTACAGTATAATTACATGCAGCAATTCACTTTAAGCTTTTTCGTAACTCGTTGCATTTCCAGAGGAGAAAGGAGGCAGTGCAACAAGTTACGCTATCTACAGGCATAACTTTCATAGAGAATCAAACAAATTTATTTATTTTTATTTATTTATTTTTTTTTATTTATTTTTTTTTTTGACACAAAAATATTGTACAATTAATGTGTACAGTTAAATTTTCAATAAATGTATTTTAAAATATCCAAACCGGATACTTTTATTTCTGTAACCGAAAAATATCGAAAAAAGAGCAATAAATTTCAGACCATAGAAAAAGAACCTCTTTTTAAATGGCATATTTTTTGTTCAATGGAAAGCATGAGAGTAAAATAAAGTTTATTTTTAAATCATGTGTTATTTCCCTACATAATCATCATCGCATTTTAATAAAAAATATCTGTGAATATGAAAAAGATATTTTTATTTTAACCATGCGAATTTTAAGTTAAGATGTACAGTACACACAAATCTATGTTTTTCATTTTAAGTGCAGAAATTCAATCTTTTAATACGCATTCTGAAAATAGAATGACGATCTATTAAATGCTAAACTCACACCATGAAAATTATAAAATAATATTTTATTAATAAATGATCGTGATTTACGTGTTTAAGACTTTTCCTAAACTATTTAATCCAGAAAGTCGGCTGTTGTTCCTGGCAGTTGATTTATTTCTATAAAATGAAAATTCGTATTCGCTCGAAACAAAGGAAGGATTTTATAGTAACAAATCATCAGACAGCGTATTTTTATCTCAAACAGTTTTTTTTTTCCATTTACGATCAAAATGGGTTAGACATTTACTGGACTCCTTGCATATATATATATATGTTTATATATATATAGATGGATAAATAGATATAATTTTAAATTATTTAAAACAAATTTCATCCGAGCCGAAAAGGTTAAAATCATTTTTAAAAAATAACATTTTATATAACGATTTAGTTAAAAATAAAAAATCAAATATGTTAAAACTATAATTGGTACTCAATTTTTAAATGACAATAAGCTTATTAAATTTTTATTTACAAGTATATCTATAAAACATAAAATAATAATAATAAAAAGTTGCGCGCTCCGTAATCGAGCCCGAGGCCTATGTATCTATGAGCAACTTTGTACGGAAAGAGAGGCGACAACAAAAATTTGTATTACAAATCAAGTACTTAAGTTCTATTATAATATTAGTTCCCCCAGCCCCTACTCCTCGAGAATTAAAGAGCACTGCGTAAATCTGCTGAATCTGAGACTACTTCCTTACAACGTGTATAAAAATAATCAAAATCTCTAATAACGAAGGTTGGTTCTTTCCTGATTCGATTAAAATTTGGATTAAGTTAAAATAAATATCGTACTTTTTTTTCAATTTTAAGAGTTTCTTTCTTTTTAAAATAATATCTAAATTTAAAAAAAGTTCCACAAATGTATTCCAATATTATTAAGGGAGGAAGTAAATAAATATGTATACTAATTATTATTAGTTTGATTGAATTATTAAAAGAAAAGAAAAAATCACTCGTAAATGAATCGAATTATATCTATATATAATACTTCATTTTAAAAATTTCATTTTTTAACGTTTTTAATTATAAGAAATTTGTTATTTTATTTATTTATTTATTTATTTTTACAATTTTAAGGGTTTTTAATTATTTTTCATTTTAAAACAACCCAGTTTTTTAAAATCATATGTTAATGAACAGAATAATAATAATAATAATAATAAAAATCACTACATTTTACAAATATCATTGTCCAATCGATTTAATAATAATAATAATAAATGCATTTTTTTATAAATTTTATGCATACTAATACAAACAAGTCCTTTATTTATGAAAAAAAAAAAAAAAAAAAAAAAACATAGATAGAGCCAAGAACTACCTAAAGACATAAAATAATTCAAACAGGGCCTTACAAAAAATTAATTTATAATTCCTATACAGCACACCCACTGATCGTACAATACAATCAAACCTGTTTAGGCGGAAAAGCAAGTTACGAGTTATAAATTCCTTTATATGCATATTATTGTAATTTTATAAAGCATAATTGCCTTTTTTAGAGGGGGGGGGGGCGGTGAAAAATGTTTTTCCTTAACCCTTTCAGGGGCGGGTTATAAATAAAAGGGGGGAGGTATATAAACATAAAATGCATTAAAAAATCATGTTAAAAGTGATTAATTAACATTCTAAACATGCAATATTGAGTTTTAAAAAAAATGAGTTACCCCTTTAGGCGGTGGGTGGTGATCACAAATATGATCACCACCCCACTAGAACAGTCAATAATCGATGAAAGCGTCAAAAGTGACCGCGAAAGTTTCTTATTGAAAACACTAATTGCAACTATTTTCATTCAGACTTATATCGTACATATTTATATAGATATATTTATGATATATACACAAATTTTACACACATTATATAAAGGATTATATTTAAAAAATCATGAAAAATGAACACAAAAATTTCAGGTAGAACTGAATCTAAATTTAATTTTAAATGTAAATGAAAAGCATTAATTTCTAAAGTTAATGTAATTTAATATTGAAATAATAATAATTTAAATTTAAAAATAAAATATGTGACAATTAATATTTTCCTTTCATTTAGAATGGAATTTTTCGAAGCAAGTAGCATCGTCTCTCTTTGATACACATAGCGAGACATTGCAAGTCTTACACATTGTCCTTGATCTGTGTATTTCTTTTCTTTTTCTTTTTTTTTTTTTTTTTTTTGTGCTACAGAATGCACATTGTCTGAGTGTACACTTTACAGGCATGTGTTCAGCATTTTTAAATCTTGTTTCTGTTGGTATAAATGGCTTATTTTTCTTTATGGTCACTGGAACTACTGTGGCTGAGGATCTCTTCTTTCTAGGCACTTCTCTTTCCATTCACTGTTAAAACTAATGGTGACATATTTCACCTTTTAGGGGTGAAAGACTTGTCTCACTGGTGACAGCCCTAAAGGAGCCAGAATGGCACCTTTAATTAGGGTGAAAAGATGACACCCTTAATCCAGAGTGTCCAATAATAAAAAATTAAAAAATATACAAACCGACTTTTGGCCGTCGAAGGATTCGAACTCACAACGTCTGACTACAAGCTCAGCGTTCTAACCGCTCGGCCATCGAGCTCACCTTCATTCACTCATAGCCATAGATTTTACTTGCCGTCACAGAAAACAGAAAGACACACGCCACAGCGCATGCGCATGATTCCAGTCACCCAATGAGGTGCCACATTGCCGCCAATACGAAGTGCATGGCACCTTATTTAGCTCCAATCACCCAGTAAGAGACCTGTCGGCACTGCAACCACATATCCAAGCCCCTATGGCACCCTAGGGTTCCAAATGCCCCCAGTTCCAATGTAACCTAAGGCCTTTTCACCTCCGGGTCCCAAATGGCACCGGTTTGTCACCTTCACTTTTAACAGTGTTCCTAATAGCATCAGCTCCGTGATCAACTCTAGCCTAAAATCTTTTAATGTTTTCACTTCACTATCTTTGTAAATGTCAGGAAGCAGTGTATGCAAAATGTAAGCATTGGTGACACATACATCAACAAAGTGGAAGAACAGCCTGTGCCACCATTTTCTGCTTTTACGGTCTATTTCGTACAAACTTTTCATATGATCAAAGTGATCCACAAAGCCCAATTTTTTGTTATAATCCACAACAGCTTTTGGGCAAGTAATTTGCTTTTTCGACCCATCCTTCTCCTTCCTTTCAACATGACACACAGCTGTCGAATTTTCTATAGTAGAGAGCACACTAACACATCGCCTGTCCTTCCACTTGATGCAAACAATATTGTCATTACTTTCTGCAAATTCCCCTCTTTTCAATGCCTTATCAGCTCTGAAAAACTTCGGAAGATTTTTTCTTATTAAATTTACAGTTCCGCAGGCAAAAATTGCTTTGGTTTCCAAAAATTTGAACAAATCATAAGAAGAGAAATAATTGTCCATAAAAATTCGATGATTTTTCCCATATATTGGTTCACAAAGGGATTTTATTACTCTCTTTTCCAGTTATTTTTCAACAATTTGATCCACCTTGCCTGTATAAATTTGAAATTGGGAGGTGAAACCACTCTCATCACACCTCATCCAAATTTTGTACCCGCGTTTTATGGGTTTTTTGGCATGTATTGCTTCAAGGAACTACGTCCCTTGAATTTACCATTGATTCATCGATTGCCTGGCATTCTGATGGATGAAAAAAGGATAAGAATCTCTCTGACAATTGCGAGAGTAAGGGGCATAATTATACAGCTTATTAAAATTTGAGTCACCTCTCTTGGGTTGTAAGGCATTGTCACTGAGGTGCAGATGGCTGAAAATCCACGAGAATCTTTTCACATTCATTTGCTTTGAGATGTAGTTATCATGAAGCAACTCAGAAGAAGACCAATAGTCTCTATAACTAGGAAGTTTCTTGATTCCCATTAGCAAGTTTATAGCAAGAAACTGATAAAATTCATTTACTTTCAAATCAACAAACTGCTTCCCCAGTTGGTTTTCATATAAATTAGTTTGGAAAACTATACTCTCCATTAGTGAAAGGGAAAATAATGCCAAAAAAAGTGACAGAGGAGAATTATCTTTAAGTTCCAAAATCTCCTTTGACGGCCCTGAAATTTCTGTAAATGGAGGAAGTGCGGTTCTCCTTTTTCCATCTTTCACCCACTTCACACTTTGTGGTGTTGAAGGCCCAGGAACATTGACATCTAATACTTCATCCTCTCTATCTGAGTCACTTAGAAGATCATCATTACCTAAATCAGATTGAGGAACATAATCTTCATCTGTAGACCTCTCAAAGGACACTATGGAGTCATCATCTGAAGGAAGCTCTTCAAATAGAACAAGAGCCTCTTCTGCCGTAAGATACCTCTTAGACATTTTTGAAGTCCTTTACACAATGTACAAATCGCAATAGAAATTAAAAATATACACATATAAAACAATTTACAGAAAAACCAGTTTGAAATGAATTATAAAAATGCGTCCACAAGCTGCAAAAATCAACCCTCATATGACATCTCTTTTCCAGTTTCAAGTGTTTTGAATGTGTTAAAATTCCTATTTTTTTCCCTACACGCAGGGATATGTCTGGCTATGTTCCGTATCTGTCTACCCAATGTCTAAATAAACAAATTCCCCCTCGTTTCCCTATATCAGATTACATCTGCTGAAGATCTAATTCAGTGCGCTTACACTGACGAGATGTCATTGCTCTAGAGGGGAGGGGTGGGTGATCACAAATGTGATCAAATTTAGTGTTTCGTGGCCCCACCAGTGGCCGAGAGGTTCTGACCTCAAACTGGTAGACGGTAGGTGCTGGGTTCGAACCCAATCGCGACCGTCGGCCTAACCGTTCGGAGTTTTCCGTGGTTTTCTCCGAACCTTGCGTAAATACAGATTAGGTTCCCTTAGAAAGACCCCCACCCCTTAGGGCCTATATCCCATAGTGTAGATAATTGGCCGACATACATACAACAACATTTAGTGTTTTGTAAATATAAAGGTCCCTTTTGAGTTTTAATTCTATATAAATTCATCCCTTCGCTTATAAAGGGTTTAAGAGATGAAAAATAATTGGTTTGTGGAAATCGTATGGTTTAGGTACCGGTATGAAGCCATGAAATTTCGCAATGAAAAAAAAAGAATTTCTTTCTTGAACTTGAACAGATAAAAATATAGGATTTATTCTAGTGCTACCATCTATTTTCGAAAAGAAAAAGCTAAAGTTTTAATTGGAATATTTGGATTTAGATTACTTGCAGTAGTTCTTTTTTTTAATTTTTGAAAAAGGTGGTTGCGTTTGCGATCACCGCCTCTCAATGGGTTAAGAAAGAACAAGGATATTTATTATTATTGAGTAAGTAAGAGTATTATTTTAATCCCTTGACTAGTAAATTGTAGGAGAAGTGGGAATTTTAGAGATATAATATGATAATTTAGATTATTATTGTTATTGTCGCTATTCTTACCAATAAGACAAATATAAATTTTGAGACGAATTTACATCTCGATGATTTATTGTTGTTGGAAAAAACAAACGTTGACGATTAAAAACAAGTAAGAAAAATCATGCGTTAAGCATAGATTATGAAGCACGTTCCAACCTTTCAAGAAATCTATATCAAAACTTCGTTAATTAGGGAAATAAGGGTATATAGCCAAATATATATTCCAATACTTTTGAACAACCCTGTATTTGATCTATCAGTTGATATACATAATATATAATGGGAAAATTTAGTCTAGCAATAAAAAAGCTTAAAATTTCTTTTTGAGCAATTTGTACTAATACATTGGAAACATACTTGGAAACTTTTGTTCAGCCCTGTAGTTTACCTTGTACCTTTATTACATGCCAGTTAGAAGCTAAAATTCATTTTAAACTAAAACACCCTTAAAACAATTAAAATCACATTGTTATAAATTATCATTCATAGGTGTCCATGTACACAATTCTTTGCGTGGCCCTGTATATCATTTTATCTATATTCTGCAAGCATTTCTTTTAAATTCAATCCAGTTCAGCGTAAAAATGAATACCTTATTTAAGAACTACGTTAAAGTAATTTATGTTCATACTCAGTAACGTTGGCGAGCTCTTTTAGGTAGCCCTGTATATCAACTATAACATTTATACACACCCTTATAATGTACAAAGACTTAGTGAGACTTAAATGCGTATATCATAATTAAAATGTGTTACATCCATCCATCAGCCATCATCGAAAACATATACAGTCCCTGTAAAGGAATATACTATTTGGAATCTTTTGTGTATCCCTGTAAATGTAATATACTTCATATTTTAAAAGACAGTATCGTATAATATATATTAAGCCTCAGTGACATACATCAATTTTGTTATACATGAAACAGTTTAATATATTTTTAAAATGTCGCACCCTATCCCCCCCCCCTTTACCAGTATCCAATGGTATTCTTTTGTGTGGCCCTGTAAATGAATAATAGCTATATTTTCAAGGCATATTTTATAGAATGCACATTTTAGTGCACCTCTTAAATAATGTAAATTTTAATATGTTTGACAGGGTGTAACATCTTTAAAATGCCATTGAAACGATTTTTCCCCCATAGGCCGTAATGTAATGGAAAACTTTTGACAATCCCTGTAAATAAATTAATCATGGTAGAAACTTCATTTTCAATAGAGTCTAAGATAAACCTAAATAATGTCCAAAAATTTCATGGCAATCCGAGCATATTTACGAGAGTTAGAGCGCGGACAGACGGACAGGCGGACAGACGGCCAAACAAACCAAATGCATAAACACTTTTCAACTTTGTTGGAAAGTGCTAAAAAAGGGATGGTGTAAAGTTAATTTTATTTCTAGAATAATTAGAGCAACAATTGTAATCATTTTTGTGCTAAATGATGTACGCGTTTTTATGATTTTTATTCTTTTTGTCGATTTGCATATTTACAAGAGCACAAAGATTTCGACCACTATACTGTATCTAAAGTACGCTCTACTATATCAGCAAGATCTGAATATTTTTAAAACTTCGTTATCGTACGAACGCACCTCATTTGCTACGTTCACGTGCAATTTCCAACTTGTTTTTTTTTTTTTTTTTTTTTTTTTTTTTTTTTTTTTTTTAAGTGCGCATTATACACGAGTAAATATGGTATTATTGTTATTGTCGTTATTCTTACCAATACGACAAATATAAATTTTGTGACGAATTTATATCTCGATGATTAATTGTTATTGGAAAAACAAATGCTGACGATTATTTAAAAAAAAAGGTTGGTGTAAAGTTTATTTATTTTCTGAAACAATTAGAGCAACAATTGTAATAATTTTTGTGCAAAAACTATATAAGCGTTTTTATGATTTTTATTCTTTTTGTGAATTATATGCAATATATGAAATTTTATTAATCTCAGGTGCCTCATATGTTAACTGAATTTAATTGTATTAAAAATACATATTTTGTGATTAAGAGATAAAATAAATCTTGTGCTCCTGTTTCTACATTACTACAGTTACAGCACTAATTATTTAGATTAACAATTAACAATAACAAAAATTAATTAAAACAGATGTTTATTGTTTAATTTGTATTAGTGGGTGGATTAAAATGCTTAATGTAGATCCATTTTTATTTAAAAAAAATTAAATTATTTCGATAACTGATGAAATGGAAAGAGTTGCATTTAAAGGGAAATTTAAACTGGCGATAGAGTTAGGTTAAAGAGGACAAAGGAAAGGTAGCTTATTACTTACTTTGAATTGAAATTATCAAATCATCAGTGAATTAAAATTAGATGAATTCCATGATGGAAATTCATGGAAAGTGGAATAAAGATATGTTTACATTTAAATGAATGCAATTAAGATTAATAATGACATTTTCGTTCTTGCAGTTGTTATTCAAACAGTTTTCATAATACAAAAACCCAAGTTGAAATAGCAAGAGTTGCATTTAACCCTTCAATGCACCGTGTGCCACATCCGGCATATACGTAAACGCACTATAATTCTCAGTATGTGCTAAGAATTTGGATCGCAGTAACTGATCAAGAATAATCCAAATTATGGAATAAGGCTAGTTTTCTCAATGCCAGATGCCTGCATTTGACAAAAAATTAGAATTTATTCTTCGGAAAAAAAAGAGAGAAAAAAGAGAAAAAAAATCAAGCGTTTGAGGTAAGATTTTCTTTCTTTTTTTTATTGAATACTTAAAAACATTAATATAAAAAAAATTGCAGAGTGTGAAGCAGCTGAAATGAATTAATTGAAGCCCATTTAATTGCAAAATAGAGCAATACCATATTTTAAAATCCTAATTAAATATACAGGCTAAACGCCATAAAATATCAAATTTTAACATAAAATTTGAAATTTATTTATTTTTATTATTTTTCAATAATTAGACCGATATATAGATTTCAAAATACTTTTTTATTCATAAAAGCAGAAAAAAAAATGTGCAATGAAGGATTAATGGAAAATTTAAACTGCCGCTTAAAGACAATGAAGGAAAGGTAGCTAATTTCTTTGAATTAAAATAAAGATGGATCAAATTATCGGGTGATTCTGAACTAGATGAATGTACCGTTTTTTTAAGAGAAATTCGTAGAATATAGATTAAAAAAAAGTTTACCTTTATATGAATGCAATTTAAAGTCTTTGCTTCATACTTATAAAAGTTTTTAGTGCTGCCATCTATTGCAAATCGCATGAATGTCAAAAATATAGAGTGACATAAATAAGTTTTTTTTCTTTATATTGTCTGTTTGTTTTTCGGCTTTATTCTCTTTCAAAAATAACATATTTTGAATGAAATTGCATAAAAAAAATCATTTTAACCTTTTAAGAATTAATAAGGCATTTGTAAAAGCTGTGTAGAAAAATCAGTTAATAAATGACACACATTCATCATAAAAGACTGTTATTTGCTAAAATGACGAACTAAATTTAGAACATGGCATATTCCTAGAATATCTTAAGTAATAAACAGAAAAAGTAGAAAAAATCCTCATAAGAAATTGTTCAGTTTTCCTATCTTCTTAGAGTATTCTTCTTAGAGTTTTCTGTAAAATATTATCATTAGTTTGGTGCTGCCATCTGTTATCAATGTTCTTAAATGATTGTTATTTTTATGGTACAGTACAGTTATTCAACTGAAATTATTTGGAACTAGAAATTCTGGAAGATAAATTTCATGTTACGGAATCATAAACACTCTATAATTAAATAAACAACATGAGTTTTACAACATGAAAATGGTGGTAGCTTAGTGGCCCGAGGCATCAACTTGAGAAATCCCAGTCTATGGAATTTTAAATTTAGAAGGTGAGTTGATGTTTTTCTACCGTTACACTTTTGTTTAAAAATAAATAAATAAATAAATAAATAAAATACAGAATTTTAGTATTAAAAAATTCGGCTGCAGAATTCTTCTCGATTTGTAATGGGAATGATTTTCAGGCAGAAGTTAAAAGACCTCTACAATAGAAGAATCAGTCATTTCTATTGATACATATCGATCATAGATGGCAGCACCAAACAAAGTTTTTCACTTTAATGCTATATAACACAAAATTATCGAAGAGAATGATTTATGATGTTGAAAAACTCCACCACTCCTGCTTAGTGATTAAAATAGAACTGTCAAGGGTCAATTTGTACTAAATGTATTTTAAATTTCCGTTATTATTAGCTTTTATTCTTTGAAATGCTATACTTCGTTATTTAACTGATTTTACAAAACAATTTTTAATAACTGTATTTATAAACAGTTAATTTTAAAAGTCAAGAAGTATTATTTATCACACAAACTCATTCATAAAATATTACGGTTGAAGGCAAAAAAGTTGCAAAACCATGAAACAATTGTTTTATGTATCCATACATTCATTAAATTGCTAAGAGATGGCAGCACCGAAGCACATGTAATACATTATTGTATTGACTTAATGGCATTTTATTTTTTTTCTCCTTCTAAATATTCACAAAAATTTACAATTATTAGTTTTCATATTATTTAATGACAAACATTCCATTACTAATTCAGGTTATAATTTATAAATGGAAATATTTATTGATGTTTATGATTAGAAAAAAAATATGGGCTGATTTTAAGATTATAAGAGCCAAACAAAAATAAAAAAGAAACTTTTTAAAATTGCTGATATTCACTTTATTCAAAGATTTTTAATGATAAATATAAATTTTAAATTGATTAAGATAATAAACTAGTCGTTGGGGGCCACCGTAATACTTACCCATCATGGATATGTATATGAAAATAAAACATGTGAAACTATTTATACAATGCATTGCAATTCATAAACAAAATTTAAATATTGTTAATATACATAGCAATGCTTTATTAAAGAAATGCTGATGTACCAATTTCGACAAATTATATAAAACGCCAAACTACTCAAGTAGTACCGAACTGCGTAGAAGAAACATCCTTATAACTCCAAAAATAATAATTCTATTAACTAACAATTAACTGCGTCGGATTAAGCGTCTCATTTCCAATTAAAATATACTTCTGAATTGAAATTTGAATGAAATACAGAGTCATGAAAAATCGAAGAATGTGGAAAACAAGATTACAAATATCTCGGCAACTAATAATCCGATCGACTTCGTTTTATATGCAAAATGTGTGTTATTTTATTGCCTTTTACGTCCATTCCTTAGAAGAAAAAAATTAGAAAATTTTTATATACTTTTCACCAGAACGAATTTTTCAAGAGTCCGAAAAAAATAGTTCCGGATAATCGAGGTTGCTGATATTAAATAGGGTTCGTCCCATTCTTACATACTAACTACATACAAAATTTCAAGTCTCTATCTCAATTTGTTCGGGAGATAGAGCGTTTACAGACAGACAGACAGACGGACGGCAAAAAATTTTTTCTAAAAATATGTTTTTATGAATCTCCACTATCTAAAACGTGAAAATCCGTCAAAAAATTTTATTCGATTTTCAAAACGATTGCAAGACTTACCCTATACTACGTATGATGGGTAAGTAAAAAAGAGAGAAAGGAAATAGCTCCAAAAAATACATATAGAGACTGACAAGAACTTGTTGCACTAAAAACACATTCGCACTTTTCAAAGGGTGTTGGTGTTATTTATGACGGCCAATCATATGTGAGTTCGGCTGAGACCGATTATTTAAAAAATACCCATACTCAAAAAATATTTTAAAAAACCCATAAAAATTGGGTAAACTCTGATACAGTTTTCAAAGAAATTGCATTTAAGAGTAGATTTTAATCTCTAATCGGCAGCGTAAAAAACGAAAATGTGTGTTGTTTAGAAGTTTAAGAAATGGCAGGAATTTTTGCGCCCTCCCCCTTCCCCCCCCCCCCTCCAAAAAAACAAGAAGTAGAACTAATTCAGGAAATATTCTCATCTGCTTTCATCTGATGCAATGTAAAATAATAATAATAATAAAGAATGAGTAATAAAATTCTCCTTTAGCAGCAGGTTGTTTAAAATGTAATAAATCACAGAATTTATTTTAAAGTAGATGTATTTTAGATAAAAATGACTATCCTTTTTCTGTTTGCGTATATACCCAGCAAAGAAAGAAACGGTGGGCCATCAGCTAGAAAAATGATGGCAGCCAGCAGTGCCATCAGCGGTAAAGTGCAATGGTGCCATTACTTAAACCTGTACTAAAGTGTCCGTACAAAATGCAGGTGGCCCATCAGTGATGGCCAACAGCAAGCCAGCATTGGTATGCCATCACATTACTTCAATCCATCAGTTTTCCTGCAGTGCTAGCACCTATCCTACAGCAATTCCTTTGCTGGGCCAGCACTTTTAATCCAGCACCATCACATATCCTACAGTGTTTATACAGTGGTACACCGTCAGACTGCTTATTTGTTACTATGAACCGACAACTACCCTACAGTGTTTATAAAGCGGTAGATTATCATACAGTATATGTGCTGCTGGACCTTTGCTGTACCAGCGGTTTTTAATCAGTATTAGCTTCTAACCTATTGCTGGTTCTTTGCTGGGTCAGCACTTTTAATCGAGCACCATCACATACCCTGCAATGTTTATACAGGGGTAAACCATCAGTCAGATTTGTTTTTACTACAGCATATTTATTCAGGGATTGATTTGCAGCAGAGCATCTGGGATGCAGATAAAAGATTTTGGCAGCTCCAAAATAATATTTGCATTTTAAAACTACTGAGATTCAATATTTTACTTATAACTAAAATTCTGTGGAAGCCTAAATTAACATTCATTTAATAAAATATTTATTTTTCCAAAAAATTCCCTTGGAATTTTTGTTTGGCTTCCTTGAAAATACTTTTTACACTAATGCCTAGAGCTCTCTAGGGTGCAAATCAATCCTCCCTGAACATTAGTTTTGCTTTAATTGGGACAGATTTGATATATAGTATGTGGATATAATTACCACTGGCATAAATATAAAAGAAATTAAATTATCCAAAAAACTATTTTTATTTTGTATTACTTGTAAATATAGGTCTTCATGCAATCCATTTTTATATCTGTTAATAGAGTTCATTCTCTTTGAAGAATAAAATTTCCTGATTACAATTCACAACATTAAAAAAAAAATTCAAACTTAAATACAATTAAAACGAATTTAAAGGAACTTTTAATCGTATAAGATAGGTAATTGAGCTAAGCTATAATAATATATTAATAAAAGTTATAGAAGCTTATATTTACATATGAATTTATACACATTAAACATTTATTTATTTTTAGTCAGTGTTGCCACATCATTTATGCTGTTACAAAAGCAATTTGTTGTGCAGGTTTCAATTTTTTATCTTTTAAAAATTTTGGAAAGTTTTTTTTAATTTTTTTGGCCGGCTTGTTTTGTCATTTTTAATTATTCATATTTCATCATATTCTGTCATAGAGATACTACCTATATAAGGGTCTTTGAACCTAAAGCATGACATTACTCTAAATCAAAATAAAGTGAGTAATCTTTTTGAAATTCAATTAAATGAAAATTGAAAAAATCTAATTGCGGCATATAATATTCTAATCTATTGATGATTTCATTTTTTTTCAAACAAGTTTGCATTATAATTAGCTTGATATTAAGTATAGATATATTTATCTATGTTTCATAGAAAATTACATAACTTTTCACATAATCAATGTTCGGTTATGAAAAAATATGTTTCTATAAAAATCAATGAGTATGGAAACATGTCAACTATTTCTAAAAAATGTATATTAGAGACTGTTCATTAATAGTCTTAGGACACATGTTTTGAATAAAACAGAGATTATGAACAAAAATGCATTAATCTTTAACACTGGCAATATTATCTTCCCCTTAAATATAAATACCATATTTACTCGGGTATAAGACGCGAACTCTACATGTAAAAATGGCGATTTCTTAAAATCTCGTACATAAGACGCACCATAAATGATGGGAAATAGGAATTTGTGACGGTAAAGAGAATTGCTAATTAATGTGCAAATAATGTCATTAGCTCTGTTGTATAAAATCTGCAAGGAATGAAATAAATATGCAGTAATACTTCAATTAAATAACATTTTCTGAGTTTTGATATATTCTTTGAATACTTTCTTATTTCATATGTACATCGTTCGACTGCACCCAACAGTAAAAAATATTCCATGTACAAGGCGCACCTAGGAGTTTTGCCCTATTTTTTTGGAAAAAAAGTGTGCCCTATACACGAGTAAATACGGTATGACTTTTTTTTTTATCCTTTACCCTAACTCATTCATTCATACTTAAAAATCAGTTTTGAAAGTTTATATCAAAGTTTGTATCAATTTTAATATGGAGCTTTGAAAAGTTACTACATTATAATGAAAAAACTTTGTGAATTAACTTTTTTTATTTGCATAATCAATGGTACATTAAAGAAGTTATCATCAACTTGAATCTCAATTTGATTTTCTTTTTATTCTTCCACCATCTCTGTCGATTGCTGAGCACAACCAAAGCTGTACATCTTCCACATTTGCTTGTAAAACTGTTCTGGTAGTTGGTATTTGACAGACTGCAGCTGGAAAAAAAAAAAGAGATTGAGATTTTTTTTTTTTAAGTGCTGATGTCTTATAATGTATGAATACAAACCAGCAATGAGACAAATTAGAAACTACAAAATATATTGATTTCAACTTTGCCAAATGAAGTCTTAAACATGGATATTCAAAACTAATGAAAAAAAAATATTTAACAGTTTCCTGTATACATCCCTATATACATTGGAGTAATATTATCTAAAAATATCAGGTAACCAAAAAAGTTCAAGCGGTTTTTGAGAACAGGTATTTTTGCTGCGTAGGCATGGTCATACGTACTGATTCTGATGACATCATTTATGTGCATTACCTTTAAATTGCAATCAGTAGAGTTGTATCATGTTTCACTACCATATTTGTAGGAAGAACAACCGTTGACAAAGGAGATTTTGAGGCCTATTTTGCTCTATAAGTTCAAATTAGGAAACAAAGCTGCAGAGGCTGCTAGAAGAATGTGTTTGGAGAGACTTCAGTGAGTGAACGGACCGCTCAAAAGTGGCTCAGCAGATTTTCGTCCGGAGATGACAGCCTCAAAGACAAGTCCAGTGTTGGTCATCCGTCCATCTTAAACCAAGTCTAGCTGGAAAAGGAAATCAAACAGAATCCTGATCTAACATGCCAGGAGCTTGCACAAAGGTTTGGAGTATCTGACGAAACATCTTGAACATCTCATTGCATCTTCATAGCCTTGGGATTGTGGAAACTTGATAAGTGGGTTCCACATGTCCTGTCCGAGGAAAAAAACTCCAATGATTGAACATCTGCTTGTCATTGGTGTCATGCCACAATTAGGGGGGAGGCTTGTTGAGCTTAAGCCGCATGGTAGGCCTCCTCACCTTGTTGAACATCTGTCACGCCACAACAAAGCCTCTTTCCTGGATCAGATATTGACATGTGACAAGAAATGGATAATGTATGATAACCGAAAGAAAACATCATTGGTCGACTTCTGGTTCCATCTCATTGGTTGCTAAACTGGACATCCATCAAAAAAAGAATGCTGTGTATTTAGTGGACTAGCGCTGGAATAGTTCACTATGTATTCTTAGAAAGCAGGAAAACAATCACAACCAAAGTCTACTCATCGCTGTTAAAAAGGGTTTCAGCTGCTTTGCTCAAAAAGTAGCAAGCTCTGGTCAACGGAAGAGGAGTTCTCCTCCTCCAGATAACGCCAGACCTCATACGGCCAAAGCCACCAGGAACGTAATAAAAACATTGGGCTGGCAAGTTTTGTCTCACCTACCTTACTCCCCAGACATCACCCCATCGGACTATTATTTGTTTTTGGCCATGGATAATCACCTGCGGGAACAGCAGTTCCAAACCCAAGATGATGTCATAAAAACTATAACCCAGCTTTTGGACTCTAAACCAAAAGATTTTTTTCAAAAAGGATATTTATAAGCTTGTGCCTCGTTGGGAGCACGTAATTGAAGCCAATGGTGATTATTTCAAAGAATGAAATAAGTGTGAGATTTTTGTGGGTCATTTTTTATGCCTGATAAAAACCAAACAAACTTTCTTGATTACCTGATAGAAAAAGAAATTCAAACACAAAGTGGAGAAACTGATTTGCTAACACTTGAGCATTTAAACATTTTACAACTGAATTCACATACAATAGACAGAATTGCCAATGTCTTGATTTACCATCAGTATTTTTCAATAAAAAATTGTTTTATTTAATTATCAAAGCGAAATGCTAAAATAAAAATTTTTGTTGGTAGTGATAATTAGAAACAACAGTTAAGTTTTTTATCCCATGGTTGTGTGTGATGCAAGTTACATTAAATGTGCATTAAAATTTATCCTATACATTAGTATCGCAAAAAAAGATTTAAATTTTAAGATAAAAAAAGACCCACAGCAAAACATTGCTGTATTGCAAAACCATAAATGTTGTTGGAACAATGCATGTAACATGGAAAATGCCAGTATACAACTCATGAAAAGAATACAGATTTCAATAGCAAAAATTTTAGAAATTACAGTAAAAAAATGTTTTGTTGAGATTGCAAGTTTTTAACATAGCAGCCTTTGCAAACAATTATGGATTTCATCCAAAAATATTTATAGCAAAGATAGTAACATAGCTCAGTTTCCTGCATATCTGCCTCAGTCCTGATGTCACCTGTAAGAGACAAAACACTGCTTTAATTAATTGAAATGTTTCTAGAATTGTTCAAATTACTTCTAGATTTTTTTAAATAGATGCGTACATATCATAAGCATTGATGAAATGACAGTCAAATCTTTTGAATCGTATTATCAATTTTAAACTGGTTTGTGTGGCATCTCTCAGTATTTATCTCAGGACTGAGGACGTTAAAGCATATTATAATGCTGTTTTTTGTATGGAAACTATAACACTGTTTCAGGCTATACATGCAATTCCTAGCTATGAATGTTTTTTTCAATGCATTGATCATCTTGAATGAAAAAACAGCGTTTTGGCATTCAAGAGATTTTCACAGTATTGAGACAAAATGCTAATATTAATTTACATCAAAACTAATGCTGTAATTGCATAACAACCAAACCAATATGATATACAGTACATGATAGTACAGCATAATTTAAATTTTTGCTTAAAATGTACCATTTCAAAATAAATAAATAAATAAATAGGTAACTTATTTAACTTTAATGAATGTTGAATAATTTCATCAAATGGAATACAATATCTTACACTAACAGGGGTCAAATATAGGCAAGATTTGAAGGCCATTTAACCCCTTCACGAAAATCCACTTAATAAAACAGACCCCTTCACAAAATTCTTCATAATAAAACCGTCTCCATCACAAAATTCTATTTCAAAAAAAGATGGTGTTTCTTATTTATATATTTTTTAATTTATAAAATGTGTAAATTGCAAACAAATCAAGTTTATCAGAAAATCAGGCTTCAGTAAAAAGATCTAAAGTATTTAAATTTAAAAGATTTAAATTTTTAAAGGATTTAAATATATTTTTGTAAATTAACTGCTAAAAGTAGAAATTGTGAAAACTTTTTAAAGGTTTCATTAAGTACAAACCGAATATTCGGCGAAGCCAAATATTCAACTTAATTGAATAGTTTGATATTCAATCTAACCGAATATTCGGTAACATGGCTGGATACCGAATATTCGGTGCATCCCTAATTTATTACCTACTTAAGATATTTTATAACAGACTTGCCAACCTCTAAAAGTAAAAAATCAGGAGATTTTTGCATAGAAGTAAGGAGATTATTATTTTTAAGCCCATCGCCCACCCACCTCGCATTAAAACACAATGGAATAATAAATGATAGAAGAAAAACACTACTCAAAAATGCGCATATTTAATACACACAAATTAGTCACTATATTATTTTAAACTGTGGCTGATGGGGATTTTATGGTGCAATAATTCATTAGTGACATGCTGCACCAAGGCCAAAACAAACAAAAAGTTAGGTAAAATAACTAGTAAGAATATAAATGCAATTTGTACATCTTTGTATCTGCATTATTGCAACCGTCTGTTGACACTGTAAATGGCCTGATCTTAAGATGTCAATTATAGTATCTTTACTATTACTAGCCATCTTCTTCACAATTGAAGTCGTTTTTGTCCTAGCACAGGCATATTTTTTCGCCACAGCACTGTCCGGGAACATTGTTTTAAAAAGTGATGAAGCGTGATCGGTAGCACTCAGCGGTATATTGTGCTCCAATAAAAATGAAGTAAAAAGGCATTCCGCTTTAATAGTACGTTGATCTGTTTCATCAACAGAAAATGAAAGTTTTTTTAATCAATTTAGATCGTTTTTGCTTTTTTGTTCCAATAGGCTTTACAACATCAGCTCTGCCACCCTGCGAAATTTTAAAATCAAAAGAACACACAGTGCATCCAAGGGCAGATCTAACCCAACCTCCAGGGGGGAGTCACAACTTTTGACAGATGATTTAATGAAACAATTTTAAAATACAGTAAATCTTGTGAAAACGGAATTACGATAAAAAGTAGGAAATTTCGCCGATCGGGCATAAAAAAATCGCAAAATTTGTCGATTAGGCACGTAAAAAAAACGAATTTTGTCGATTGGACGCAAAAAATCTCAGATTTCGTATATCGGCAAGGAAAAAAATCTAATTTTTTTTATAATACTTGAAATAATTTTGTTTATAGGTTGTGGAAAAGTCGCCAGTTTTGTCTGTTTACCGCGCAAAAAAATGCGAATTTCGTTGATCTGGCGCGGAAAAATCGAAAATATCGTCAACTGGACATTGGAAAATCACGAGTTTTTTATATCGGCCCTCCAAAAATTTCGAATTTTGTCTGTATGTCTCAGAAAAACCTCAAATTTTGTCGACCGAACACAAAAAGTTGCGAATTTTGTCTATCTGGAACGAAAAAAATCTCAAATTTCGTTAACAGGGCACGGAAACCTCCCAATTTTGTCGATCGCTTCGTAAAAAGCGCGAAATTATTCGATCGGGAATGGAAAGATCGCGAATTTTGTTGATTGGGAATAAAAAAAATTGCGAATTTTGAGTTGATATAGAACGCAAAAATTGCCAATTTCGTGAATCAGGAAAAAATTATCGCGAATGTAGTCGATTGTCTCCGTAAAAGCGAATTTTATTGTTCGATGCGGAAAAATGCATATTTCATGGACAAGAACAGAAAAAGGCGCGAATCTCGTCAATTGGGCACGGGAAAATCCCGAATAATGTTGACTGCTTTCGTAAAAAGCGCGAAATTAGTCGATCGGGAACGAAAAAAATCGCTTTTGGTAGGGCACGGAAAAATTGGGAACGTTGTCGATCGGGAACGAAAAAAATCGCTTTTGGTAGGGCACGGAAAAATTGGGAACGTTGTCGATCGGGAACGAAAAAGTCGCAAATTTGGTCGATCATTTTCTTAAAAAGCGAATATACAGTTGATCTGGAATGAAAAAAAATTACAAATTACGTTGATATTGTGAACGAAAATTGACAATTCCATCGATCGGGACAGAAATTATTGCAAATATGGACGATCGGCTTCGTAAAAAGCATGAATTTCGGCGATCGAATACAAAAAACTCGCAAATCTCATCGATTCGGAACGAAAAAATAGCTAATTTTATCGATTCGGAACGAAAAATCGCTAATTTTGTTGATAGGGCTCGAAAAAACCGCAAATTTTGTCGACGATGCGCGAAAAAATTAAATAAATCTTTGAGCGTCTGCAGAACAATCTTGAGTTTCGTCAGTATCGCGAGAAAAAAATCAGGGATTTCATCAGTTTACAGCAGGAAAAAAATGCATAGCTCGTCATTCAATTAAGAAATGCGTATTTCTTAGTTCGTGTACGGAAAAATTCGTATTTCATCGAACGAGAACGGAAAAATGTGCTAATTTTGTGGATTGGGCCCGAAAATTTTGAATTTTTTCAATCAAGTGAAGAAAAATCGCAAATTTCGCAGACCATTTGTGGAAAAATCTCAAATTTCGTCAATCACACTCCAAAAAATCATGAATTTCATCGATTAGGCATGGAAAAATTCTGAATTTCGTGGATCGGCTTCGCAAAAATTGCGAATGTCACCGATCGGGTGCGAAAAAATTGTGAATTATGTCGATCAGGCGCAGAAAATTTGCGAATTTTCTCTATCAGTTTCGAAAAAAGTGCAAATTCTTTTGATTAGATGCTATTTTGCGTTTCTGTTTTAGCACCTTTTATTTAGATTGTACAGTGTACATCCCTCTTTGAAGAGCTCCAGGGGGGGTCATGACCCCCCTTGGATAAGCCACTGAGTGCATCTGGTGTATAAACTTCCTTCTGATGACGGCACGATGCGTTCAAATTCTTCGGTAAACGAAGACTGATAAGACTTATCATAAAGGTCAAGATTCCCAGTCGCCACTCGCCACATGGCGACCAAGTTTTAAAAAGTGGCGATGACAAAAATTTGCTACATTCGCCAATTTTTTTTTTAATAAAGCTACGTGTTTTATTTTCTAATTATTTTTCTTTTATTCCTACGAAATACATCGGCAGAATTTACAATTCACTTGGAGAAAAAACGGCAATCCGTAATCCTTTTCACCCATTCACTAGAAATATTTCAATTTCTATTCAGTGCTCCCTTTCCTTCTATACATTATTCTTTTTTGTAAATAGATGGACACTAAATCGCAGTAAGAACGAGAACACCTGCGAAGAGGAATGAGTCACCCGGCGACCCGGCTCGGAGCGAACAGCACTAGTTTTTATTACACTAAAGGAGCAACCAATCAATCGTTGTTGACCAAACGAAACAAGGGTAAAAATCTCTTTAAATGATTTTTGAGGGCTGACCATCCCAAATTTACAAAGGAAGGGGAACTTTTATCTCCCCACATCTACAGTCGTAAAGCTGTTAACTGACTTCGTGTTGGATTTCTCTCTTGAAGTTCGGATTCAGTGCACTGAAAGAACAAAAGCGCCGACACGAAAGAGCAAAGATAGCGCAAGAAGTTAGTGCTATGTGCGTAGACCTTTTAGTCTGAGCGCCCCCGAAGAAATTTGTAGAAAAAGACTTTCTCCGTTCCGACTCGCCTGCGCATGTGCATCGAAAACATTATTGAAACGTGTATCCATATTTCATAGCAAGATACCGGGGACCTTCGTTACCTATACAGAGACATGCTATGTTATTTTTTCTAACTTAATTATATATTTACATTTTAATATCTGATGCAATGGCGAGTAAAAAAAGAAAATCAATGGAAGAAAATCATCAGCCGCGAAAAATATCGTCATTTTTTACAAGCACTGGAAAAGAGGCGGTAAATTCTGATGAAAATACTTCTGAACGGTAAGTTTATTTTCTTTTTAAAAATCTGTAATTAAAAATTAATTAATGTTCATTAAAAAATAAATTTTAATAATTAATTACTTTAAAAATTTATCTCTTTTGATTTCAATTTTGATTTTTCCGAGAACAAATCTTATATGTTATATTTATTAGATTAGTCAAACTATTTTTATCCTATATATGACTTTTCTTTTTATTTCTTCACTCTATCCCAAGACATGTATAAATTCTGAACTAAAAGTTTTTCAAGGACTTCATGGATATTGAGTAATATAATTCTGAAAATTAAATGAGAATATTGCTATTAAAATGGGATTCTAAATAAATAAAAGGGACTTCGTCTTGCAACTCCCTTGGAAATAAATATGGACTGTTTCGATTTGTTTTCTACTAAATTTATTTCATCATTTTATTTGATCAAAGACAAATATTTATCCCTCTCTGACGGCCTGCGCGCTGCGCTAATATTCTTTTCTTTCTGGCGCTTTTGAAATGACCTAATTTGAACTTTGATCTTGCGTTTTCGATCTCTTACTTCCGTGAACTTTTATCTGTCTTTCATGTTTTCAAAGTGGATTTTGCAGAGAATGTTTATAATTTAATTTGTAAATGCTCATATTAATGCCAAACTGAAAAAGTAAATTAAAGTTTTATTAAGGAAATGTAAAATGTATGTGAACTCTTATGGATAAATCTGAATGTAAATGGATATTTCTAAAATCGATTCTTCTCTATTTAAAATCCTGCATCGAGTCGGCTAAATCAATTTTACCCGAACCCGATCTGCTGTATATATATATATTTGTTCTTTTTACAGTTGATCGGGTTTACTTTATTTATTATTCTTTTCACTATGAATGTGAAATCACGGAAGTTGAATTCAGGAATACATGGTTTTTTAAAAGAAAGTTCAAAATAACGCATAAAAAAAAAAAAAAATAAATAAAAAATAAAAAAAAAAACTTTTAAAATTACATCTAGGACAATCTGTATTAAAGACTAAAATTCGGAATATCGCGATTGCGTAATAATATTAACGTTTTCCTATCCTGGAAAAAAAAAAAAAAGAACTTTTGTTTTACATACAAGCCAACCTACATAATTTATCAATTTATATGCGAGTGTATACTCGATAGTTGAATTTTTATACCTGCTAACTTTTCCGTTTTTGACAAAAGATTTTTCGCTCTTAGCGGCCTTAAGGCTGAAAAAAAAATTTTCCGACTTTTCATCCCACAAACGATCAATAGATATCCTTTTCTTTTCTTTAATATAAATTGTTTCTCCATGTTACATGCATGTAAATTTTATAACTGAATTCATTAAACCTATTTTCCTCACTTCTAAAATACAATATAATGAATGTATGCTAGTTTTTATGCATGATCAAGAGGTACTTTATGAAAAATTTGGCTCCTTAAAGGATATTTTGAGAATATCTCATCTTAAAAAAAAACTTTTACCATTTTTTTTTTTTTTAATTTCTGTTTCACAGTGCATATAAATTTACTTGTATAATATAAATTTCCAAGTATAAAACAGAGATGCCACTTTTCCGTCGATCGGCAAATTTACGCTTTTTTACTTTTGCTGTGGGTAGCGGATTTATTTCCTTGTTCTTGAGTGAAATAATATACGTTCTTTTCGCCCAGCTACCGATCAATGATCAAATGTTGCATCAAAATGTAGCAATATTCAATCCTCCTCCATCCATAACATAATAACCAGTATTCATTTTAAACTTATGTTTAATGAAAGCACACTCAATTGAACTCATTAAATAACTTTCCTTTTACGTGATAAATCAAAAATATTTCATCACTAAATAAAATTTTTTCATTTTTATGAATGAAACAAATTTAATAACAGAAAATGCAGGACTGGAGATGGACATTGCAAGTTTGCCCCCCCTCCCCCTCTTCTCCATTAAACTCAAAATATCATGTCAAAATAAATTAATCGAATATGAGTTTTCATGCATGCTGCATAGGTCTTAAAAAATAAATCGATGCAATGATTTGACAATAAATTTTAGATTGAATAGAAATAATAAAGAATTAATGCGTAATTTTTTGAAAAATGCCAAAATTTTAATTCACATGTAATTTCTTCATTTTATATTTTCTGAGAGGCATCCCGGATAAAATAAATTAGCATACATAAATATAACACGTTTATAAAGTTCTCTATACAAGAATCTATTTAATTTTTTTATTATTATTTATTTTTTTAGGGTCCCATTTTTCTGAAAAAAATATCATATAAAAGTTTCTATTTTAGAAGTTATCAAATTTTATGTTTAGTACAAAGATAGTTTCATTGATTTAATATATGCTATAATATTTTAAACTGAAAAAAAATTACAAAAGAAACATTTTTTAAAACCAAATTTTGAAAGTTTATGAATTTTAATTTTAAGGGAATTTTATGAAATGCAATTTTGCAAAGGGACTACAAAAGGACCCAAATTTAGCTTGGATTGATCCCTGCTATATCAATTTATTAAAACAAAACCCATTTGAAATGTCTAACAAGAACCTAAATATGATGCTAATTTTAATTTCACAAAATCACAGCCAGAGTTTTCACAATTTTATATAAATAAATAAAAATAATCCTGTCAGAAAAGTTTAGACAAAACCTTGACTTGATGATGCATCATAAACCTAGTAGCAGAAAATGCAAGATAGTATATAATTATATGTTTTTAAAATTTTAAATCTTAAATTACAAAAATCGTTTTACTTCATTTCTTATATTAGATTGTCATCTGTACCACCATTAATGCCAGCTGAAGTGCAAAGTCTTCCGCCAGCTCTACATTCTAATCCAATTAAACCAGACTCTAAGAAAAGCAAAAGTAGTTATTCTGAGAAGGAAAGCAGCCGCCACTATAGGGAAGAATGGAAATATGTAAAGAATGATGACAAAGCAACAGAAGATAGAGTCAAAAACCTCATTCTTGATCCAAATGAAGAGATTTCAGATAGGTTTTTTGGTGATGAAGGACCAGGAAACAATGCTTGCACTCTCATGGTAGAAAAGTTAGACACTGCCATGTTTCCACCTACAGAATCAGAACTTAAAAGTTTTGGGGAAAATGAGCTACTAAGAATTTGTGAACTGTTTCATTTTTCCAAAGAAAGAGCATTAGAAGAATGGAAATTGTTACGTAGCAGTATGTTCAAGAACTTCCAACCAACAATTTCATTGCCTAATTTACTAGAAAAGTTGGGTAGTGAAAACTTCAATAACTTCAAAATAATGAAAGAAGTTATTCAAGTTTTAATTACCATACCGCCGAGTAACGCTGAAGTGGAAAGAGTGTGGAGCAGTGTGAAAAACATAATAAATGACAGGTCCACATCTATGAAGAAAGAATGTTTGGAAAACAGATTAATTGTAAAAACTGCTAAGGTGGATTTAAATGATTTTAATTGTGAAAGTGTAATTGAATTGTGGTGGAATGATTTCATCAAAAATAGAAGGCCCTGTTTTCAGGATTAAAATACGTTAAAATATGACTTGCTTGTGTTTTTTATGCAGTCTGATTTTTCTTTCATTTCAGTTTTTGAAAAAAAATAAAGAAGTAAAGTAAGTATTTAAAAAAATTTTTAGTTTGAAAAAGTATTTAAGATAATATATTGTATAAATATATGTTTCTGAAGAATTTAATTTTTGACCATGCCTAATATTATACCTTTATGTGCATACATGCATTTTAACTACAGACAAGTTCTATGAATGTGCAATGACACGTAAGTGGCCACTGAATTAATCATGGCCAGTGGCCACTGGCCACTTCCAAAATTCCTGAATCTTGACCTTTAATTTATCATATTTCTTTTTTGATGCCATAATTACGAATTCATAAAAAAATTGCAAAACATATCACAAAATAAAAAATTAAATGCGATTTCGCTCCACTGATCAACAATATTCAAAATAACAGCTAACACAGATATAACAATAGCTTATACTATTTATCTATCGAAACCCACGACACTTCACGTTTATTGGGCAGTTGCGCCGTAACCACACCTCCTCACGATGTGACTTCAAACCCATTAACCAATCACTGAAGAGAAATGGTTTTCTGGCTTTCTTCGTTATGACAAATTGGTTGGCTGGTTCTATTTTATGTAATAACGGGAAACGAAGATGACAAAATTTTCATACATCGTAAAAAACTGGGAAAAATTTGCAGAAAAGCGAGAAATCAGAAGAAATTAGTATATAAGCGGGAGATCGGGAGAATAATTAAAAATCGGGAGACTTGGCAAGTCTATTATAAGCAAATTATGTATAATTGTAATCACTATTTTTAACAATGGCATATCATACACACACACACACACACACACAAAAAAAAAATACTTCAATGTTATATAGTGAATCAAGGTTAATGTTATTTAACAGATATTCGAGTAGAGGTTTTGAATACATTTTATCAGTATTAAATTTCAACTAAATAAATACTCTAAGCATACATTTCGATGCAAAGGATCAAAGTATCAATAAGATTTTTGACAGACTTGATAAATCATTATATTGATAATAAAGGCGAAAATGATCAAGACTTACCTCAAATTCAGTAACAAGAAATTACCCTGGATGATTCTACTTTATTAAGAACCCAAATTAACAAAAATGTGGTAAACAATGTGGTTACACTTAATGCTCAAAGTGTTTATTAGTTCCGACAATTAAAATCCCTAAATATGACAATAAAACAAGATTAAATAATGAAAAAAAAAACAGAAAACAGAACTTAATAAAGTTTTTTTTTTTTTTAACTTTCTATAAAAGTGAATTGCTTTCATAACATATCTAAGAGAGATGATTAAGGAAATAAATATCATTCAGTGTATGAGGTGCATCTTTTTTTTCCTATTTTCTAATCTTGTATACTTAAATTGAGCGATTGAAGTCAGATGATTTTGCTTCTAGAAATTCTAAAAGACATATACATAACATTATATATGGGTTATTCTTCAAAAAAGGGCATATTTCAGAATTTTTTTTTCACTTAATTTTTTTTTCTGGGATTTATAAGCAAGTGAGGAACACTAATAAAGCTATGGTCCTGTTCAATTAATTTTATTTATGTAATAAAAAATATTTAAAAAATTTAATGGTAACGGAGTGGAGATGCATATTCTTATTAACGTATATACTTATTAAAAGTAACTAAAAATCTTAAAATAGAAAGAAATATAACACATTGAAATAAAAACAAATGCATATACTGCTCTAAAATTTTATAATTTGAAAATTATCAAAAATAAAGTTAGTTTATTGCACACATGATGGCCTCTGTTAAAAGTGGGTTCATTTAGAATTTCTAGTATCTGTTTCTGATCAATAAAGTCTGTGTCATCATTCTCTGGAAAAATAAAAACCACCCCAATCTTTGATTTCTTCAGAAAGTTCACCTTATACATCTCATTCATTTCTACGGACATGATTTTACAAATGAATTGATACTTTTTCATTTTCACAAATACTCAACCCTTACCCATGCACCAACATTGGGAATTTTGAAAAAAGTTGCTTGAAACAGATTGTGGAAGTACCAATTATGAGAGTGAAGGAAAAAAAAAAAAAGGTTTATGTGCATTTTATGAATTATACAGCATAAGACATATGTCAGAAAAATTAATATATTTAAAACTTATTAATGCTCATTAAACTCATCAATTTTTGCCAAGTTCAGACATTAATTTGTATTTTCTCACAATCTATTCTACTACACCTGATATTACTTTTCTATATTTTGTCTTTTGTTTTAAATTGTATTTTAGTTGCTTTGTTAAGACTTCACCATACAATATATATTTTTTAATTGCTTGTGAAATATGCTGACCTTTAACAAGTTCTTTTACATTTTTTTTATTATTATTATTGCTGGAGTATCCAACTTTACGATTTGAGATCTTTGTGCTCTTTTTTTGTACTTTTCCATCATATTATTAGATTCTTTAAGCTTGGCTTTTAACTTTAGATTTCTCATTCTTCAGATCACGTACATTTTTTCTTCGTCTGTTTCTATACAGGCTTTCTCTACTTGTTGAAGGCACATTTTGTACCAATATTGGTAAACCTAAAGATAGGCTTGCTAGCGGAGTATTTTCTTCAATCTTTTTCTCTAATTCTTTTTTCTTTTTGCTTAGGTTGTAAGATTTCTTGCTCTTTTCTCGCCAATTTTTTCTAACATTTATTTGTTCTTGTGGTATCATTTTATTAATGCTTTTAATTTTATCTTAATTTTACCTTTCCTTGTATCTCTCCTTTCCTTCTCAAGCCTAAGTGAGTCATTTTTTGTCACATCACATAGTCTCTGTATGTTCTCTTTCTTTTTTTGATTGGCAATACACTTTTTTTCGACCTTTTATATTATTATGCTCATTTCTTTTCTTTATCATAGAACTAAAAAAAATTATATACAGTAGACTCCCTAAAACGACATTTGTGAATTTTATGAAGCCAATCAACAATATGTGCGACTTTTACAAAGCTCTGATTTTTAAGAAGCTGATCAATGAAATTCATGATTTTTTTTCGCATGATCACCGCAAATTGCAATGTTTCTTTGCATGATCGACAAAACTTGCGATTTTTACGAGGCCAATCGACAAAACATGAGACTTTAACGAAGCCGATCAATGAAATGCACAACTTTAACAAAGCTGATCGACACGATCTTTCCGCATCGGATCAGGAAAATTTGCAAATTTTACTAAACCGATCAAAGAGATTTGCAATTTTTACAAAGCAGACCGATGAAATTCTAATTTTTCTTTGTATGATTGATAAAATTCACGATTCTTCCGTGGCAAATCGACGAAATTCGCGTTTTTTAACCAACTTTGACAAACTATTTTTTTTACGCGGCAAGACGAAATTCATGATTTTTCTTCTGTGCATCATCGCAAAATTCGTGTTTTTTACCCGTGCCTTATAAACAAAATTTGTGATTTTTTTCACTCCTGATCAGTGAAATTTACTATTTTTTCTGAGCTTTATGGGCAAAATTCGCTATTTTCCCATGCCTGATCAATGAAATTCACGGTTTTTCCGCGGCCGATCTACTAAATTTGAGATTCTTAAGTGCGAATCTTAATTTTTCCCTGCGGTAAATTGACGAAATTGATGATTTTTTGTGACTTAATCAGAAAAATTGCAATTTTTTACAGTTGTAAATTAACGAAGTTTGCGGGCCACAGGTTGTGCATCCTTAATCTAAGGAGTTCTAAGCACTGCTTAGAAATTTGTTTCATTTAGAAATAATTTCTAAGAGAAATTAATTCTCTTAGAAATTACTTATTTCAATTCTATTATTATTTTAAAGGAATTTTTTTAAAAAATAATCTTTATTTTAAAGATTCTATTATTATTTTAAATTATTTATTAGAATATTCCATAATCCGCACAACCTTTGGCCCCAGATCTAGACATTTAAATGTAATCAAAAAATTAAAACTGAAACATACCTGACTTTCAAACTATCTTTATGTTACGTATTTCCCAGTCATAATCTGGCCCCATTTTTTTTTTACATAACTTTATTAAGCTTAATGCTACAAAGAATAGGTGGCCAGTAGCACGATTCTTCTTTACCATTTTCTTTTGCAAACCACATGCATGGAATTAAGTATATCTGGCCTTTTTCATCTGTAAATTCTACAACAGCATATTCATATTTTGAGCTAAAAATTTTTTCATATTGTTAAAAAGTAAAAACACATTTTGAAAAAATGTACATTAAAAACAAATATTGACACTTCAATAATTATACAAATATAATTACTTATACTATACATCAATGCTATAACTGTGATAGTTCTACACTGTTAAAAATCTTGTTCTAGTTTGAACCAAAAAAGTTTGTTTTTTGGTGCTCAATATCTGCCGCCGTAAGATGGTGAAATCTTGAACCAAAATTTGGAGCTTCCTAGTTCAACCTCGTTCCAAATATTGGAACTATGCTTCAATGGGAGCTCCAAATTTTGGTTCAAGATTTCACCATCTTATGGTGGCAGCTATTGAGCACCAAAAAAACAAACTTTTTTGGTTCAAATTAGAACAAGATTTTTAACAGTGGTGTATAAATTAATATCAAATCATTTTGGCTGTATATGTCATTGTAAATTTAAAAAAGAAAAAATACAAAAAAGAAAAAAAAACTGTGGTGAAATAATTTTAAGTTAATTGAATTTATGACAAAGATTAAAAATGACACGCGATTTTTACGTTTCTAAATTTTCGCAATTTTGTGACACTGGTTCACTTTTATAAAGCGGTATTTTGATGAATTTTACATTTATAAAGTGATTCAGGGACGATTCTGTTCAGTATTTTCTGAAAATTTAAGATATTCAATGCTGGAAAAAGAAAAAAAAAAGTCATCAATCTGGAAATTTAGAGAAAAAACATACAATGAATTTCAACAAATGGTTGTCCAAACAAAATCAATGACAATAAAAACTCAAATTTCGTTAAAAGAAATGTGAATTTCATTAAAGAATAGTGCAAAAAACCTGCAAATTTCATCAGATTCACAGAAAAATGCTAATTTTGGGCAGGGAAGAGATAGCTGAAAAAAAAAAAAAAAAAAAAAGAAAGAAAATATTGTTAAAAAAAAAAAAAAAAAAATTGCAGGAAAAGGTAAATCTTTTAAAACTTGTAAATTTCATCAAACGATCACGAAAAACTCATTTCGCCAAAATATGTTAAAAAAACTCCCATATATCATCAAAAAATTGCGAAAACCTCACAAATTTCATCAAAAAATTGCAAATTTTTACAAAAATCATGAAAAATCTGCAAGTTTTGTCAAAAAATTGCAAAAAATAAATTTCATCAAATAGTCATGGAAAAAATAGTGTCAAAAGTACACCCCACTTCCCCTCTTAAACACTCTGCTGTAACTTTTCAGAAAATTTGCTGTGAATTTCAAACAAAAATTTTTATTCAGAATTGCCCATGAAGAACTCTTTGACAAAATTTTTGTTTCTTTTACAATCTCTTAATGAAATGCACGTTTATTGATATGATTTCATGAAATTTGAAAATTTTAAGTGGAGTTTTGGCAAATTTGGGTTTATATGGCGATCCTTTCAAAAAATTCGCATTTATTCTGTGATGCTTTCACGAACTCTACGTCCGCGATTTTTCTATGAAATTCACACTTTTTCTGGATCTTTTGAGAACGATTACGCTTTTCCCCTGCTATTCCTTGAGAAAATTAGAGTTTTTTTTCACAATGCTTCAACAAAATTGGTGTTTCTATCGAGATCCTCTAACAAAATTCAGTGCGTTTCCATTTTCTGAGAAAGACTGACAAAATTGATTGTGAAAATATGCGACTCAGCTCGGTTCAAAACTTATGAAAAATCGGCTATCAGCCCTAGAGATGGGAATGCTCGGAAAAAACCCGGAAAAATTGGAAAAAAAAAACGGTTTTTTTTCCGGAGGCTTATTTTTCAATTTTTCCGAACTGGAAAAATTGAAATTTCATTTATAAAATAATATAATGAAAATTTTGTAATAGCTACATTCTCATACTTTTTATTTTACTTATTTTTATGTTGAGTGTTTCACATGAAAATTTTAATGTGGGTAATCTGATCTCTGAGCAGAAATCTGTTTGAGAAGACTTGAAAGGATCCTTCACATTTTTTTCTTGCTTGAAACACAAGACCTTTTGCAAAATTTCTCTTGAAAATAGACATTTCAGAAAAAGTTTAATCAACAAACTGAATCTCTTGCAAGTTCAGTGATTGAAGAAAAAAAAAATCTCATGCCATACAGCAGCTGAATCTTATTAAGTTGCATATATGTATGTAAATAACCTTATTAAAAATGTCTAAATAGGAACCTAAATATAGTAATAATTTTTTATTCAAAAATTCTGAATATATTTTGTACAAGTATATACAAAAAGTTCACAATTTCACAAAAACTTGATTACATGAAAAAAATCTAGGTATGTAATTAAATGCAACTTCTCTTTTTAAAAATTAATTCATGTGTAAAATTATTGCAATAATATGCCGATTAATGGAAATGATAAAATTAAAAATTCAATGTAAAATTTTGAAATATGCATTTTTACTTTAATCTATCTTTTCAAGAAGTAAGTATTGAATTCGTCAAACATTTGACTTCCAGTTTTTGGTGTATTTAAAAGTTTTAGAAGGTCCTGAACACGTTTTGATGATTTTTGGAAAATATCGGAAATTCTGTGAGTCTGTATATGACAAATTTTATGGGGACTCTCTCTCAAGAACTGATGCACATAATTTCACAAAACTTTAGATTCAGTTACACCTTGATATAAACTCGAGATGTTTAGTTATTAGTGTATATCGTCAAACCGATGATGCTGCTATGCTGCATTATTCATAATTTGTACAATAGTTCTATCTCAAACTAATGTATGTATTTTTATAAAATTTCAGATTAAGTTAATCTTTGACATAACTTCGTGCTCATTACTTTTTGGTGTAAATTGCTCAACAGATGACGCTGCTATGCTGCATTATTCATGATTATCGCAATAGCTTTACCTCAAGGACGATTTTTTTAAAAATCAAACTACAGCTTTAGACAGTTTCTGGTATACATTAATGTTGTTTAGTTTTTGGTGTAAATTGCCCTATAGGTGGCACTACTATGCTGCATTTTTCAAGATTTCGTTATAGCTGACTAATTGAATGTTTTTTCAAGGTGTTGGATCTAAAATTGACCTCCATTTTGCCTCCATAATGTACAATAATGTTGCAAAAACATGGGCAGTTTGCATTAGAAAGCTACAACTGCAATAAAAAAAAACACATTTTATTACAAACTAGCAGTTACCCGTGACTTCGTTCACATAACATTTAAAGAAGAAATAATTGATCAATCAAACAAAAAATTTCGATGATGAAAAGCATGTGTAATTAACTTTTTATCGCGAATTTATGGTAAAAAAAACTTCTGATAATCCCTATTTGCTAATTTGTTGTTAAAATTTTCTTTTCAGCGATTAATACTGATAGATAGAAACATTCTTGAATTCTTTTGTTCAGCCCTGTAGTTTTCCATGTGCCTTTAATACACGAAAGTATCTTTCTAATATTTAGTTCAAACAAAAATATTTCTTATTACTACCTAAATTACATTTTCAGAAATTATCATCCGAAGACAACCCAACAAACACATGACTTACGGCCTCAAGCCATATTCGTTGCGGCCATACTCAGTTAAGGCCATTTGTAGCCAAACAATAGCGTACCGTAAGTGAGGCGCCGCTAATTGCGGCAGTTGCCGCCGAACCGCACGCGTTTCGGCAGCGAGAAAACGGTTGCGTTTTTTTTACCCGTCATCATTGAAGGGCAGTTTCGGGCAAGCTTGAAATGGCCCTTCATCATTTAAAAAGTACAGGCCCAATATTATCCGACCCGAATATTACATTAACGCAAGAAAATGTATTTTTTTCTTTATTTATTTTAAAATAAGCTTAATAATTATAAATGTGGCATTTATTAAAAATGTAGATACATTATGAGATTTATATTTAAGACAGTAAAATAGATTTTTTTTAAGTTTAAAACTATTTAAGGAATATATATATATATAAATGTAACAAACATTTACATTTAAAAAATGTAAAATATTTCCAAACTATACTTCGATATCTTTGCATGGCTATATTTTTATGTTTATGCTAGAAACAATGAATGTATTAATTTTCAATTTCTCTTGATTTTAATAGCTGAAATAAACAAAATACAAATTTATAGGAAGTACACAAGACTCGGAACAACACAAAATATTTAATTACAATAAGATGCATTCATTTATTGAACTTTTATATTGTGCAAAAAATCTACTTGAAATTTAATGATATTTGTGATTTATTTTTTCCCTCCAAGTTTCATGAAAAAAATATTTGCTATGAACAAGTGAAAAAAAATATTGCTTTCTTTGTTTCAACAAGCACATTTTGTTGAATATAAAAGAGTAGAAAAAGTGGAAAATAAACTGTTTCTATAACACAATTTTTTAATATCATTTGAAATATATTTTCATGTAAAATAAAATTCTTTGAAAAGGAATTTAATGTTCTGAATTCAGTGTAAAATAAAAAAAAAATAAAAATGATTTTATCAAATTTCTTACAATTTATGTATATTTATTTGTTTTATGATTAATATTAAATTATTATTAAAAAACACAGATGTCATATACCTGGTTTTAAAGAAGCAAAAACCTGGATTTGTTTGAAAACATTAATATTTTGCTATATAAATATATAATATGTTTATTATATAAATAAAAATTCCCTAATTTAATTAAAAGATTTTTCTATGGAAAAAATAATCATAAAACACTTAATGATTTGGTTTTGAAATGTGCAATAATATTTTAAATAAATATATTTTGTGAGCACTTTGGAATAAAAATGAATATTGTTAATTTCCAGAATGTAAATTTATTAAATAGGAAGAAAAGTGCAAACATAATATGTTTGGTGCATTGGTTATAAGTGATAAACATGATGAATCATTGGATAAACGTTTTAAACAATTGTTTAAAACAACTTTCATTTAATGGTTCGTCACATTTACTAGAACGTATAAAAATAATTGTTTTCATAATAATAAAACCAAAGAACTTATATATGTTATAACTTCTTTAATAAAAATTTCCCACGAAATATTTTTTCGAAAGGAAATCTCTCGCCATTGCCTCCTTACAGAGCGGACAGTTGCCAAGGTCATATGAGGTGCAGGAAAATTTCTCGGAAAAGAACTCGGACCCCCATATTCGCCCTCTCCCCTTCCCTTCAATTTTGCAGAGTCACGCATACGCATCTTCATTTCATTCATTTGGAATTGCACTGCAGTGAGGAGGGAATGGGCTAGGATTGTACAAGTAACTCATACATCATATATGTGTGCTAGTAAATTATTTGTAAGTCTTATTAATTTTTGTTTATTCATTAAAGAATTGTAATTTTAATTTAATCTGTGTTTTTTATACATTTTGATTTTATTTTGTATAATTTAGGGAATTTATATATTAGATTGAACAGTATTTTTTAACATTTTCATTTCGGCAAATGTAAAATAATATTTATCTTAAATAACAGGATTTACTGATGCTATGTTACATTAAAATTATGTTTAAATTAGCAAATACTGATACTTTTTACAAAGTAATTGATTACATAGCGAAAGCTTGGGCAGATTAATTTAAATAAGGTTTATTCTTATAGGTGAAAAATACTTTATTTTCCCTTTCTATTTCTTCAAATACTGTAAAATTTAATTCAAATATTGTAAAATTTAATTCAGTAGATAATTGTTTGATGACTTATTTTCTTTTTGCTGATAAGCGTCTATATTGTTTTGAAATATTACATATATGTATATGTATCATTTGAGATTCTTTAAAATAATTTGCTTCAGTGGAATTTTTTTTTTTTAATTAAAGAAAAAGAGAGATATAGGTTGAAAAAAAACTTTTTTTTTTCTTTTTCTAAGTGAGAATTTTGATAATAAAATTTTATTAAAGTAATTGAATAAAGATGAATAAAGTTTAGAAAATCAGAATAAAATTTAGAAAATTGATTAACACTAGAACCGCGGGAAATTTTACTCGAGTTTTCTAAAAATAATACACATCAGAATTTTTATTAAAAACTATTTAACTTATTTATTTAAATACATTTTGTAGAGCTTATATGTAACTTATTTTAAGAAGACTTATCTGGTTTGAATCAGCATCTTTTCACGGAGTCCGGGTCAAAATGACCCGTCTCCGCGGTTCTAGTGTTAAAATATTGGTAAAATTTAAAATTACCGTTAAAAAAAATCCTGGTTATTTAGGAAAAGTTAAAATAATTTGTATATATTTTTCATCTTTGATAAACTGTGCCCTGAAAATTTATATATTAAAAAAAGGAGAACAAAAACTTTAATTAATTTCTAATAGAAATTTAATGTATTACAATACAGGTGCATCACGCAATAAAAGTAAATATTACCTTACATTTGCCAAAATAAAAGCGATTAAAAATTTCTTACAAAATAAAATCAATATATTTATAAAATGAATTATAATAAAATAACTAAATAATTCTTTAATGAATAAGTCTAAAATACTGGAAAAGACTTGCAAATAAATGTATAAAAAACAATAAACAAAAGCATAACACAAACACATTTTAAGTTATAATATACATTTTATATATTAGATCATATTAAGATTATATGCATAATTTGAGTAAAAATTCAAAAAATTTTCTGTAAAAAAAGGTTATTAAAAATACAAAGTGCTATGTGTGAAAAAAAAAGCATTAATGCTCATTTACATACACTTTTCAGGAAAACTATAAGTTTATTTAGATTAAACTTTATAAAATTTTTCAAAAACACAGTACATGATATAGTGAATTAATAAATTTGTTTATTTTTTCAATAATATACTTTTAAAATTTGCACGACATGCAAATATTTAAAAGGACATTGCATAGGAATTTTAAAAATATATAATTAAAAAAATAATTCATTATGTCAGATATTATATTTTGGATATTTTTTTATAAAGTTCATAATAAGTGGATTTATAAATTTTATTTATTTACTTTTAAATGTACCTAAGAAATTTTTTTTAATATAAAAACTTTTCATCATTTAATTAACCTTCTAATATTTTTTTTAGAATAAATTTTGAATCATGCCTAAATAATCTTTAGGGCAATTTAGTGGCTAGCTTTACATCATTAAATAACCTTAAAAGGCATTTTTATGGGCAGCTGTGGGCTAAATTTAATATTTGGGAAACACGACTGGCAGGGAGATGGCGAGCTTCCGTCAGGCCTTTATTTTTTATTGGCCTTTAAAAGAATGAATGTGGCCAGTTTGAGGCTATACACCATTTATGGTAAAAAGTTTGTGGCGTGATTAGCTTGTGGCCATAATGCGGCCGCCGTGACACATTTTTTACGAAGCCGTTACGGCCAATGTTAGTGGGCCTCAATCAGACACTTGGGGCCAAGGCTATCGAAGCCATAAGCGGCCCGTTAGTTATGCGTTTGTTGGGAACCTTGTATCCAGTTCTTTGCGGGACCCTGTATATCATTTTATATATATACTACAAACATTTCTTAGTTTACTAAATGCAGTTCAAAATAAAAATGCATATTTTATTTAAAAACCATCTTTGAGTAAATTACGCCCATATTCAGTAACCTTTCCGAGATCTTTTGTGTAACCCTGTATATCTAAATTTAACTATTTATACAATTACCATTTATACTCTCCATTTAATATGCATACATTTAGCGAAACTTAAAAGCACATATCATAATTCAAAATGCATTTCATCCATGCAACAGTCATCATCCATCATATACAGTACTTCGAATAGAATATATAATATTCGAAATCTTTTGTGTGTCCCTGTAAATGCTATGCACTTCGTATTATGCATAAAATAAGTCACATTAAGCCTCAGCAACGTATATCAATCTGATTATTACATGAAATCGTTTACCATAATTAAAATATGTCCGAAACTGTTCCTCCCTTTATTCTTATGCAATGGAATTCTTCTGAGTAACCCCGTAAATGAATAATAAGTGTCCTTTTCACTACATACTTTACAAAATGCATATTTTAGTGCACTTTGTAAATGCATATAAATTTGAATATGTTTCACGCGGTGTAACATCGTTAAATTTAATTAAAACGATTTCCCCCATAATGCTGTAATCTAAGGAAATTTTTTGACAATCCCTGTAAATACACTAATCATGGTAGAAAATTTATTTTCAATAGTATTCGTGCTAAGTAAACGTTAAGAACGTCAAAAAATTTCATGGAAATCGGAATATATTTATGAAAGTTAGAAAGCGACCAGGCAGACAGACAAACCGAAAGCATAATAACTTTTCAACTTTGTTGGAAAGTGTTAAAAAAATCGAGCCAAAAATATATTAATCAGTAGTTTTATTTTCCTCCTTTTCCCCACAAAAAATTTCTTCCATTGATAATTATGAGTTTTGAATAAAAATATTCATTTGTATGTAACTTATAACTTATTAATTAATATAAGTAAAAAATATTTCTGATTCATTTTAAATATGACGTCATTATGTATCTCGCTCCATTAGCTACTGATATTCATACCCCTTGTATTTTTAATGACTGCTATAAAGTACGTGTTTTATTTCAACCATGACGTCACATTTTCATAAGTGAACCATTTTATTAAAAAAATAATTCTTTTTCATTCTTTTTACTTTTAATTTATGTCGCCATATTTTACACAAAAATTCCCATTAACTAAACATATCCTTGTTAAATATATTATAAAAAAATACACCTTTTATTTTTATTTCAAACGTGACGTCAAATTTATTTTCTTTTAAATTATTTTATTATTCGCGTTTGAAATGAAATAGACGCCCTCTCGCGGACAATGTCTGAAACGAAATAGAACTGATACCGTGTGCATCTTCCGATGAAATCAGTGTTTAAAAGGCCGATAAATAAATAAAAAGTTCTATAATAAATAAATAAATAAACAGTTCTATAACGCATGCAACGTTGAGTTCTTTGTATTAAAATTATCTAAAATCAAAATTTTATACACAAAGTTTAGATTTATAATATAAAAAAGTACATTTGACTGACTCATGGCAAAATAACTTGACAGCAACACAATGCTTGCATGATTCGCTTGCTCCAGCTGCATGGAACAAACAGCATAACGTAAACAAACGATTATCAGGTCTATACAACGCCACCTTTCGGTCATTACAAACGCGAATAGTTTTTCGCGTGGAAATTTTTTATTAAAAATTCATTGCCGCTGAAAAATTATTATTCCAATTTTTTTTCTTGGCAACAGGAAAGGAAAATGGTTAAATTTTATCTGAAAAATGCCTATTGATTTTGTATGAAAAATAATGAAATTTTGAATTATTAAGGAAAATATTTGAATAAAATAAATAAAAATTAGCCTGTGTTCATTCCACTCTTGTAACCTATCCATATGCAAAGTTTCAAAGACATTAATCCATCCGTTTTGAAGCCAAGTTCATTCCAATTTTCGGACACACTTTCACATTTATAATATATATAAGGATAACTATGTTCCAAATTATACTTTCCCTCTTGATTAAACTTTGAATTTTTGTAGTTTTCTAAAGCACAGTAGAAGTTTATCTCTGTATGTAACTGCTTTTGTTAATTCCTCAAATAGTGAGCATTTTCTATTTGTAGTGTTCTGTTTTCATAATTTTTGAATTCCACTCTTAGAAATATAAAATTACCATGTGGAAACATTATTGAATATGATTTCTTACTCAAGAATAGAATACCAGATTTCAGGGTAAAAAGAAAAAAATTACATTTTAATATCATCACATAATAATGACAAATATATATATATATATATATTCTGGTTTCAGTGAGTAAAAATCTAACAGTCAATAAATCCTACGCTATTTTTTAGTTGCAGACCTGAGTAAGCCAAAGTAAAACTTAGTTTTGTTTGAATTTAGATTATAAAACTAAATCAAAACTTTTTTGAGTTGAGATTGAAAAGCTATACCAAAACTAAATATATTTTATACAGGAAATAATATTATAATTCTAAGAAAAAAGTGTTAGTGTAAAAATATATATTTTTTAAACAAACAATGGAATTTTTGAATACTGATATTCATAATAATGACAAAACTACAATAATTTCTTTAAACGAGTATCATTTACTTAAAAACTATACTTATGTAAATAGAATGCATAATTTATTTCATTCCAAACTGCAGACATATTAGCTCAGGTTTTTACATTAGGTTAATTGGTAGTTAAACATGTAACTGAAAAATCATTTCAACAGAGATATGATATAACAAACAATAGCGTTTAATAAAAATTCTTAGGCTGTGGAAAAAAAACTAAACTTTTAAAAGCAGGCTTTGCTATTTTCTTTTTATTTTGTAATATAAAGTGAAAATAATTTTCATTTAATACATATAAATGGGAAAAAATGTTTATTATTTAGTATTCTCTAAGAAAATATAATTTATTTGGGAGAAACAGTCATGAAAAATCAATTTTTCCAATTTTTCCGTTTTTTCCCGAAAAAAACCGGTAAAAAACCAGTTTTTTTCCGCCACTTATATTTTTCCAGAAAATTTACATCTCTAATCAGCCCTGAAATTCGGACATAATTTCCAGGCAGATAACTGATGTTTCATAATTTTTGGAATTGAATTTGTTAATTTTTAGGAAAATTCGGAGCGAAATGACTCTGTTCTTGCATCAGAAAATAGCAAGAATCTTGTGTTAATCGATAGCCAGGAAAAAAAAATTTGCGAAATTTGTCGAACAGTTTTTGGAGGAAAAAAATCGCGAATTTCAACGATTTTTTGCAGTAAAAAACTCACGACAAAATATGTGATTCAGTCGCACGAAAATATAATAAAATTCACAAAAATGTCAGAAGTTGACCGTAGTTTCAAAATGCAAAAAAATTCAGAAAATTCACGATTTTTTTTCTTTGTGTGTGTGTGTGGGGGGGGGGGGGGCCTCTTGTCCACAATATTCTTTTGGGTGGGATTTCAAAATTTCGGGCATGAATCCTGCCCTGAATGTTTTTCCTTGTTCCTTTTTACGACCCAAAAATAATCCAAATCTTGATTTAGCGACCTTTTCACATCCTCCAGAAATTATAACATCTAGAATCAGTGAAGACTATTTTTCTTTCCAACAAATATTACATGCATTTTACTGCACATGGATCAAGATGTTATACAATGTTTAAAAAATATAACGGTAAATAAAAAATACAATGGTATTCTAATCAATAAGAAGTAAAGAAAATTCACAAAATGAGTTTTTAGTGGCTATTCGTACAGCAAATGATTTTAGGCAGGTGTTTTCTCAGGATATAGTTTTGCTTCCATTTTGCCGGATATGTAAAGACCCAAACTTTGGAACTTCAACCTGATGCCCATGGGCTGAAAAAACAGAGATGACATTTGAAGATTCCAATCATCTAATATGCAAATATTATGAAAGCATGTTGTTTGGGTGCAAAATTATACATTTGAAGTTTGAAGATTATGTTGACATTCACAAAGAATTTAAAGCTGAGAAATCAGTTTTTTTAAAAAAAAGATTGAATCTGCAGCTTTCACAATCCTGATTAGATATTCCAAATAATTTTTTTTGCAAGGAAAATGACGATGTTCCATATGTACTTCCAACATTTAAAAAGATGTCACCAAGGTGTATGGAGCATTTACATCAAATTATCTGGAACAAGAGGAAATTCTAACATTTTTAAGAAGTTTCCAACTGTCGTTTGAAGCAAAACCGCATAACTTGAATATTTAAAAAATGTTTTGTAATTTCATAATTTTTAGCCATTTTTTACATTTAAAAATTTAGACTAAATTCTACAAATTTACTTTTTATTGCATAAGTCAATAGTTTTAACTACATTACAATGCTAGGTATTTTTTAAGTCTTAAGATCAGGGTTGGAAAATTTTTTTTTTTTTTTCAAAAAAAAAAAAAAAAATTTTGTTTGAAGCAGGTTTTTTTTTTCTTAAACATCCCTCCTTATTACATATACATGCATATTTATTGATAAAAAAAGACATTATTGGATTATAAGTAGTGTAACTTCATTTAAAAATAATTTAAATTAAATAATTACAATAAATTGGGTAGAGATGCACAATCTGTGGCCTGTGGGCCAAAAGTGGCCCGCAACGGGTTAACATGTGACCCACGAACTTCGTCAATTTACAACTAGAAAAAAAATGTAATTTTTGAGCAAAAGTCGAGAAAAAAATCGTAAATTTCGCCAGTTTACTGCTGGAAAATATAAAATTTTGTCAGTCACTTATGAATCGCAAATTTCACCGGTCATTCAAAGTAGACCGGGCATGGAAAAATCGTTAATTTCATTTATCAAGCACATTTCATTCATCAGGAATGAAAAATAGCGAATTTTGCCCATGAGGCTCGGAAAAATAGCAAATTTAACCGATCGGACACGGAAAAATCATGGTTTTGTCGATCAAAATCGTACAATTTGTTGATTGGGCAAGAAACAATCGTCAGATTTGTTGATGCGCGAAAAAATTGCAAAAATTCATCCGCTGCAGAAAAATTGCATGTTTTCTCGGTTTATCACGTGAATTTCGTTGACGGGGCACGAAAAAAATCGTGAATTTTACGATGATGCACAGAAAAATTGAAAATTTCTTTGATCGGCTGCGAAAAAAATAGCGAGTTTTGTAAATTTATGAAGAAAATTCGCTATTTTCATCTTGCTGTGCAAAAAAATGCAGATTTCGTCAAAATTAATTACAAATTGCGAATTTCGTTGACTGCGCACGGAAAAAATGCAGATTTCGTCAGTTAAATGCTGAAAAAGCGCACATTTCGTCAATCGGACACGGGAAAACCGCAAGTTTTATTGATCAGGTTCTGAAAAATCACAAATTTCATTGGTAGAACATTAGAATATCGCGAATTTTGTCGATTTTATGCAGAAAAGCTGAAATTTTCGTTTTCATATATTCGGTGCAAAAAATTCGTGAATTTCGTCTGTTAGCTTTGCAAAAATTGCTAATTTCGTTGATCAGGCTCGTAAAAATTGCGAATTTTGTCAATCGGCTTCATAAAAATCGCGAAATTCGTCGATAAGGTTTGTAAAAATGGCGAAATGCGTCAATCTGGTATGGAAGAATTGCGATTTTTATCAATCATACGAGGAAAAGTTGCAAATTTCGTCGATCGGCTTTGTAAAAATCGATAATATCGTCAATCATCCGTTGGAAATTGCGAATTTTATCATTCATGCGAAGAAAAATCGCGCATTTTGCCAATCAGTTTTGTAAAAATCGCAAAATTTGCAGATCAGCTTGGTAAATTGCATATTTCGTCAATTGGCTTTTTAAAAATCTCAAAATTCTTTGACTAACTTCATAAAAATTGATAATTTTGTCGATCGGCATCGTAAAAATGTATATTTGTGTCGACTGGCGTCGTAAAAATCGATAATTTTGTTGATCAGCTGCAGTAAAATCGCGAATTTTATCAATCATGCGAAGAAAAATCGCGAATTTCGGCGATTAGTTTTGTAAAAATCGCAAATTTTGGCGATCGACTTCGTAAAAATCGATAATTTTGTCAATTAGCTGCAGAAAAATCGCGAACTTCAGCGATTAGCTTTGTAAAAATTGCAAAATTCGCGGATCAGCTTTGTAAAAATCGCATAATTCGTGGATCAGCTTCGTAAAAATCACAAATTTCAGCAATCGGCTGCGTAAAAATCTCGAATTTGTTGATCGGTTTTGTAAAATTTGTGAATTTTCCCAATCGAATTTTCTCGATCAATTTCGTAAAAACTGCGAATAACTTTCGTAAAAAGCCCAAATTTGGTTGATCAGGCATGGAAAGATGTAAATTTTGTTGATCGGCTCCTTCCCTCTCCTTCATTCATAAAGTTCACATTTTTTCTGGCACCAGCCACTTATCTTTATTTTTAGCACTTTTAATAGAAGAATATTTACTCACTTGAATAAAGTCAAGGAATGTTACTACATCTTGAGAATAATTTTTGCTATATCTGTTATACATACAAACGTACAAACTGCTGTATATCCTTACCAACTGAATTGGATGTTTTGACTGGTTAAGCAAACAAAAAGGGATATTCCCCACCCGACCCAACTTTTCTCTGAAAATATATTTAATATCTGATTATAGGCCAGAAATTACCTTCGAAATCGAATTCTCTTCATGTTATTGATGTGGCCCACGACCACGCAGACATATTTGTAAGTGGCCCTTCTCTTGAAAAGGTTGTGCATCCCTAATTTAAACAATATTTACAAACAGTCTTATGCTCAGAGAATAAATTACTCTACACAGTGAAACATGAATAGTCTGAAAATCTTTATAAACAATCTTTTGATTATTAATAATAAAGATTTGGATGTAATTTGATAAATATAATATTCTTTTTCACAATTATTCAAATAATAAATTTCAAATACTTTTTGGGATTTAGATATTTTGAGTGTGTGGCAGTTTGAAGTCAATATTTTTGGTCATTAGATTCAGCGATAACAGGCCAAAAAATAAGATTGTTAAAATTAAAATGCTATAACTAACACCCAATCTTTGAATACCCTCTTATTCAACTTCGTATTTTGATTTTAAATCAAAATAAACTCCCCAATCAAGATTTTTTTTTTGTTACAGCTTGAGCATAATCTTAGAAAGCAAAAGCATAATGATATGTTATTAATTACGTTAATCTGGGTTTTTTTTTTTTTTTTCAAAAAATGAAATATTTTATACTAAATATTGAATATTTTAAATTTATTTTATCTCTGATCAATTCACACCTTTGAAGCTTTTTCTTTAAAGCAATAGATATGTTCACAAACACATACTGATAATAATCCTATACCAAAAAAGTGACCTAAATTCACTATATCTAATGTTTATTACTGAAATAAAGTGTTGAAAGTAGAAATTGTATATATCCAATTTTCTGAAACATGTAAATTATAAAGAAAAAAAGAAAAATTCATTGGATTTCTTCTAAAAAAAACCAGTTGGTTTAAACCAACATCTAAATACATATATCAGTATAGCTCTTGTTACAGTAAAAAAAAAATTACTTATCGGTAATTGTCCTGGGTGTGATTGATAATTACCCTGTTGCCAGGGTAATTAACGATCTTTGAAACTTTAAAATTCAAAAATATTTAAATAATATTTTAATCAAAGTCTATTTGATTGAATAAATACATGAAGCTTTAACCATACTAAATTTGATTATAACAATTGAAATAATTAAAAAGAGATTTAGATGTTAGTGTTTTTTTATTTGCCCGATACAGTTCATTTCAACATTTAAATCATAATACTAGTGTTCACTCTAGAAATAAAAAGGGCATGGTGCTATTCACTAAAAAGGGCACTACTGCAGCAGAAAAGGGCACTTTTGCAAGAAAAAATATGTTATTGCCTTTAGAAGGGAAAAAAGAAAGCGGGAAAATACATAATTTTTAAGTAAGATAAATCAAATATTAATTTTGAATGATTTTATGATATAAAAATTAAAAATTCAATTAAATTAAACAATGATTGAATAGTTTGATGTTCTTTTTCTTAAAGAAATAAAAAATTCTATAATTTTTGAACACACAAATTTAGAAATACTACGGAATAGAATAAATATTTATTAAAAATCTCTGAGTAAAACCAGTGGTGCATTTTTCTACTTTTAAAAAGGGCAGGGTGCATTTTGCAAATTTGAGAAAGGGCAGGGTGCTGCACCCTTCAAAAATGGCCTAGAATGAACACTAATAATACTTTAAGTTCTTTAAAATGCATATGAATTCTGTTTTGACATAATGAAATTTGTGAAGATAATGCATAAAGATTTTATTGCTATATTTGAAGCATACCATTTCAGAGCTTGAAATCAGGGTTGGTAAGTTTTAAACACTCAGATGGTTTTATCTGTCATGTCAAAAAGCCCTTTGACATAGTTTTTAAAAATGACTGTCAAAAACTCATATTAGGCTCAAAAGGGTCTGAATATAAATATAACCAACATACAAAGAGATGATTGAGAAAAAAATAAGAACAAAACAAAAGAGAGATTATATAGATATTGTTTTGCAGCTTAAAGATAAAGTTTTGTTGTTGAGTCAACATTGCAATGAAACATTTGAATGATTTCATTGTCAATAAAATAAAACTATATTCATCAATACAGCCTAAAACAAATTTTAAAACCGATTCTCTTTAAGCATAGATCAATTAATTTAAAATTACAGGTCAAAAGCTAAAAGTTTCCTTGACTAATGAACATAAATAACACAAATACCATGTTTACTGGCAAGTATTGGAGAATATTCAAAATATTTCACTGATATAGTACAAGAAAATAACTTTTTTCTACTTAAAACTTATTTTCTTTTAAAAGCATTTTATTTTTATCAATAAACGTATAATCATAAAGACTGCCAAGTATGTATTACATCTTAAAACATTATGCTAGCACAATATTCCTGTTTTATAATAATTTTCACATATATTTAGCTTAAAGTTATCTTAAAAGTGCAGCCAGATTTAACAATTGCATATTAGAAATCAATCTAGGATAAGTTTTTTGTGAATATTTAAATATTTTTTTTAACTTTGTACATTAAGCATAAAACTTACTTAAATATACAAAAATAATTGATAATATCAGTAAAAAAGCTATTTAATTCCAAAATTAAATGGTAAAAGCAAAAAAATATCGTTGTGATTAAGCTTAAACACACTTAAAATAAAAATTTTAAAAGAGCTAAAATTTTCCACTTCTATCCGAAACAAAACATTCGTAATGCTTAGCAAAAGATGTCGTTTACAAGCGATATATGAATTTGTTTACAAAAGATATATTTTTACGAAATGAATATGTTTACAAAAGATATATGAAACTATATACTTACTTTTCTTTTGTCAAGCTTTTATTTTTATTTTCTTGTCACATGTTCATGGTCATAAGTCACAACACAATGCTGCCGCGTTCTTATTTCAAAATGAAATTCCAAATAATCACAGCGTTGCCAAACGATGAATTGCAAGATACAAAATGTTTTCGATATTCCCAGCGCCACCTAGGGTAAGGATTACCAACAGAAATACGGCAAAAGTTCGTGCGTTTCCATGGCGCGGTGGGCCGGCGCATGGTCGATCAGTGGAGGTCTATCAGAATTTTATCTGATGGTTTCAAACAGCAAAGTTGACTGCTGTTGTCCAGCAGTGGTCATGCAGTGGTAGGCCAATAGCCAGCACTTTCCCATCATTGCCAGCACCTATCTTGCTGCTGGCCAGCATTTTTCTCTTTGCTGGGTATTGTTATTGTAATTCCGTTTTATAAATAGAAATGCTCGCAGATAATTTTAAAATGGATATAATTTACGCACAATTTTTTAAAATTTACCCAATTGATTTTCTCTATGTTCGTTATTTAAAATCAGATACGAAAAACACATTTTAAGAATCCTGTACCTCCTCCCCCTCCTTTTTTTCTTCAAAAAGGCATTTTGTGTATATACTTGTGGATGGATCTCAAAATGTATATCATGGTTAAAAATAGAATTTTAAAAGAGAGAAAATTAAAAACTATAAACACGAAAAAAGTTTTCTTTAATTTTATTTTATTTAGTCTATTTTTCCAGGCAGGCGGGTATAAGTAATTCCTTGAAACTGAAAAAAATGTTGATAGATTTATAAAATGAAAAATTTATAAAGTAGGTATAGAAAACTTACAGATATTCACTCATCATTTAGAAATTTGCACAGGCCTGATTTTTGAACCCAACCTGGCCTGAGCGAAACCCATATTAATATTAAAATTTCTGTCCGGTTCTGATGCATACAAAAACAATTAATTCAGATCTGGTCTAACCGGCTCAATTTTTACGAAATTTTTCCATTTTTTTTAACATACAATTGGGATGATTTTAAGGAAGACTGTATGTATAAATATGGGGAAATTTTACAGAATATTTTAAATTAATATGCGTCCGTAGGACAGAAAATATACAACAGCATTGTTAATGATTATAAGGACTCGTAGGTACATCAACATCCATTAGGAAATTAATTTAACTTAGAATAACATATGGGAAAAGAGGATTCAAAACACAATAATTTTTGCAGCTGTATAATACAATAAAACTTTTGAAAAAAAAAAAAAATCCGTATTTTATAAAGGCTCAAATATTAAGAAGAAACTTTCTGACACATTATAAAAATCAGAAAAATCTGTAAAACTTAGCTTGGCCAAAAATTTTTGCCAAAAATGTACATATTTTTAAATTGCCATTATTCTACAAGTGAACAGTAAAATTTATTATTTTTATAGAATTATAATTTCTAGGCAATTAAATTAAAATACGATAAAACATGTGAAAAAGAATCTGCGTATGAAGGCATCTTGTTTTAAACGAGAAAATGTTTTTATGCATACAAAATAAATATAATAATAAATGAGATAAGAATATAATACATTTAAACTTGCTAAGGAGGAAACTTGTCGTTACTGCAAAAATGTTTTAAAGCAATTCTGTCTTAAAAGATTTTACTGTGCAATAGTTTTCAGATTCTTAAGTTTCCAATACATAAAACATGGATTAACGATGCTAATGTTTACTGAAATATTTGCAAACAAATATAGATAAATTGAAAAATAAAAGTCACATTACAGGCGCTTCTTTAAAGAGGAAGATTATAAATATGAAAGAAAGACTAAAATAAGTATTTTTTGTGAGAAATCCAGTATAAAAGTTATGGAACAATTTTTTAATCATATCAACGTAAAAATCCATGTTTTCTAGAAATTTAGTGAGACCAAAACCTTAACTTTTTTTTCGGGCTGAGGCAAGCCAATAACTTTCATGTACGCCAAAGTGGGATCGGGTGGGACTTTTAAATTTTTATATCGGGCTGGACCATTAATTTTTTTGTACGGGCCCAACCGGACTTGGGTTGGATTTTTAAATTTTATACCGGGGTGAGTAATTGACTGTTTTTGTACGGGTCGGGTCATGGCCTTGAAATTTCGGTCCATGTTGACACCTAGCTTGCGTTTTAGTTCTCGCGAAATAAAATCTAATACAAGTGACTTTTTTTACATAAAATTAAAAACAAAATGCTCAAAAATTTATTTTTGCACGATACATCTGATATGAAAAAATTGCATCATCTTTAAACCAACCTATCAGTTGTGCTTCCACAAATGAGCCGAATCACAATGTCGACTGCTCAAAATGCGCATCCCTAACTGAAAAGCACACTGACCATGTGTATCGAGGCTTCTTATTGATATGTTTTCTTGCAATGGAGTTCATCTGTGGTGACGTTACAACTTCAGAAATTGGACCAAAACAAACTACAGAGCTCAGAAAAGATAGAGATGAAATGTGTTGTTTTATCGTGAAGCTGGAAATTCAACCCTAAAACGGATTTAAACAAGTTACAATCCGATCCAAACACTTGCGGATCGCTTTTAAAACTTCACCCAGTTCACTGAATTAAGCGTTTGAACGTTATCTGATTTCATATTGAAAGCCTTTTTGATTGTATATAGTATCTCTAACACACTCTAAACTCTCTCGGTTTGTTTTGACCCAATTCCCATGGAAATGCGGAGATGAATTGTCTGTGACGTCACACTCATGAGCTCTATTACATTTTAAAACATAAAACGAGAAAACTTATTACCATACAGGCAGTGATGGTAACCTCGTCACTGAAATTTTCCCTCGAAATTTCCCTCATGAGCTGAATTTTCCCCTCAAAATTTCCCTCGTGAGCTCAATTTTCCCCACACTGTTAAATTCGGCAGTGCTGCCCTCTATTTGCAAATGATCAAAATATATTTTATACTACTTTTCATTTTGGTTCTTCAAAACAAAAATTTTTCAATCAATCGAAGAACATAAGTAATTTAATAAACATAAACATAATATAAAAATAAATTCTTAAGGCAATAATGATGACTATTTTTTTTCAAAACTTTTATTCATTCATGAAAGTTTTATGAAACAGAAGTTTATTTTTGTTATTTCTCTAGAATGAATTGGTTAAAATTAATTTTTCTGTTCACACAGTATTTATTTTCAAACATAAAAAGTTTATTCTGATGAAAATAGAAGCAGATTCCTTACAATAAATTACAGAGATAATGTCAGTAAAGAAAATTAAAATTTCCAAAATTATTTTTATCATATCAATAAAAAATAAACTTTATCCAAGAGGGATTTTAATGACCCCGGGTGGGGGGGGGGTTAAGGAACATTATAGAATTCTGGGAAGGAAATTACAGTTTTGATCATTGAAAAGAAAACACAAAATCTCACATCTTCAGGAGGGGACATGTCATTGCTCGGGGGGGGGGATGTCCTCCCCAGGCCACCCTTTGAATTCAATACTGCGTGCACATATTTATATATATTTGCGAAGCCATTCGTATTGAAATATTTTTTTTCTTACTTTCAATTTCTCCTCAGAAAAATTATTTTTCCTTTTAACGTTGATTGTCGCAACATTCGAGTCTTCTTTTTTATCCAAATCCATAGCTATAAAACACTAAAATGTAACTTTAGAGATACTACACTATACACATTCTAGAAAAATTTTAACTAAAATCTAAAGCTAAAAAATTGTTTTCGTTTTACGCTTTTCTCAAGCAAGCGAGCGATCGAAACCGAAAATCGAATACAATAGTTCCGACTGACGTCATAACCTTTTTTTCCCCCTTTCCAAAAATCTCCCAGGTTTCTTTTTATTCATTGCTTTTGAGCTTTGAGCGATAAAATATCGGTAATTTTGATTGGTTGGTGAAAAATTGGCGGCATGTGGTCACGTTCTTGAATCTGATCTATTAAATTAGAGAAGTTTAGTTGTATTAAGCTTCGAGAGTCAATGGAACGTAACATCAATATTCAGCGAAATAGTTACGATGCAATTCGCCAAGAAATTTGAAAAAAAAGTCGAAAGTAAGAGTTTTCTAAAAAGTTTTGCGGAAAGAAAGGGAAAAAGCGCGTCTATGAGAGTGGAATGGGAAATTCTTAAAATTTCCCACAAAACCTCAAGTTTCCCCTTTTTCCCACACAGCTCTATTTTCCCCACAGATGTGGGAATTTTCCCACAAGTTACCATCACTGCATACAGGCGCTCACTCGTCAATGTAAACAAAATTGTGAATTTCAGAGCAATGATGTAGAACGTATATTTTTTCATAACTAAATGATTAATTAATTTTAGTGGTGTGAGTTTTACATTTTATGAAGGTTACTTTTCAATACGCTACAGCAAAACAGAGCTTTCAAATTCAATCCTGTATAGTTCGATTTACATATTCAAGATGCTAAATGCATCTCCACTGTTTTTCAAAAGAGCTAAAAAGGGAACATCCTTCATTTAAATTGGCAAAACCTGTTACGAAGGAATATTCAACACAAGATCTAATAAAATTTAAATTGATTGTTTTGAATGTTTGAAAAAAAAATATGGAAAAACGTGAAATAATTCTATAGGTATCATAAAATAATGAACGATTTCCACATTGTCCTGAACACTAAAAAAATATACATAATAATGAAGCTACTAATGATATGTTTTATCGAATGATTTCATATCGTCCTGATATTTTATTTACAGAAATTTTCAGCAATAAATATCATCGGCTATAAAGTCTCTTACCTCAATTTTTAACTCGTTGGATGTGCCAATCCCAAAACTTTCTTCTATCTCATACGTACATTTTAATATTTTAAAAAATACCTACACCTGTTGAGGCTTTAATAATTTTAATTCAATACTATACCAACTTTTATTTTCATCTTAAATTTCTGCTCAGTCAATTAATCTGAATAAAAACGAGCTTACGTCTCTGCACGAGCCGATGGACAATAGAATGTTAGTCAGATTTTTTCCAAAATGGAAGAAAATCCTACCAAATTTAAACGGTATACCCTTATTTCCGAAGTAACATTCAAAACTTTCAGAGTATAACAAATTAAAAAACAATATAACAAAATTGCAATTTAACAAATTACAACGAATATTTGGAAGATGATGTTTTGAAAGACGAAAATTTTAAAGACTTATAAATAAAATCTATATTTAAATTATCAATAATAATAAACAACATTTTTATGATGATCATAGCAAGTCATATATTATGTACGCCATGCATTAAACATTAATATCCTTATACCAATTATTAAAAAAACAAAAAAAACAACAACAAAAAAAAAAACAGTGGTTTATAGATATACAACTTTGACGGTTTAAAATGTACATTTTTATTTGATGGAGTTATTCAGACTGACCTCTGAATGCCTCATATTACGTATAATTTGGATTAAACATTGATATCCCTGGACCCATCATAAACAAATTTTTAAATGAAATTTCACTTTTACAAGTTTCGGAGCTGCAATTTTTTAAATTTCTAAATATCGTACATTTTAAATTTTTGCGTAGAGGGAAAAAATGCACTTTTTGTGAAATTTGCTTGAAATTTTTTATCACAATTTGTTTTCAAAATATTATTATGTTTTAAAGTTTTTATTACTTTTTTTTTTTTTTTTTTTTTTTTTTTGTAATCGTGGCAACAGAAGTTTCCTAATTTCGGACATTAAACATAGTTTAATCAGAAAACGAATAAAATAAAATAAGTTGCGGAATTCAACCAATAAAAAGATTCAGATAGTCTTCAGATTTCCTAGTTCTCCAGCGAGGACAACAACTATTTCCTAATTAGTGAAAAAGTATAATAAATTAAAAATGAATTCGGTGTGCGGAGTGATACGTCCAACAAAATTCATTAAATGAATCGACTGCCTAATATGAGTAAACGAATGCCATGAATCGTATCTTGTTTACGTGCATAGAATTCAAAGAAAAGATTATTAAGTGATAATATTATTCATCAGTATTACTATTTGTATTATATTCATCATCATTATTATATTATTAATAAGCATTATTATTATTCATCAGAGGTAAGTTTTCTCAGGGCTTCTTATAATCTTTAATTATGATTAAAATTTTCAAATTTATTTCCAGTGATTTGTCTATCGTAATATCTCCTAATTTTAGACATTCTCGTCTAAAGTGTTTCTTGACTTCATCTAATGAAGGGAAGGGGGGGGGGGGGAAGAAATCCCGCATTGTCTATTTAAATTCTTTCCTAAATTACATTCTTTCTGATAAACATGAGGAATATTTTTTTTCTTATTAAATATATAAAATATTTCAAATAAATTAAGAGAAAAAAAATTACAAAGAAGACTATTAATGGTTTTTAAAAAAGATTTTGTAAAGTGAAATAATAAAAACAATTTTTAAAAACTGTGCTTATATAAACAATAATATAAAATAGAATACTTCATGATTATTATTTGTAATTATTTTTTATTTGTTTCATATTTGAAATTTACGTCTGAAATTAAGTGTTTTTAAACGTAATCTGCTTATTTTCTTATACATACACAAAAAAATTTTCAAAGCAAACATTAAATTACAAACTAAAATAAATCATAAAAACACACGAATTTTTATGTTGACAAAATGCAGGTATATTTATTAAATAATTCATTAAAAAAAATTCTAGAAACTATATGAAAGAGCCCAAGCGGTATAATTAAAATGTTAGAAATAACTCATTTGTAATCACATCACCAAATACTTTTTTTTTTTTTAAGAATTAAAAAAAAAAAAAAAAAAAAAAAAAAAATTGTTCATATAATAACGAATTTCTTAACTAAACATTTAAAAAAATATTTCTTCTAATGTCAAACGGCATCTAACAATTTATTTAAATTATTTGAGGTAACTTCATTTATAGTTATGGAACAAAAGTATCAACGCTCTTTTATTACTCATCTTTTAAAAACAAAATTTTTAAAAGATTTTTTCTATACACGTATAAAACATTTGAATAGCTACTGGAAAAAAAATCATAAGCTGAAATCAAGTAATACTTTAGACGTGAATGTCAGAAATCGGAAAAAAAATTGCTACAGGCAATGAATCCTGAAACTACATCAGAAAATTTTATTTAACACGTTGACTGCCACGTCACTCATCGGTGACTAACGCCGAACTTTCCGTTTAGGCAGCGTCATTCACCAGTGACAGACAGTTAAAAATACGATATAAAGCTAAAATCGTTTTAAGCTATCATTGAAAAAATATTTAAAATTTACTTAAAATTTATTTAATACAGGAGTATACTTTCTTAATAGTTACTTAAAGCATTATATGTAATTTTTCCAGTTTCGGTGTCAAACACTGTGTAACTCAACGCGTTAAGCACACATTGAAAAGATTGAACATAAAACGAAAAATTTACACTTGGTGTCACTTGATAATTTTTTCTTGAAATTAAACTAAATCAAATTTCGAGAAATAATTCCACAGAATGCGAAACACGAGGTTCTTTAAACGACAGTTTGCTGAGAACTGGTACAAGGGCGGGGAAATAGATAGTTGCGAGGTCGTCGAGCGAGTAACCTTCTTCAGTGACGTCAAAGAGGATCGGATTCCCTAAATGTTCCTTTTAGAATATTGAGACAGTAATGCTCTTACCCCCTTCATTCATTTCAGTACGGTATACTCCAGTTTCATCCATCATAGCTCCACCCACATCCAAATCGATATTTTAAAGCGCACGCCTATTTACTCATACCGAAATGGTCCTTGAGTTTGATAAATATTTCGGAAGGAACTTGTATGCGGAATTTTTGACTTTCCGGACGGATGGGACAAATGAAATGCCTCTTGTACAAGTTACCCAATATCATTAAAATAACAAAGGGAACTAAAGAAGACTTCCTTAAATGTACGGAAATTTCGGAATAGTTTCAGTACCTTCTCGAATGGAATCCGTATTCAACCTTTAAAGGATTTGCTGGGAATTAAGTTGAAGGAATTCAGAAATTTCATCGCAATATCACAATAAGACGAAAGGAAAAAAAAGTCTTAATTTTGTACTGTTGCTAAAAAAAAGAAAAAAAAAAAAAAAAAAAAAAAAAGGGGGGGGGGGTGTATTATTTATAGTGAATTTATCAAACTCCTAATTTGGCCTTGTGTTCCTATTTACAATATTGAGCTTTCCGCTTGTTTATGTAATTGCAGTATTTCAAATTTGATACTTAATAGTTCAAAAATTATTAATAATTATTTATATAGATGTGAAAAATTGTATTTTCCGTTATTTCTATTATTATTATTCACTAGATTTCAAAAAATATATAATTCTGTTTAATGCTTAGCAGAAATTTTAACGTTATGACTTTTACGATTAGGTTAAATAAAAGTAGTATATAAAAAATTTCAAACTATGCGATGCAATTTTCGAATGAATAAAGATAATAAATATTATTACCAATGATAATCAGTACCGAAAGTGTAACGGTAAAATATTAAAATGATATCAAAGCTTTAAGGAAGAAATGTATTTATTATATTTACTTTTGCAATTTTTGTTTCGAGCCTGCAGGTCAATTTTGAAATGGGGGACAATTTTCAGGCGCCTGAAGAAATATCTCACCTCTTATCTACAGTTCTTTCAAACATTAACAAAGAACAGATAAATTAACATCTGAATTCAATTTATTAATTGTCGAAAATACCTATATATTAAGACGAACATAATCATAATTAATACAACAGAGCAACAGCACTATACACTCTGACACAAGTTCGAATCCTGGCCCATGTTATGTAAGCTAGGGCCAGAATTCACTGACTGTTGAATTATTGCATTAATAGTGATCCTTCCTGTCTTAATATATACGTACCTTTAATAATTTATAAAGTATTTAACTTTTGAAATTCCATTAGATATAATTTCATAACAATTTTTTTTTCTTTTTTTTTTTTGGCTGTTACGAAAAAGGATATCGGGTTGAATGATATTGTATGTCCAGAATTTCTGAAAAATATGTTGGAAGATATTAGCACTCTGAAAAAAAAAAATCAGAACTAATGGTACGGGATCGAATCAGTGAATTTTAAATTCGGTGAACTACATAAATGAAAATTGAGAAAACAAAACAAATTATACACTCACACCAGTAAAATTAAATGATTATTTTGAATAAAATAAAAATGTGGGGTTTTTCCATTTGTTAGAAATCAATAACACACTTTAATTGAATAACAGGTGAACGCCTATACGGGAGTAAGTTCGCCTTGTTGATTCTTATAAAAATATCAAATCCTGGATAGTCCTGTGTCCCACCAGCGGGCGAGAATTTCTGACCTATCAATTACTAGATGGAAGGTGCTGGGTTCGAACCCAATCGTGGCTGTCGGCCTAACCGTTCGGAGTTTTCGTGGTTTTCTTCGAACCTTGCGTAAATGCGGGATAGGCTCCCTTAGAAAGACCCCCACGTAGGGCACTTTCCCCTGGGCTATATCCGTCGTGCAGATAATCGGCCGACATAAAATAAACCCACACTGAATAGCCCTACAATATCAACTGTAACTTGATACCGCGCCTCTTGAATCATTCAGCATTCCATCGTTGAATGGTGCTGCCATCTACAGGAAGGATAAATGCAGCTATATCGTTCTTATGCATTAAATTAAACTGTGTGTTATAAAAAAGGGGGTGAAATAAATGCACTAGAAATTTACTTTGAAAACCAAAACGTAGTACAGTGAATTGTTTCATGTAATTTCCTATCAAATTTCAGTTACATAGAGAACTACTTTAAATAGCTGTTTAAATTTAATTTAAATTTCTTATATTTTAATTTTTATTCAATAGCAATAATGTAAGGATTTACACTCTTTATAAAAAGTTTAAATGAATTAATATATGTATTGTATTAATATTATACAAATTACTATAAGATATCAATAAAATACTAATATAATATAGTTAATATTATGTAAATTTTATGTTATTGTATGGATATCATACTCTAATATATTATTACATAAATATTAATGATTATATAATTAATATTTTATAATTAAAAGTAATTATGAATTTATACTTTTTATATAAAAAAATTACTATTATATATTATACTATCACTATATAGATTACTATAAAATATTACTATGATATAATTGATATTATATAAACTAATATTATTATATGAGTACTATATTTTAATTTATAATGGAGAGAAATTTATGAATTCATACTTTTTATAAAACTAGGGAGCTCTGCCCCCCCTACGAACGTAGCTCCCTGTTCACATACCACCAATTCGAAAAACACGCTAATTTGATCAGCTTTTAAAAAATTGCGAAACATTTGTCAATTTTTTTTTTTTTTTTTAATTTCCTGTAAACGTGTTCTCCTATTCATTTCCCTTTGATTGGGAAATTTTAAGGTCTAATCAGCTACTGTTACATACATACTGACTTTTTACATGCTTGATTAAACAAGATCCGTTGAACAGTAAAATATACAGTCTTTGCCTCATGTTATTTTTCGAGCTGCAGTATAAGAAAAACAAGTTGGAAATTGCACGTGAAGCGTAGCAAATGACGTGCGTTCGTACGAAAACGAAGTTTTAAAAATATCACTCTCATATATCAATCTCATAAAATTATAAATAATTACAATTAAAATGAGCACCAAACAATGTTCTCCCTATACCATTATGGAATGGAATACTTTTGTGTGGCCTTGTAAATCAATAACAAATATTCTTTGCACCACAGATTATGTAAAATGTATATTATAATACATACTTTATAGGTGTATGTAAATTTTATTACGTTCTAATGAGTGTAACACCATTAAAATGCATCTGAAACTGTTTTCCCCATTAACGGTAATGTAACGGAATACTTTTGATTGTCCCTGCAATTGAATTATGCATCCGATTTTGATAAAATCCAAAATAACTCGATAAAATTATGTAATAATTATGTATTTAAAATTTCAAATGATTAAAATGCATTTGAACCTTTTTTCCCCATTGACCGTAATGTAACGGAATCCTTTTGATTGTTCCTGTAATTGATCTATCCTTCCGATTTTCATAAAATTTGAAATGATTCGACAAAATTATGTAATAATTATGTATTTTAAATTTCAAACGATTCGGTTGGTTAGTTTTTGCGTTGTTATATGCGGACGGTCAGACAGACGGACGGACTGAACGACAACAATAGGTGCTACGTATTTACATAATTACGAACGCACCTAAAAAAATGATTGGTTTTATTTTATGTCGGCTGAGTATCACACGAGGGATATGAGCCCTTAAGAGGTGGGGTGCCCTCCGTGGGGGTCTTTCTAAGAGAACCTATTCCGTATACACGCAAGGAAATTCAAGGTTCGAAGAAAACCACAGAAAACTCCGAACGATTAGGCCAACGGCCGCGATTGGGTTCGAGGGCAGCACCTGCCGTCAACCAGTTGGGAGGTCAGAACCTCTCGGCTGGGGCCCCGAAAAAAATTGAAGTAAGGCATTTTAAAATGCTTCATGTAAATCAGATGTAATAAAAAAACATGTGTATCTTTTTCGTTTTAATATTCACGTGAAAATACTTTTGTTTTTGAAATTAAATGTTATTTGCGCAGTCTTAGAATTCACAATAATAATTTAAAAGATTATATACAAATATGAAATAATTGTATCGTTTAAATATTTTTTAAATTTTAACTGTTTTGCAATATTACTTGGTCATTTTAAATAAGACATAATTTCGTTTACTTGATACTCTTGACGCACTAAAGAATTTATTTATTATTTAGAAGTTTTCTTTCTCTTTTTGTAAGGATACCTTTATTGCTAAAATAAAACTATTTTTTATTTCTATTGTTTTAGAATTCACTACAATAGTTCGAAAGATCATTTAAAAATTTGATATGTCACTTAAATATATTGTTTGCAATACTTTGTGTGTCCCTGTAAATACTGTGCTCTTCATATTATGTATGAAATAACACATATTAAGATTTTGCGACGCATATATATTTCATATGCATGATATATTTTAATATCTTTAAAAAAATCGCAACTAATCTCCGCCCTATAGCATTATGTACCGGAAGTCGTTTGGCGTGGCCCGCAATGAATAATAATTATTCTTGGTACCGCATATTCTTCACAATGCATAGTCAAATCCGTAAATTCATATCCATTTCAGTATGTTTGAAAGAGTTAACAACTTTAATATTTTTTTGAAACGATTTTTTTTTTCATAGCCAGTAATGAGGAATTCGCACACTTGGAAGAATTGATCATTTTTATATTTTTTCTGATAAATACACATCCAAAGTTTTCAAAAATGTTATAAAAAACGGAAAAAAATAATTAATAATTCTAGAACTATTGCTAAACACGATTATTTAAATAATTAATCGCAAACGTTTGTTGAAATCACATGACTCCAAACTAGGCCGTCACTTACTATGACGTCACAGTTCATGACATGCCAATGTTTACATTTTGTTAGCAAGTGGCGATTGCATTCTCTTGATATCCAAATTTGTTTCAACTTGGGTTTTCATAATAATTCATCATTTGTTTGTCTGTTTTAAATATATGATGTATTTTTTTTCCATTTACGGCTGTTAACGCATTTTACTGAATTCATTATTTTAATGTTCTTTTTCTCTTTAAATATTCACTTGTAAATATTGTTTTATGACGTAATTTTAAACATTTCTCGCTTTTAAATCATAATTATTTAATTCTCATTTGAAAGTATTTTTCTATTTGTGATAGTTGTGTGTAAATAATTGCTTTTTTTTTTTTTTTTTTTTTTAATTTGACGGAAATATTATTCTTCGATCATTGAGCAACAATTTAAAATAATATTCTATTGTAAAATATGTAAAAAGAATCTCTTAAAATGCTGAAAATTTGAATTTAAAATGGAAATAACTCCTTAAAAGATGAGTCAAATTAAAAATTTAAATTCAGTTTGAACAACGGGAACTTCTAATGTATAAAATGACTTTAAAATATCTAAATTCCTGTATATAGTTTTTGCATCTAATAAAACTTATTTAATGGAACGATTTCAATCAACTTTAACATCAAAGGTCTCTTAATATAATTGTTCGATTTAAAAACTGTGTCTACCAGCGTATTTATCAAGCATTTTGCTATAATACTACTAATTTTCATATTTTTGTGTACAGTAGTTTTCTTATTATTAGTGAAGAAATATCGTAGGTCACAAAAAACTCCTTTTCAGCGGCGGTGATAGCGTATTTACTTTTCTTTTTCTTTTTTAGAATCGAAAGATCAATTAAATTAAATATTTATGGAAGCAATAACATAGCTTACGGTGGTATTTCTATTGCATGAAATAGTCATGAAATCATGACTTGTTATATTTCCCAAAAATACCATAAATATGAAGACAGAAATAAAAAAGAACAAAGAAAGGGCATTACTTCTATAATGATAACTAAAAATATTATATTCAGTTAGTTTATAAAATAATAACTAAAAACGTTTTTTTTTTTTTTTTTTTAACCTATCAATATTTTATCGATTCAAAATTATGTTTAAAAAATACAAATTTTAGGGAGGCCTCCTAGTCGAAATTGTTATTATTCCTTACCAATGTTTTAGTATAGTAATGTAGATCAATCAATTAAGGCGATCAGTGTAATATTGCATATTTTTATTGTAGTTAATATTTTGTCATTGTTACATTACATTTCAACTCAATATCCCTACTAATGGCTGAGAGGTTCTGACCTCTAAACTGGTACACGGTAGGTGCTGGGTTCGATCGCGACTGTCGGCCTAACCGTTCGGAGTTTTCCGTGGTTTTCTTCAAACCTTGGATTCCCTAGCGTAAATACAGGCTAAGTTCCCTTAGAAAGATTGCTCCACCAGTGGTCGCGAGGTTCTGACCTCCAAACTGTTAATAGATAATTTAAATTAAATATATTACCGAAATAATAACATAACCTACGGTGATATTTCTATAGCATGAAATCATGACTTGTTATATTTCACTAAAACACAATAATATGAAGACAGAAATTAAAGGAAAGGGAGAGGAAAGAGGTTATTGTAGTTGTTGTTAGTTTATAAAATAATAGCTAAAAACATTTTTTTAATCAATTTTACCTATCAATGTTTTATTAAATCAACATTGTGTTTTACAAAAAAAAAAAAAAAAAAAAAAAAAAAAATATTGAGGCTTTTTAGGCGAAATTTTTATTATTTCTTACCTATGTTTTAGCATAGTAATACAGATTAATCAATTGAGGCTTTTAATGATGAATATAATATTGCATATTACGGGTTACGTTTCCCCCCTTAGAAATGTTACATTACATTTCAAGCCAATAAATCTGCCACATTTCTCACATGTAAAAGTAAGATTATATGAATCATGCACATATATGCATGAATATGAATAAATTCAAATATACATCTATACATATCTCTAAAAATTTTATTTTTGTATTTATGTGTTTATAATATATTTGAAAAATTTATATGATTTAGATAATATCTGCTATTGTAATTTTCACAAAATGATTGAAATAACAGTGACATTCAAATATATTACTACTGTACACAATAATCTAAAAATTTAAAAACGTCGCAGATCTGGATTCTAATTGGGACCAAAAAATAATGTGTCTGTTTTATGAATTATTACTAACTAATATTGTTTAAAAAATAACCTAATTCATTTCTAAACATACATACATGTAATGTTTCGATTTGTACAAACTGTCCAAAATTTCAGTACTGTACAAATTGTACAAGTACAATTGTACAAGTTGTACAAATTATTATTGTTTGAACTATATCTAAGGGGATTGGGCGAAAAAAAAAAGGATTTCTATGTAAAATGTTAATTATAACCGTATTTATTATTGAGAATTATACATTGAAAACTAATGAGCGTACACACATATTATAGTTATTTAAAGAAAACCTTCAATTTTAATTCTACTACACTTCCACTATTATATAAATACAAATGAACCAGTAACTGGTAATAGCAATATGTGAAAGATAAGGCTTAAGATAAAAACTTAAATCACTATAGTTCTAAGATAAAAAAAATTTAAATTATTACTTTTTTTATGCATTAAAAATATTTATTACATTTTATTAAAATGAATTGCAATTTAATATTGTTAAATTTAATTGTAATTAAAATTTAATTTAATTATCTAATTGACAATTAGAAAACAGCAAAGCAACTATCTTTATAAAACGGAAGATTACTTTCGGAAATTTTGGTAGATATTTTAAATTTTTGGTTTGGTATATTTTATGTCGACCGATTATCTACACGTGGGATAAAGGCCCGAAAGGGGTGGGATGCCTTCCATGGGGGCCCTTTTAAGGGAACATAACCCGTATTTACGCAAGAAAATCCAAGGTTCAAAGAAAACCACGGAAAACTCCGAACGGTTAGACCGACGGCCGCGACTGGGTTCGAACCCATCACCTGCCGTCAACCAGTGGAGATTTAGTTTGGTTTGGTTTATTTTGTGTCGGCCGATTATCTACTCGAGGGTTATAGGCCCAGGTGGAGGAGTGCCTTTCGTGGGGGGTCTTTGTAAGGTAACCTAACCCGTATGTACGCAAGGTTCGAAAAAAACTATGAAAACGCCGAACGGTTAGGCCGACGGCCGCGATTGGGGGTCCCCATCCAGCACCTACCGTCTATCAGTTGAGAGGTCAGAACCTCTCGGCCACTGGTGGAGTTTTCGAATAAAGGCATTCCCTATATTGACACTAGTCGAAAAATTCCTGTATTACATTAATTCCTAAATATACAATGTTTGATGTTGCCATCTATTGCATTTTTTATGAGTATTATAATATTTTCAATACACGAATCAGTTATTTATTTATTTTTAAACTAACTTTCTCCACGATTAATATTGCATACAAAATAACGTAAAATAATAATAATAATAATAATAATAATAATAATAATAATAATAATAATAATAATAATAATAAATTTGTCCCAGTAGTGTAGTCGAAGGGGGACGCTGGGGGACGGCGTCCCCCCACTTTTTTATTTTATTTCAAGCGTCCCCTTACTTTTTTTTCTCAAGGGGGACGCTAAGGACGAGAGGGGACGCAGATCTTCCTGATTTATTAAATGGTTAAAATAAAAAAAACTCAGAAAAAAAAACAATTTTATAAAATAAAGAAGTGATATTTTAAACCATATTAGTTTTCTTTAACAAGAGCACTTAATAAACAAACTAAAAGAAATAGGGAAGAAAGGGATGGTCACTTGCTGTTCATTATAATTACCACTAGTGAAATACCGCTATACGCTAACATTAGTTCTTTCAGAGGCATCCAGTTTTACCTGGAATTCCCTAATAGAAAACTTTTATCCGCCTCCCGTTCTGATAGAAAGACTACACATGCTCACCGAAACAGATCTTGACACACTGAACTGTACTTTAGTTTAAAAAATACGCAGGTGTTTCAATTATCAAAGCCTGGTCATTTTTTTCTCACCCGACAATGAACACCAACTTGTTTCTATTAGTCAGTAAATATGGTCTTTAAAGACAGTCAGGGATCGGGGTAATTATCATAGCTGTCACATACCGTTAATTAGTAGGGATCCTCAGTAATGAGCATTATCAGTAAAAGAGCATCAAAGCAGACCAATAATTCCTGATATATTTTAGTGAAAGAATAAACGAAAATCATTATCCTCCCTTCTCCCATTCACATTGACAATTATTTCCTGATTAGTTTCAAAAAATATTTTTTTAGGCAGGAAAAACTACAAGCATTGGACTAGTGTAAATTCTCTAAATTGCCTTTTTTTTTCTTGCCATAAATATTTTGTATCATAATTTCAATTTTTGAAGTAAAAATAATAATGAAAAGGTAGGCAGCCAAAACTGGAAAGTTTTAAATTTTCTTCCAACTGTTGCCGTCAAAGCCGTAGCTAGAGGGCTGATAGGAAAGGGGGGGGCGGAGTAGTCAGATCTCCTATAAACAGAGTCTCCCTTGGAAAAGATTCCAAGGTCACTAAATGAATTTCTTTTCCGAAAATCCAAATTAAATTCTGTTCAAAAAACTAATTTAGTTTTGAAGCCCTTTCATAGTTTTGCAAAAATACTAAATTTGAGCTAAAATAAGTGTTTCAACACTCGTTCATCCTATTTGCACATATGAAGGTAACATGTTGTTTAATATTGAAATTGAACTAGTTATACACTATATGGCCAAAGGTGACCGGCCACTTGCAATTTTAGAAATTTTATTAAAAATCTAGAAAAATATATGAAAAATTATTCTGAAACTCTAAGTAAGTGCGTAAACATAATAGTATAGGTCATACATTTCCGTGAAGATTTATTCGCGAAACTTCATAGGGGACAGTAACAAAATTGAAAAAGAATGAATATCTTTTGGATAATCCTGTCAAAACTAATGTAGCAAAAGCGTTCAAACTATAGATTATGATTAAGTGGCTAATTGTAATAAAGTGTGTTCATTTTTATGCAGATAGCATGTATACTCGTAGAAAAATTAAGGTTTTTATAAAAACAGTCCCAAATTTTTCTTTTGCTTAGTTTTCTGCTTATAATTCAAAGAGCTCTTAATATAAATATATGTTCTTTTCCGAAAACATGACAAACAACATTGTCCACAATATCCTGTAATCAGAATTAAAATATAACAAAAAATTGCATGAAAAATGAGTAGGTTTACCAAATAATTCTTTATTGCGCATGCATGAACGCTATCAAAATTTCATTTGCATATTGTGTTAGCTAAATGTATAGAGCAACTTTTATGAAAGTCTCAAAAATTAAAATTAAGCTTAAAAATTCTGAAAGTGATAAACGAAAGAATAAGCTCAAAATCAGTTGTTTCCAAAATAAAGCCAAGAAAAAAGAAAAAAAAAGAAAAGAAAGAGCGATTGTATCTAAATATAGTACGTGCCGAATTGTGTATTCTATATTGACAATTATCAATGGATAAATGGATATAGCCCCTCATTTTTTTGCTTCATTTTGAGAATAACTGATTTTGCGGCGAAATTAATCGACGAAATTTACGATTTTTTCGAAGCCGATCGAGAAAATTCACGATCTTTCCGCGTCTGATCAACAAAATTCGCAATCTTTACTAAGCCGATCGATGAAATTTGAGATTATTCCTCGCATGATCGATAAAATTCGCAATTCTTCCGCTCTAGATCGACGAATTTTACTATTTTTCCGCGCCTGATCGACGAAATTCGCAAATTTTACTAAACTGATCGGCAAAATTCGCGATTTTTACAAAGCCGATTGTTAAAATTTGCGATTTTTCTGCATCCGATAAACGAAATTCGCGAATTTATTTGAGCCTAATTAACAAAATTTGTAATTTTTCCGCATGTGATCGACAAAATTCGCGAATGACCATGTCCGACTAACGAAATTTGCAATTTTTTGGAACCCGATGTATAGAAATCGCGATTTTTTTCGTGAACGATGGACGAAATGTGCGCTGTTTCTGCCTTTAACAGATGAAATACGCATTTTTCTGCGCTCAGTCAAAGGAATTCACGTTTTTTAACTAACTTTGCGAAATCTGGATTTTTTTTTACGAGGCAAGATGAAATTCTCATTTTTTTTTCTATTGATAAACTGAAAAAACTCACGATTGTTTTGCGGCCGATTAAGGAAATTTTCAATTTTTTCGCGCATTATCGCAAAATTCGCAATTTTCCACTACCTTATCCACGAAATTTGCAATTTTTTTGTCTCTAATCTGCAAAATTCGCGGTTTTTTCGTACCCGATCAATGTAACTTGTGTTTTCTACGTGATAAACCGCAAAAATATGCGATTTTTCCGCAGCCGAGGAATTTAATTTGCAATTTTTATGTGCATCATCAATAAAACTGACTTTTTTTTTTTTTTGGTCCGATCAATGAAATGCCCTATTTTTCGCACCAGACCAACAAAATTCGCGTTTTTTTTTTTCGTGCCTGATCGACAAAGCTCGCGATTTTTCTGTGCCTGATCGATCGATTTTTCATGTCTGATTGGCTAAATTTGCTATTTGAAAAAATTGTGATTTTTTTCCATACCTGTTCAACGAAATTCGCGATTTTTTCAAGCCTCATCCGCAAAATTCGATATTTTTCTGGACTTAATTAAATTCGCGGTTTTATCGTGCTCAAGCTATGAAATTTGCAATTCTTAAATGACTGATGAAATTTTATATTTTCCCAAACAACAAAATGCGCGATTTTTCGCATCCGACCAACAAAATTCGCATTTTCTTCCGTGCCTGATAGATAAAACTCGCGATTTTTCCGTATCTGATTGGCGAAATTTGCTATTTTTTTCAAGCCCCATGAAAAAAAAATTGTAATTTGTCCAGTACCTTATCTACGAAATTTACGATTTTTTGTTTCTAATCGACAAAATTCGCGGTTTGTCCGTACCCGATCAATGTAATTCGCGTTTTCTACGCGATAAACCGCGAAAATATGCGATTTTTCCGCAACCGATGGATTTAATTTGCAGTTTTTTCGTGCATCATCAATAAAACTGACGTTTTTTTCTCTCTCTCTCTCTTGCCCGATTAACGAAATGCGCTATTTTTTGCACCAGACCAACAAAATTCGCGTTTTTTTCATGCCTGATCGACAAAACTCGCGATTTTTCTGTCTTGATCGATAAGACTCGCGTTTTTTCCGTGTCTGATTGGCTAAATTTGCTATTTGAAAATTTTGTGATTTTTCCATATCTGATCAACGAAATTCGCGATTTTTACAAGCCTCATCGGCAAAATTTGCTATTTTTCAGAAATTGATTAATTAAATTTGCAATTTTACCGTGCTCGATCTATGAAATTTGCAATTCTTAAGTGACTGACAAAATTTTATATTTTCCCAATCAACGAAATGCGCGATTTTTCGCATCCGACCAACAAAATTCGCGTTTTTTTTCCGTGCCTGATCAACAAAACTCGTAATTTTTCTGTGCGCGATCGATAAAACTCCCGATTTTTCCGTGTCTGAATAGCGAAATTTGCTATTTTTTCCGAGCCTCATGGGAAAAATTTATGACTTTTCCATACCTGATGAACGAAATTTGCGATTTTTACAAGCCTCATCGGCAAAATTCGCTATTTTTCTGCACTTGATTAGTTAAATTCGCGATTTTACCGTGCTCAATCAATGAAGCTTGCAATTCATAAGTGACTGACGAAATTCTATATTTTCCCAATCAACGAATGCGCGATTTTTTTCATTCAACCATCAAAATTCGCGTTTATTTCGTGCCTGATCGATAAAACTCGCGATTTTTCTGTGCCCGATCGATAAAACTGGCGATTTTTCCGTATCTGATTGGCGAAATTTGCTTTTTTTTCCGAGCCCAGTGTGAAAAATTTGTGATTTTTTCCATACCTAAGCAACGAAATTTGCGATTTTTACAAGCCTCATCTGCAAAATTCTCTATTTATCAGCACTTCATTATTTGAATTGATTATTGTAATTCTTAAGTGAATGACGAAATTTTATATTTTCCCACGGTAAATTGACAAAATTTACATTTTTATTTTTTATTTATTTTTATTTTTTTCGATCGTGCTATGCACAAAAATTGTAATTTTTTTCAGTTGTAAATTGACGAAATTCGTGGTCCACACGGGAATCCACGGGTCATAGATTGTGCAACATCCCTACTATAGAGATTATTTAATGAAAATTAAGTATATAGCAATTTTTGATTGTAAATTTAATTAAATTTGAATTTTTAAATGTAAATTTAATTAAATTTGAATTTTTAAATTAAATTAATTTTTAAATGCAAATGTAAGTTAAACTTTGCAATTCAAAATCAAGCTGTCCTATGGTTGATAGAGAGCTTAATATTCAAGAATATGAGCGTACCCCCACTTTTTTTCCCAGGACTACACCACTGATTTGTCCTTAAATACATATTAAATGCAGTTCAGAAAAAAGTCAGTTTATTAACGAAAGAAGACTTCAGAGAGAGAGAGAGAGAGAAAAAAAAAGAAGTTTCTAAAGACTAAAATTAAGAATTAATGTGGAACATGACTTATTTTAGCAGTATTTTAAATAATAAAAAGAGAAAAATTGGCATTAAAAGTTATTCTATTTCATAATCCGCTTAGCGTTTTATTTTCCTCAAAGAAGTAATTTTAATGTGGTGCTGCCATCTGTGGTCAATACACCTAAATAGAGCTGACTAATTTCTCTAAAGAAGACAATTTTTTTGTCTATCTTCAGTGTAACAGTTCAATTTTTTTTGTATGTAAAATCGTTTTCTCTACATTTTTCGAAAAGTAATTCCCCCCCTTTTTTAATCACAAACTTTTTATACTTAAATAAGTCTAATTTTTTTGTTCTAAAATGATGGTCCGCGAGCATTCACTTAATTTTTTTTGTTTTTTGTGAACTTATTTCTCTTACAGTTACACTTTTAAACAGATGACTGCTTTATTGAATAAAAAAATTTCAAATGCAGCATTCGACTTAATGCAAAAATTAAGTGCAGAATTTTTCGAAAAAAAAAAAAAGATTTAGTTCAAATGCAATTGGAATTAAACATTTTAGCAATATTAATGCAAACTGTGGTATAAAACAACTCTCTGTCAATCATTTGTTACACGAAAAATTATTTGTGAATAAGTTTTCCCTAAAACTAAAAATAAATAAATAAAAATAAAATAAAATAGTCTTTCCAGGATTTTCTATAAAGAAAGTGTTCGGTTTGGTTTATTTTTGTCATCCGATTATCTACTCTAGGGATATAGGACCAGGGAGGGAGTGCCCTTCGTGGGGGTCTTTCTAAGGGAACGTAACCCGTATTTACGCAAGGTTCGAAGAAAACCACGAAAACTCCGAACGGTTAGTCCGACAGCCGCGATTGGGTTCGAACCCAGCACCTGCCGTCTACCAGTTGAGAGGTACGTACCTCTCGGCCACTGGTGGGGCCAAAAAGTTTTCGGAGGTTTTAAATGCGATTCGCAATTTTCATAGACAGAGATGATGCGAAGATTTTTATTTATTTGCTATTTTAAAAAACAACATAAACTAAAATTAGTATGAACAATACAATTATATTTGTGACGGCCAAATATCAGCACGAGGGATATAGGCCCTATTCGGGGGGGGGGGGGGAGGGGGAGGGGATACTGTTGAATTAGAACAGCTTTTTTGAAAAATGTAATTTAACAAATGTCAACAACAGTTTGGTTTAATTTATGACGACATGTGAGATATAGGCCTGAAAGGAGTGTGAGTTCCCTCCGTAAGGGTCTTTCTAAGGGGACCTACCCCGTATTCACGGAAGGAAATCCAAGGTTCGGAGGAAACCACGGACAACTCCGAACGAATAGGCCGACGACTGCGATTGGGTTCGAACCCAGAACATGCCATACACCAGTTTCGAGAGCAGAACCTCTCAGTATCTGAATAGAGGAACAAATGAGAAGTGGCTTGCTGTCTAATTTTTCTTATTTTGACAATAATTCTGGGTAAGTTGACCGGAGAGTTTTTCAAGGAAGAAAACCAGAATTTGCTTACACAAAAGTGAGCATTACGTACTCTCGCGAACAAAACAAAAGATTTTTGCTATAAAACTAGCAAAGGCCATGCTTCGTTTGGATTCACGAAGAATTATGCTATAAGATAAATATTTCAAAGTAATAATATATTTTTTAAATTACTTTTGCATCTTTATTAAGCAAGAATGTAATTTTATGTTTCGTATTAGTTTTAAAAGGTATTTCAACCAAATAACTAAAAATTTTTTCAGATTGTTTATTTATGAAATAAGACTGGTATAAATAAAAATATTTTCGAAGTAGAATTATACAAAATATTAGTTAATTTTATTTGTTTACAATTCTTTTATTGCCACTTCACAAAAACATAATGCAATTCTTTTAAAATTCATAAATATCGTCTGCTTAAACGATTTCAAAAAATAAGAATAAATTGTGTATTTGAATTCCTAACACAGAAGAATACTTTTATAATTGAATGTTAATAAGAGAATTTTCGCAAATTTTAATTCATTAAAAATATGCTATAATTTTTCTAAAATAAAGTATTTTATAAATTTTATAAAATAAATCATGAAACTATACATAGTTAAAAGGAATGAGCATAGTTTGAAAATCTGAAAGCAGTTTTTGAGATATTTTATCAGAATAATGAAAATATATTTTATTTATTTATTTATTTAATGATGATTCTAGCTATATTTACTGACCCCATGATTTAACTTTTTCTTCTGAAAACGTACATGTTTTACTTCTTATTTGAAAAAATGCATTCGTAATGGAAAAACATGTAAAATAAATTAATTAAAATAAAAAAATTTTAAAAGTATTTCTGTAAAAAAAATAATATTCTGCAAATCTACAGATCATAACTTATATTTTTGTTTAATTTCAAGTCAAAATACTGTATTGTTTTTTTGTAAAGTGTACGACAAAATGTCATTTGAGTGGCCTAGTAGAGGATTCGCTTCGCTCATCCTAATAATTACCGGTACTCCATTTGAAAAATTCTTGGATCGGTGGCGATACTATACTTATTAACCATCTCAGCGCCCGTGAACTGATATACCTGTTCTCTAAACGGTGCTTTTTACCGCAATAGTATCGCCATTTAAATTAATATAATTCAACAGAAATGTGCAGTTTAGTCAATGAGTAATATTTAATACTCTCAAGAATTATATTTATACACGCAATAATGTTTTTAACATCAAGTTGGATTTATTTATTTATTTATTTATTTTAGAATTTAATAATAATTACAGCAAAAACAACGTTAAAAACTATGCCTTGTTTTGCCGCAGGCGTCGAATGAGTTCTGCTCTTGAAGCTGGTAGAAGGAAAGCGCAGGGATCGAACTCAATCGCACGCGTCGTCCTAATCGTTTGGAGTCTTCTTCGATCCATGAATATCTATACGTAAATACTGATAAGATTTTCTTAGAAAGATCCACACGGCGACTTTTCCCCCTCTGGGCTATATCCTTCGTGCAGATAATCAGCCGTTATAAAAACAACAACTTTTGCAACAGATATTATATTGGTCATCTTGAATACACCCTGAAAATGAAACAGATTTTAAAGTTTCTATTTGAAAATTATAAAAAAAAGATACTCGTTAAACATTATATATATATATATATATATATAAGTCATGTTATTAATAGGCAGATATTGTAAAAAAAATTCCTTCCGGAAAAGAAAGTTTACATTACGAGGCCATTTCTGTAACAATAGGATTTGCACTTTATTTCCTTCTCCCTTAGTACTGAGAATTGGCTTAATCTAATGACATTTTTAAATGTACAGTTCTAGTCACAGGTTAGGCATACGTCAGATGCTTTAAACTAATTTGAAATTTCGTAAAGATTTCAATCTTAGTTTAATATTTTTAAATTAAAATTAAAAGTTAATAGTGCTTGACATGTTAACCAGAATGTACTGATGGCCTTGAATTTTCCTTACTATGCTCTAATATAAATACTGATATTTATTGAAATCAATAGCGATTTTTTTCCAAGAATTTTTTCCCTATATAAAAAGTGTTTAAAAAAATGGTGTAAATGGAGCTTGACAGATAGCAAAATTAAATAAAATAGCAATCTGTTTGATGCTTAAAATGCAAGATGTAATTCAGTAAACGAAAAATTAAAAACAGTTCTAATACAAGTTTCTTCAATAATCAAGCTTACAAGTGTTATGCTGTTGTATTTCAACAGGAGACCACAAATGTTATGAAAAACTTTCACGTTGTTCAGTACAGAATTTTTGTTTTATAATTATTTTTTTTTTTTTAGGACTGCCTTAAATAGTTGATTTTAGATGAAAATGAGAACAATATATTTTATATAGTATTTAGAAAGGCAATGAAAAAATTAGTGAAATATACTTGAACAAGTCTAAGCCACACCCGGAAAAAAATGTTTGTAGGATTGGAAAGTTTCTACATACGCAAAATTTTGAAAATTTTTTCTAGAGAATAAACAGGGGCCAACAAAATGATATTTTGCTTTTCTTAGATTCAGAGATTAATGCGGGTGTTGTTCTGCATAGAACAATGAACGAGTATTTCGTTATTTCTATTTTAACTGAAACCGTCAGAAAAAAATTGTCTACAACACCGTCAAATAAAAACTTATGAATAGTTGGTTTAGCAGTTAATTTAAACAAAATAGAAACTCGGAGAAACTTGAAACTGTTTTTATAAAAACCTTAATTTCTCTATGCGTATGCATGCTATCCGCATAAAAATGAATACATTTTATAACAAAAAGCCACTTAATCATAATCTGCAGTTTGAACGCACTTGCCATGTTTGTTTTGACAGGGTTATCCAAAAGATATTCGTTCATTTTTAATTTGTTGACGGTCTCTTATGGAGTTTCGGGACAAAATCTTCGCGGAAATGTATGACTTGTACTATTATGTTTTCACACTCAGAGTTTCAGAATAATTCCTCATGTATTTTTCTAGATGTTTAACAAAATGTCTAAAATCGCAAGTGGCCGGTCACCTTTGGCCAATATATATATATATATATATATATATATATATATATTATATTTTTTATTTTACAGTAAAATTGGATAATTTGTCAATGTGAAAAATAACCCTAGTAAGTCTTGATTACCTTCATCAGTAACTATATCGTAATATTAATAATATATATTCCATAACAAAAAATAAGAATTTATATTATAACTAAATATTTTGCTTATAAGATGTTGTTTTATTAATAAAAAGATTAAAAATATATTAAAAAAATTATTTACATGTTTCAACTCTTATTAATCGAGTCATCTTCAGAATGTAAATAGAAAAAAAAAGAACATCTATTACATAATAATATTAATTATAATATAATATAATAATTATTATTGCAATTATTAAATATTATTTAATAGTTATTATTCAATTACTATTAATTACAAACTGAATAGTTTGTCTTCTAAGCATAGGCGTAAATTTCTTTAAAATAGTTTTAAAGATTATTTTTTTTTCAAATTATTCTACCCTCTAACGATGTATATACAATGATCTAAGTAATTGCACGCCCATCATGCCCATATGCCCCTCCCCTGTTTATTGCCGGATTAATTATTTAAAATCTTAAAATACTTTTAAGTGTCTCGATTGTTTGTTTTTCCGTAACTGCAGGTAAATAATCAAATCATAACCAGATGCAAAAACATAGCTTTCAACTTCAATAATATTGAATAAGGTTTTACATTTTAATTCAATAAGTTATTAGTAATTAAATAATACAACTATGTAGTATAATTTACCATAAATCAAAAGATCACAGGAACACACTTCGGGGATTAAATCTCAATATACCGACACCAGCAATATAAACACGTGTCTGTAAAGGCACAAAGTTTCAAACTAGCAGTAAGAATTGAGAGGAGAGCTTACAAGGAAAGCGACAGGTGGTGCGAACTAGTTCATGCAAAGTTTTGTTATTTAATTGTGTTTATATTTTGTTGTGTTGTTACTATTTTTTTATTTATCGCATATATTTGAGTGTTGTTTCATCTATTTATATTAGTGTCCTACACATAAAATAATCATTACTTGTAGGTATTTTTTTTTAATGTAAGATTCCTACCCTCTGTCAATACAAAGTAATTTTAATTAAAATTTTATGTAGTCCTAGAGGTCCATACTTTTTTAAATTTTGCGTTCGGTTTTGCATATACTGAACTGAATTCAAAATATGCAATCAATTTTATGTTTTTTTTTTTTTGTTTGTTTTTTTTTAATAGATTTTTTTATCGTTTTTAGTCCTTATAATTCTTTAATAAATAATTCTGCAAAAATTTTTCAAATAATCATAAAAACACCATGTTGATACGTGTAGTAACAATCCCCTAATTGCCTTTCTACATTTTAAAAATTATATGATACTTTTTATTTTCCTGCAATGCATTAAAGTTCATACTTACAACAAAATACTGTCCATTCCCCTAACCTCTGATTTAAGCAGCATGCATTGAGAACGAGGGAGGAGCTACTTCGTTCAAATGTAGTTATTGTGTGCAAACTACTTATACTGATTGAAAGCATGATGCAAAATATGGAACAGATGCCGCAGCTTCCCGAAAGCCGCCAATTTGTTTGTCTACTATTTCTCACAAATTGTTATTATTTTGCAATTATTTTTTTGAGGAAACATAAAATAAATATTTTTAAGGCTCATGCATACTAAAAAAAAATATTTTCACTTCACTTGAATGATTTACATAATAAATGAATAAGTAAATCAAACGATTTTTACTATTAAAAATTTGCTCTTTCAATCTTTGAGTTTCTACAGTAAATTTTCTTGTTTAATTTCATAACATTTTTTGAAATGTATGATTCAATCATTAAATAATCATTTCAGTTCATTTTATAAAGTACAACAATAATGCATGAGAAATAGCAGGAAAACAAAAAGGCGGCTTGGAAGCTAGATGTACAATAACTTTCATTTCCAAAGTTTTCCTTCCATATCCCACGAAAGATTAGAATTCACACGAACCCAAATGATTACACTAATTTACAAAATTAAACTATTTGTCTGTTGCCGCGAAATCTGTGGTTGATAATATTCATTCATGACTTGTTTTTGTCAAATCTAACCGAAAATTTTTTGGAGCAGCTCGAGTTACATTGTTTTTAATTTTTATCTTTTAAGCATATATATTAATCGATAACAGGCCTATTTTACTGTGTTAAGATTAATTTCTTAAGTTTTTGCGTCATGCATAGTTCAAGAAGACGTTGTTTAAGCAATCCATATCATTTTTGCTATATATGCGTGGAATATATAATATAAAGTGATTATATAAAGAAGAATATAATATAAAGATTATATAAAGTGTTTAACAATTGTAGAAAGGTTATATCAGAGTTGGTGAAAAATACATATTTTGAGTATTTTGGAATGCTCTTGGATAAAAATGAGAAGTCTTGGGCTCCCAATTATGTTTGTAAATCGTGTGTGGAATATTTAAGATTATGGAAAAGTTGTAAAAAAAGTCCCTTTAAATTTGGAACACCGACTATTTGGCGAGAATCACGAAATCATCTTGAAGACTGTTATTTTTGTAGCGTAAACGTAAACACAAAATATCGAGCTAAATGGCAGTACCCAAGTACTAGTTTGTGTTCAACGTCAAGTGCAGCATTCACCTGACTCTTCAGAGCCTAAAAATATATCTGAACCATCAGAACAAGACATTGAAGGTCGAAGCTCATCACAAAAGGGTGTTAATTTTGAAGGTATGTCAAATGGGCCAAAATGCTTTTCCTAAAATGAGTTAGATGATCGTGTAAGAGATTTAAATCTTTCTAAACAAGCTTCAGAATTGTTAGCATCAAGACTAAAAGAAAAAAATTTGCTTTCCTTAGATACTGAAATGAGTTTTTATCGTGAAAGAGATACAGAATTACGGCGTTAAATTTGAAAATTATATTGAACTTTTAGGAGACTTTCTGCTACAATTAAAAAATATGAAATGCAATATGAGCATAAAATTCATTTCCTCCATAGTCACCTGGACATGTTTCCGGAAAATTTAGGAGATATGAGCGAAGAGCAGGGAGAACGTATGCATCAGGGTTTATGGGATACGAATATGATGTCTGACTATTGTTGGTCTCTGATATGTCATTTTCTAAAGTCTACACATCTTAGAAGAGCCTTAAAACGAAGTTTTTTAGAACTCAATGAATAATTATTTTTTTAGTAAAGTTTTTCTTAGTAAATACATGTTTTTTCTGTTTTGTACCTACATAGCTGAAACTCAGAAACTAGAGCTGATTAAAATATTCTAATTATATTTTTGAAAATAGCATGTCATATGTAGTCAGCAACAGCTAAAATTTTTTCGGCAACAGATGTACTGTAGACTACTGTTATTTTTAGAAGAATCAACAAGGCGAACTTAATGCCGCACAGGCGTTCACCTTTTATATAATAGCAAGAAAGTTTAGAGTAGACGACAAATAAGGAAACGTATATTATTTTATTATAAAATAATGATTTAATTTTACTGGTGTGAGTGTTAATTTTTTTTTAATGTTGATTTATGTAATGTAAAATTCACCGATTCAATCCCGTACCATTAATTCTGATGTTCCCCCCCACCCTAGAGTACTGATATTTTCCACCATATTTTTCAGAAACTCTAGAAATACAATTTCCTTCAACCTAATACAAAAAAAAAAAAAAAAAAAAAAATCTGTTACGAAATTATATCCACTGGAAAATCTAACGGAATTTCAAAAGTCAAATGCTTTGTAAATTATTAAAAGTACATAAACATTAAGACAGGAGTGATCACATTTCATTTGTCCCGTGTCCAAACAGTTAGCAATACGAATACAAGTTGCTTCCAAAATATTTGTCCCACTCGGCCACTTGGGCCGTTCAATATGACTGAATGGGCGTGTTCTGTAAAATATCGTTTTGGATATGGGTGGAGCTATGATGGATGAAACTGAAGTATACCGTACGGAGATGAATGAGTGGTGTTTCGGGAGCATTACCGTCGCAATATACTAGAAGGAACAGTTAGGGAATCCGATCCCCTGTGACGTCACTAAAGAAGATTACAGATCATGGGCGTAACTACATAATTTTTCTAGGGGGGGCCATGGTCTCAACTCTTTGATAATTTCCAAACGATAAAAAATAAACATTTTTATTAAAACTAGGGTTACACCGAATATTCGATATCTATTCGGTATTCGGCTATGTAACCGAATATTCGGTTTGGCCGAATATCAAAATATTTAGCTGAATCCAAAACTTGATAAAACCTTTTAAAACACATTTTTAAAAACTTATCACAATTTCTACTTTTAACTGTCAATTTATAAATATATTTAAAATAATTAGAAAGAAAATCATATTTGAATAAAATAGAATATTTTTACATTATTCATTTGCTATTTGTAAAGTATAACTTAAGAAAATTAACCATAAGAAGGATTAAAATATTGATTTATGAGGATTCTGCTTAGGACTAAATGATGTGCAGATGCAAGTTCCGACATTTTGTTTAATGAATAATCTGTTTCTTGCTTTTCCCAAATAAAATCCTTAAACAAGAAAGAAAAACTTTTGAGACTAGTAACAGCCATCAAGGCAGATAATTTTTGTTCATGAAACCATAATCATAATCAACTTATTGAGTCATAAGTACCTTGTATTTCATCTCACTCTAGGTCAAATTTGTGTTTTCGTCTGTTGCTTTAACAATAAATATGATACTATAACTATATTTTCAACTCACATGCTTTGATTTTTGTAAAACATGATATGATGGGAAGGGTGGAAAATGCCACCATTCACAACAAAAGAATTATGAGCTAAACATTCCTTAATTCAGAAGTAAGTTAAAAGTATTTGTATTTTATATTAAAAAAAAAAAATCTTGAGATATTTAAAAAGGACAATTATGAGACTAAAGTTTTCCTTTAACCAGTTTTTCATTATTTCTCTTTGATTTTAAAATGTTTGTTTTAATTCATAGAAGAAACCAGGAAATTAAGAATTTTAAAAAATTAATTAAAAAAGTCTCATAAATGTGCTTCTTAAAAAACTCAAGCAGATTTTTTTCAATACTAAATACTCTTATAAAAAGATCTTATTTATCAAAATGTAAGTTTCTTTTATTAAATATTATGTAAAATTGTTTTAAAAAGCAACATTTTAATACCTTTAAACTTTGAAATATAAAAAGTACTTGAAACCGAATATTCGATATTTGGTCCAACAATTACTATTCGGTTATCAAAAATTCTGTATTCAGTTCACCTATCGGCCGAATTTTCAGCATTCGGTCAAAATCACTATTTGGTGCATCCCTAATTAAAACTAATAATACACAACAGAAAACTCACCTATTGATACATTCCTGGGTACTGGTTAATTCGCACGTATTGTCGATTAAAGAAACTCAGACAGAACTTTCTTCTATTTTATACTTTTTTTTAATACTACACATAAAGTTTTTTTTTTCAATAAATTTTTCAAATGGGGGAGAAAGAAAAAAAAATCATATTGAAGTCTAATCAGTTTTTAATGTGCCCAAAATCGTGAAAATATTTGACCTATTACAAATATTAAAATTAAATCGAAAATAGAACAATTAACTGATTAAATATGCTTTTTTCTTCAACTGCTATCATGTAACCACCACGTCCTGGAAATTGTATAAAATTCGTTATCACAACGCCACCAGCAAACCGATTTTTCTCTAAAATTTTCTCCGATACTTATTGCATAAAATTTTTAAATAAAATAAATGTTACATACATCTGAATTGTAAATTTTGTTGAAAATTTTTGTTTCATGTCCTTCTGCAAATGGCAACACGTACAAATTTTAAATAAAATTTTAGTTTTACAATTTTCTGTACTGCAAATTTGTAAACTTAGAAATATCGCACATTTTCAATTTTTACACCGTCGTATAGGAAAAAAAATTACTTTTAAATGTAATTTGTTCGAAAGCTGTATCTTAATTTGTTTTTGAGTTATTAATTTTTTTGTAGTTTTTAATACTTTTTTTGGCATAGCAAGTATTCCATAAATGCGGACATTATGCTGCGGAAAAGTTTCTCGATTCCTATGGATTTAGCCTTAGACAGAGTTTACTGTAAATTTTTTCTCCCATTAAACGGCATAAAAATTGAAAATATGCAGTGTTTAAAAGTTAAAAAAAACAAGTTGGAAATTGCACGTGAAGCGTAGCAAACGAGGTGCGTTCGTACGATAACGAAGTTTTAAAAATATTACTCTCATATATCAATCTCATAAAATTATAAATAGTGAATTACAACTAAAATGCTCATCAAACAATGTTCTCCCTATACCATTATGTAATGGAATACTTTTGTGTGGCCTTGTAAATCAATAACAAATGTTCTTTGCACCACAGATTATGTAAAATGTATATTATAATATGTACTTTATAGTTGCAAATAAATTTTATTAAATTCGAATGAGTGCAACACCATTAAAATGCATTTGAAACATTTTCCCCCATTGATCGTAATGTAACGGAATACTTTTGATTGTCCCTGTAATTGATCTATGCATCCGATTTTCATAAAATTTGAAATAACTCGACAAAATTATGTAATAACTATGTATTTTAAATTTCAAACGTATAAAATACATTTGAAACTTTTTCCCGATTGACTATAATGTAATTGAATACTTTTGATTGGCCCTGTAATTGATCTATGCACCCGATTATCAAAAAATTTTAAATAACTCGACAAAATTATGTATTAACTATGTATTTTAAATTTCAAACGATTAAAATGCATTTGAAACTTTTTTCCCCATTGACCGTAATGTAACGGAATACTTTTGATTGCCCCTGTAATTGATCTATGCATCCGATTTTCATAAAATTTGAAATGACTCGACAAAATTATGTAATAATTATGTGTTTTAAATTTCAAACGATTCGGTTGGGTAGTTTTTGCGTTGTTATATGCGGACGGACAGACAGACAGACAGACGGACAGACAGACAGACAGACGGACAGACAGACAGACGGACAGACAGACAGACGGACGGACTGAGCGACAACAATAGGTGCTACGTATTTACATAATTACGAACGCACCTAAAAATTGCAGTAAAATCGAAATTTAATTGCCTGCTGTTGCCACTTACGTACAGACACATTTGCGCTTTATAATATAGACTAGCTGACCCACCCAGCGTTGAGCGGGACCCGTTATAATAACTTTAAACAAAATTCAATTTTGAATTTTTTTTATCTTTTGAAAATCTTTTTAATGAACCTAAATTCAGGGATCTTATTAATTTCCGCAGCGACTAGCGTGTTCCCAGAAGATCCTCTTTCCGAACGAAACTACAGGATTTGGAACCTCACAACCGAAAGCTGACTGCACTGCACTGGAAGTAGAGGTCTGCACGGGCCGGAATTTCCAGGCCCGGCCAGGCCCGTAGAAAAGTTGTTTCGGCCCGGCCCGACCCGTTGTAAAACACAAAAGTTCGGCCCGGGCCCGGCCCGTACAAAAATCAGCGAAAACAGGCCCGGCCCGTTTTGGCCCGTTACAATTTCTACGATTTCTGAAAAATTCCGATTTTTATCATATAACTAAGATTCCTTTAAAGAATACTGCATACATATCTATGTAATGATTTTACAGTATATATTTTACAGCAAATACACATTAACAAAATTAATGATTACTTAGATTCTTAGGCTTTCAACATTCGAATAAAGATTCATTAAAAAATTAATATGGCTTAGAATAAAAGAAAAAAGAAAAAAAGCTAAAAACATCGTTAATTTTGAAGCTGTTTAATAAAAGAAGATTTATAAATATATTTCTATATCATTTTATTATAGATTTCAATTCCAAATTCATTCTTAAATTCAAAGAAGCTCCTTTCTGATACATTTCTAAATTCATTTTTTTTCCTCAGAAACGCATAAGATTGGCAGATATCTTTATTCAGAAACTATATAATCGAATAGCGTTATCCATTTTTTGATACAAGCAATTTAAGAATACTGCAAACAAATAAAATACTGTCATAATTAGCGTTTTGAATAGAATTTCCGGAAGCAATAGCAAGGTAAGGAGAAAAACCTGCAATCATTTGAGAAACTATTATATCTCAACAAGGTTATACAAGTATTTTATTTAACAAAAATGAAAAACGCTATTCGATTCCAAATCCCTTCAATAGTTAGGCTTATCACTTTTGTACTTTTACAATTTAAAATTAATCAGAAAATGTGTCAAACTTTCGCATTATTGAGAAATTAATTTAAAAATCATCAAGAAGTATATATCCGAAGACTAAGCTAACATAAGTTCTTTATCGCTGTTAATAATTTTACAAATCATGTTTTCTGCCAATAATTAAGTCTAGTACCGGTCCGGCTAGTCTATATGTAGAAAAGTAATGCAAGCGTGATCTCGGACCGGCATGAGTCAGCTAAAAAAATATTAAAACGGGTTACACATAATGTAATTCTCCGATGCCGATACACTGTGCATTTTTATAATGACGCTGTCAAACTAGTATGGCCACATTTATACTTATTCTCGTTAAAACTATTTTCGTTGAAAATAGCTCATATTTTATCGTTTCTGCTGAAATCTTCAGAACGGGCCGGCAGGCCCGAAAATTTTTTTATCGGCCCGGCCCGGACCGTCTGGCCCGTTCAAATTTTTTGCCGGCCCGGCCCGTTGAAAAAACTATTCTAAATCTGCCGGCCCGGCCCGTTGGAAAATTCGAAACGATTCCGCCGGGCCGGGCCGGGTACGGGCCACGGGCCAAGCCCGGACCCGTGCAGACCTCTAACTGTAAGTGCTCAGCTTGTGTTTCGTAAAAATCAAGCCCGTAAAATACGAAAAAATAATGCATCACTAATGTTCGAAAAAGCTGTTAGCTGAAGCTAACATAAAATTTCATAATTGTCATCTGCTGAATTGTTATTTAAGTTGAATGAGCCAAATTATATTGAAATTAGACCTTTAGAACTAAATTAATGAATGCTCCCCAAAAGATTGAAGGTCAGGAAGAGTCATAGACTCAATTTTAAAATTTTGCACTAAGAAATTTAGAGGGGGGGGGAATGTTTCGCGCAAAAAATGTTTAAAAGGCCCTGAGCCGACCCCTATTATTCTCGGGGATGAGGATAGGGGCAGTGTCTTATATGAAATGTAAAAACATGGGATGGGATTTCAGGTTTAACCCCCCCCCCTTCCCCTCACACACACAAATATACCAACAGCCATTTAAAAGCTATAAGAAGATGCATAAAAATAGTAACATATGATCTAAAATATTAATGTATGTTAAAAGCAAGGTAAAGTATAATTAGCATAAAATGTTTCCCATTCAACTGTTTCAATTCTAGATAACAGGAGCCTCTATTTGAACGCAAAATTAAAGAAAGAAAAAATTAGGAGAAAACCAATACCTGTATGCAACTGCTCTTTCTCTCTTTTTTTTTTCTTGGAGGGTGAGGGAGAGGGATTGAAGGAGAGGTGTTTTTATGAAAACGATAAATACCATAAATGCTAAATTTATTATGATTATTTATATTTTACATTTCGTCGGCTTTTATGCATCATATATTTACTAAAAATTGCTGTATGAACATGTAATATAACAACACTGTTTATTTTATGAATAACAACGGTTTATAAGCTACCTCAGACGAAGCTCTTGGCTGCACTATTTTGCATATATACAATACCACCTCTGAATAGCAAACACATTGAGACACTGGAATTTGGATGCTATTCGGTGGGTAAGCAATTCAGGGGAAAAAAATTAAAACATACAAATATTATAGAAGTATTGGGGGATTGAAAAAGTTCTCTAAATAGAAATTTCTGTTTTCTAGGAGTCTAAATTAAAAAAGTTTTACTATATTTAAAAAAATGCAAAATAGATAAAACAAAGAATATTTTATAACTTTCTTCATCCACTTAGGAAAAAATTGCCACAAACTTCTCTCCTACATGGCTCGGAATCCAGAAATCCGAGCCAATTAAGACGGAATATGCAGAATTTGGAAATAACAAGAGAGTAAAGGAATAATTGAATTCAACTTAGAAATGATCTAAAATCAATATAATTATAAAATATTTTAAAAAGTTATATACAGAACAATATGCCACGAGACATCTCTTAACAGCTCACAAACAGCACTATAATATGCGTGTATGGAACTACAACTGAAGTGATAGATATGATGGTAAGCAGATATATTGAAATTATGATAGTGATATCTATCAATCACCCTTACCCCTCGCTCTCGAAAACATATTTAGGAATGAAAAATTAGATAAATATTTATGAAGATTAGTTAAAATTATACAATAACAATAAAAATTTCCTTCATATAAAATAAAATCTTTAAACAATACTAATTAAAAAACACCATACCCTTGAAAATTATATGTTCTTTATATGGGTGATGGTAGCAGGTAGCCCATCTGTAACCCATACTAAGTACAAGAAATTCACAGAGAATGTTTTAACCAACGCAAAACAGTGAGATTACTATCTTTGAGACTACAGAGGACCTGATTTCTATACGTAACTTCCTAGAATTTAGTTCGAAGAGAGGGAAGCTGGACTTTCTTTGGTTCTACCGACAAGATCAAGGACAATCCATACAAAAGAAAAGCCAGAGTTGCTTTATAGCAGATACGTCCTGCTTCCTCTTTAGCTGCAGGCATAAAAGTATCAAGATGTTCTGTGTTCCAGAGCAAAAAGAGTCACTCTCATATCTGGCTTATCTGTAGTTGTTTATCATTTGTGAGACATTGAGTGTCCCCCCCCCCCCCTCATAAATAATGGCATAGAAAACTAATAGTTGCTTTTTATTCGGTTTTGCTATTATTTATCATTTATAGCACTACTGCTCTTTTAAATATTTTTTTCAAAAAATTGTCATATTTTCACTATAAAATATTTGTAGGGGGTTCAGCAAAAATTCTAGGGGGGTCCAGGACCCCCCTGGACCCCCCCTTCCTACGCCCATGTTACAGATTTTAACTATTTAGAATTATCATAAACTATATCATATCTATTATGTTGGCAGACAAGTAATAAACCAATAAATGTAACCAATTTATCACTAACTGTAAAAATTTACATAAATATACCTGTTGATATGGATATATGTTGATACCTCAAAATGGACTTAATTGTTACTGACTTATAACTAACAAGGAAGGTCTCCATACGGGCATACTCAGAAAAATCTGAAAAAAATACAGAATGTTCTTCTCATATAGTTATATATGTTTATAAAAAAAATTTCGGCGGAACCTCCTTATAACGTCCGTAAAAAAATAATAAAAATTTCGTTTATTTGGCGATTTATCTCCGGTTGGCGAAAAAAGAAATTTTGAAAAATACGCTTTTACGCTTCGAATACTTTTTAAACAAAAAACTTTCTATGTTCAATTTATTTAAATAAGTTTAGTTTAAGTAATTTTAGTTTTGCATTTTTACTTTACTTTAAGTGTAATTTTGTCATATACGTTTATATGTACTTATAACAAAATGAAATTAATATATTTATCATTTAAAACACAATTTAAATTGATTAAAATTGTTCCAAATTGAAAAATACACTGTTAAAAATCTGCGGCATTTTGTTGCAGCGCGCTCTCTTGCTTGTATAGAAAACGGTTACTTGGCTGTGAAATGGAGCTTTCTCATTGGTTGGAATAGAGATATTATATACAAGCGGTGGAGTGCGTTGCAACAAAATGCAGCAGATTTTTGGCAGTGTATGACACGGTCAATTCTCCGTGGTATGGAGCATTCTCATTGGTCAGAAGAGAGACATTCTATAAAAGTAGTGGAGTGACATTGCAGTAAATGCTGCAGATTTTTAACAGTGAAGTCAAATAAAATCAATTTTCAGATTCGTTAAAATCGTCTGCTTTTGGCGAGGAAATGCACTGCTCGCCAAACTTTCAGCTTTTCACGCCAATTATTCCAAACTATTTTATTTTTTTACATATCTAATAATGTAATTCCGCCGCTAATTTTCACTGATCCTTTATTACCTACATGAGTAGTTTAATTCGTATTTTTTTCAAAAAACTCTGAGTATGCCCCCAATGGAGACCTTCCTTGTAAGCATTCTATATTTTGCGCCGAATTTATTTTAAGATCACCAATAACCTCCCACTTTTACTCCCCAAATTATCTTATATGGATTTTTCTGTAATATAATCTAAACCGATTAAATAAAAATACTCAGAAAAATTCTACTTAGAGCTAAATCCTTATTAAAAAAGTCAGAAGTTTTATAATCCAGCCAGGGCATTTAAATGATCAAAATTTTCTTCCCTCATATTGGTTTATGATAATAGTAATGTAGGAATAATAATATTTAAAACACTGATATTGTTAGTACAAAATAACAAATAGGGAAAAAACTATTTTCTTAATGCTGTCTGTTTTTTTTTTTCATATATATATATATATATATATATATATATATATATATATATATTTAATTTCTTACATTTATTTAAAAGAAAGGCTTATTTAAAAAAAATTATATTTAAAAAAATTTATTTAAAAAAAATGTAGCTGAAAAACTATAAGCTCCTTTAAGCCCAACCCCCCCATCCCCCATCCCCCATCCTACTCACACACATTATCATCGGGAAAAAAATAAAAATAAAAATACGGGTTTTAATTTGTTATTTGTTTAATATAACGGCGTATCTTACTTTAATCATATACAGTGTGTGATAACATCTCACAGTTTCCAAAATTTGTTATTTTTATTTATTTATTTTTATTTAAACGCTTAAGATCCGTACTTATTTGCTTCTGTCATAAATTTTCGCAGCGTGATGTGTATTTTATTACCGTCTGCTTTCCAGAAGCCTGACCTGCTTTCCTGACTCATACTTACGCAAAGTTGCCCAAGGTTCCAAAGAAGCCACACAATCTTTAAAAAAAAATTTCACTAAGAAAATTCTGATGTTCAGTTGGCGGAACATATGGGATACGCTCATTTCCAAAATAGACGAGCGTCTAAGGAGAAAACAACTTCTAACAGGGGAACTTAGAAAAACTAGCCTCTACCGATCTCACTTTTTCACTCTGATCCTATGATCCTGTGGGATCGGAGCATGCGCATACAATTCCGCGCATGACGTAGTTATTTTCCGTTAAACGTAAGATTTTAAAAGGAATCTACTGAAGAACGTTAGTATGTTGTAAGTGTATGCCGTTCAACTACAGGCTATGCTGTCGGAGTTCGATTCGATACAGAACTCAACATTTTTAAATTTCGTTTAAATGCAATATTTTAAATTAAAAAATTTATTTATTTCATAATTTTGAATTATTATTATTATTATTATTACTTTCAGAAAAGTTCTAATTAGTACTGCTCTTTAGGAAACTACAATAGGGATAAGATTAATATTTTGTAGTAATTTTAAGTACAATTTAAATGCAGCATTTAAATTTAAAAAATATTTCATAAATTTTAATATAATATTTTAATTAATTAATTAATTTACTTTTCCAGAAAAGTTCTAATGAGTATTACTCCTTAAGAAATTAAAATAAGGAGAGGAGTAATACCTTGTAATAATTTTAAATATACTTTAAATACATTTTTTTAATTTTTAAATTTATTTCAGAAATTTAAATTTAATATTTTTATTATTTATTCTGTTTTTTGCAGAAATTTCAATGAATATTACTCTTTAGAAAATAAAAATAAAAATAGGAGTAATATTTGTTTCATAATTTTAAATTTAGTTTAAATGCAGTATTTTAAATTTAAAAGGGCCCCACCAGTGGCCGAGAGGTTCTGACATCAAACTAGTAGACGGCAGGTGCTGGGTTCGAACCCAATCGCGGCTGTCGGCCTAACCGTTCGGAGTTTTCGTGGTTTTCTTCGAACCTTGCGTAAATACGGGTTAGGTTCCCTTAGAAAGACCCCCAGGAAGGGCACTCCCCCCTTGGTACTATATCCCTAGCGTAGATAATCGGGCGACAAAAAATAAACCAAACCAAATTTAAATTAAAAAAAAATATATTTATTTCATAATTTTAAATTTAATTCATATGTATTTTTCTTTTCTTGCTGAAAAGTTTTTAATCAGTATTATTTCTTAGGAATTTAAAATCGGGAGAGGAGTGATAATTCTAAATATAGTTAAATGCAATATTTTAAATAAAAAAATTATTTATTTTATAATTTTAAATCTAACCTTTTTTCACTATTCTAAATGTAAATATATTTATATTCATAATTTTAATTGTTTAATAATTTTAATTTTTATCATAATTTTAAAAGAACTTTAAATTTTAAATAAATAATAAAAATTAATATATTTTTATGTTTTAATATTTTATGATGACTTAGTAAATTTAAGTTTTCTATCATTTAAAGGCACTTTAAATTCTGGATTTAATATATATATATATATATATTTACATTTTTCTAGTAATTTTATGTTTAATAATTTAATATTTTTTCATAATGTTTAATCAAATAATTATTATAATCAAATTATCTATATTCTACAAACATTTCTTAGTAAACTAAATTCAGTTCAGCGCAAAAAAGCATAATTATTTAATAAAAAGCTTCAAACAAATTACCCGCTCATACTCAGTCATTTCTACAAATTCGCCTTTGTAGCCCTGTATATCAACTAAAGGTCCTCTAAGAGTAATACTCATTAATACTTTTCTGCAAAAAATAAAATAAATAATAATTTAAAATTATGAAATAAATAAATTTTTAAATTTAAAATACTGCAGTTAAACTAAATTTAACATTACAAAATATTCTTTTGTGAAATTCTCATTCATAAAAATTGCTAATACTGATACAAATATTAAAAAATATAAAATCTCAATTTCTCTCTTAAAAATAAATTTGATTAAAAAGACATTTTCAGCTCTGTGTCGATTCGAACTCAAATCGCGCAATCTGAAAACGAATGTCATACCACTTAGAACGTAGACCATAACGTTCTTTGCTAGATTTTATTAAAAAAAAAATAGCAAGTAGCAACGTCATGCTTGGAATGGTATGCGCTGATCACACGGGGACAAGTGATCAAAATGAAATAGTGTGAAAGCTAGAAATTCATCACAGTCACAGAGTACGTAACAGAGCCTCAACTCGACTTGAAAAGAACGCCCTTAGTGGATCACTTAAAAACTAAACCATCGCGTTGGCGATTTTTATCCTCATGATTTCTGTTTAACTGTAACCCTATTCTGGTTTGGAGCTTCTTGCTGAATGCTGATTTGATTATCTTTGCACACGTGATTATGCTATTTGATCTTAGATTTCCGCGCTTATATTGATTCGTAATTATTACTGTTATTATTCTTGAATTTTCAAGTTTAAATTATTAGGTCGTTATGTTACGAAGAGACACATGTATTGTTTGCAAGACGAATACGTCAAAGTTATTTCATATTAAAATAATTCTTTCATAAATTTTAAAACAAGAAGCAGCAAGCCGTCGCTGTACTTTTTTCTCTTTTTCTTTTATCATTTGTCGCGAAGGAAGCGATGTTCCGCCGAATTAGCAACCTCTCTTATGTTATGATCGTAGTTTCAGAGTCATCCGCTCGTCTCGCTACTGTCTATGCGTAATCCCATGTTAAACAAGTTGTCATTACAGTATATGAAAGTTGATTCTCTGTTACTACTCCGTAATCACAGTGATCGATTTTCCTTAAAATCTGCTAGTCAATTAGTCAACGAGGATAACTTAATGCCCTGTAGGCGATCACTCGTCATTTAAATTTGTAAATTGGAGAGTTGACGATTGTGGAGAAACACATATTTTTCCGTAAACAAAAGACTACCTAATTTTAGTGGTATGAGTTGAATATTTTATCAAAAGCTTACTTTGTTTATTGATGTTATACTAAACTTTCAGATTTAGCCCATGTAGTTTGTTTTCTCATATATTCATGCAGCTGATTTCTTTCCGCCCCCCTAAAAGAATTGAACAGCTATTCCTCAGCTTATGGGGAAAATATATTCCTGAGTTATTTTAGACGGAAAATCTAATGAAATTTTTATTCCTTCTGAATATTTGAACAAACATGTCTATATAACATTTGAGATAGTTCTATACGCTGATGAAAATAATCTCCGATTTCAAAACTTTCCTATACACTGAGGGAAAAATGAAAAGAAAAAAGATATAAGAATAAAACTAATATATGTATTTATTTTCAAGGTGTTTTAGTTTTCTTTTCTGCACAATTTTTTGTAATAAGTATTATCGGTAATAATATTTATTACCTTTAATTATTAAAATTTTTTATCACATAGTTATTTTTTGAAACGTTCTTTAATTAAAATATATTTATAGAATCTTCTGTGCAAAAATTTTTGCCGTTATTATTATTATTATAATTTTTTTTTTTTTTTTATATAGTCATAGCTGTCAAATTGTACGGAATTTTCATAAAACTATATGGAAGATTATAGCTAATTAAATCCCCAAAATCAGAGCAATTTTAGCGTTTGAATAAGTTAAAAAATTTTCTTAAATTTTAGTGGTAAGAAAAATCCGTTCAAGTTGGCATCTATGTATATTGAAACTTCATAGATACTACTTGTGTTCAACCCGATAATAAAAGCCAATGCTTTATACTTTTAGTCACATAATAAATCAAATTACTGTCTCCTTCAAATCTACTTAATAATAGCATGAAGAATAACAATATTAAATGAAAATATAACTTTTTACATGATAGAAGTAACAATTACAAAGTTTTGAAGAATAAAAAAAAATCAAAATTGATATTCTATATAAGTAAATTCGATATAAGTAAAATGAAAGCTCAATCTTGTAAGTGCAAACCCACTGCAAAATTAGAAGTTCGAAAAGATCGCTTTGTGTCACTGGAATGACAGAATCATTTTCTATTTTTGATCATAAATTTTGAAGTCTGGCAACAGAGCAGAATGAATTTTCTTCTTCTTACTGTGTTACGAAATTCCAGATTCCGCCAACCTAATTTTCTGAAAAATTTTTTAAAGGTGAAGGAAGGAAAAAAAAAATCTTTGAGAAGGTTATGAAACTATTCGGATTCTAAACTAGTCGTTGGAGGCCACCATAATACTTACCCATCATGGATATGCATAATATAATATAAGAAAATAAAACGTATGTAAACTATTTATAAAAGGCATTGCAATACCAATACAAAACTTAAACGCATAGATAAATACTTTTAATATACAGTAATGCTCTCTTAATGAACTGTTGTGAATCAATTTCGACAAATTATATAAAACGCCAAATTACTCAAGTAGTACCGAATTGCACAAATGAAACATCCTTATAACTCCGAAAATAATAATGATATTAACTAGCAGTTTACTGCGTCGGATGAAGCGTCTGATTTCCAATAAAAATATATCTTTGATGAATGAAATGTAGGGTCATAAAAGATCGAAGAATATGAGAAACACGAGTACAAATATCTCGACAACTAATAATCCGATAGATTTATGTAAAATTTGTGTTATTATATTGCCTTTTACGCTCATTCCTTAAAATAAAAAAAATTAAATTTTTTATATACCTTTCATCAGAACGAATTTTTCAAGAGTCCGAAAAAATAGCTCCGGACCTAGGTTATTGACATTAAATAGACTCCGTTCCATTCCTACATACTAAGTAAATACAAAATTTCAAGTCTTTATCTCAATTTGTTCGGGAGATAGAGCGTTTACAGGCAAACAAAAAGACTGCAAAGTTTTTTTTTTTTTTTTTTTTTTTTTTTTTTTTTTTTTTTTTTAATATGTTTTTCAGAATCTTCAGTATCTAACCCGTGTAAATCCGCCAATTTTTTTTTTTTTTCGATTATCAAAACGTACATACCCTACGTATGATGGGTAAGTAAAAGGTATAATGCATAATTGGAATACAAGTCAACTGCAAAAGCTCATGAAAGATCTTAAATGAGTATTTCCATTAGTGTTTAATGTATATATATATATATATATATATATATATATATATATATTTATTTATTTCAATTATAATATATATATATATATATATATATATATTGCATAACAGGTAAAAAAACATTTCATATGAAATACCGCAAAATGAGTTTCCTTAAAAATTTAAAAACTGATTCATTATAAATTTAGAAAGAATGTGCATATAAGAAAATCTTTAATTAACTAGAAACTCTCATTTAACTACATATATCCTCTTAAAACAATTTAGTAACTTAAGCTACACAAGCAAAACCTTGTCTAATAATTAATACAAAAGATGAACAATATTGATAGAACATACTTTATTAAGTATTATAAATCGTATAATATTTAATAAAGTATTACCAAACCTTATAAACGTTTCTACATAAATCTATTAAAAATAGGCAGCAAAATGTGTCTCTCCTCTGCAAATTTCCGACAAAACTGACAGTAACATAAGCATGTTCAAAAGGAATAATTTAACAAAAACATTAAAAAATATACAGGTGTTGTTTAAAATTACGCAAAATAATATAAAATGCATCAAGCAAAATCTTATTTTGTCTAAAAACGATCGATAATTCTCTTTATTATTTGATTCAATATCATGTTAACAATATTTCTTAGACTGAAAAGGGACATAGCTGTAAACCTCCCCTTTTCCTCTGGCTCCGCCTACTATAGAAATACACTAAGCTGAAACATTACACTATTTTAATAAAGCTAAAATAAGACTCACAATTTTAAAAAAAATGTAGATTTGCCAATTCTACGATATAATTTTATGCAATATAAGAAACTCACAACCACAGTTCATCATATAAAGAAAAAGAAAGAGAGAGACAGAGAGAGAGACAGAGAGAGAAAGGTAGTACATTTAGAAAGTAGATAAAATCTATTTCATTCACACCCACTATGAACCAACTTTGAAAATCGATACCATATATGAGAAAGTATGTGAAAACAAGCTTAGTTCACTGTGGCCTTAGATAAAACAGATTTTATGCATCTTCTAAATATAAATGGACTCTCTGTCTTTATTTTTTTTTCCCTTGCAAAATTTACGTGATCGTGAACCTCTCATATCCAGGGTGTCCCAAAAGATCGTTTACAAACTTAACATGCTGGTCTGTCATATCATGATGAACAATATTAAATAGGAAACTAAGGGTCCCAAACGTCTTCCGAAGGAGATAGGCGCCATTAAAGTTTAGGGTCCAAAAATTCAAATGATTATAAAAAACAGAAAAATTGGTCGATTCGTTTGCGGTTTTCACTAAAACTATTCTTTATGTCAGTATTTTCTTGAAAATAAATTATAAAGATAACTTTCAAAAAATGTCGATAGAGGGCGCTTTATACTTTGGAGTAACGATAAACTAGTTCTTACCGGTATTTTTTGCATCTCATTAAATTTTTTTAGAAGCTTAGACATAAACTTAAATTTTGAGCTCAAAATCTAAATCGTTGGAAGTGGTTAAGTAGCACAAACTGAATTGCGGGGGGAGGTTCAAATTTCAAATGATCATAAAAAACGGAAAAATTGATCAATTGATTTGCGATTTTCACTAAAATTATTCTTTATGTCAGTATTATCTTGAAAATAATTTAAAAAGATAAAATTTAAAAAATGCCGATAGAGGGCGCTTTAGACTTTGGAGTAACGTACAACTGTTTTTTTCCATTAATTCTTGCATCTCATAATTTTTTTAGAAGTTTAGACATAAACTTAAATTTTGAGATAAAAATCTGAATCGTTGGGAGTGGTTAAGTAGCGCAAACTGAACTGTGTTCAATGGGGGTGGGGAGGTTTAAATTTCAAATGATTTTTTATAATTGGAAAAATTGGAAAAATTGGTCGGTTTTCGCTAAAACTATTCTTTATATCAAAATTTTCTTGAAAATAAATTTTACAGATATCTTTCAAAAAATTCCGTCAGAGGGCGCCTTAAACTTTATAGTAACCAACAACTATTTTTAACCGTTATTTTTTTGTATCTAATAAAATGCTTGTAAAAGTTCAAACTTAAATTTTATGCTCAAAATCTGCATTGTTGTGAGTAATTAAGCGGCCAAAAATTGAACTGCGTTCGAGAGGTGGGGAAGGTAACATTTCAACTCCTCAACACAGTTCAGTTTGCGCTACTTTACCACTCCCAACGATTCAGATTTTCATCTCAAAATTTAAGTTTATGTCTAAGCTTCTAAAAAAAAATTATGAGATGCAAAAAATAACGGAAAAAATAGTTGTACGTTACTCCAAGGTCTAAAGCGCCCTCTATCGGCATTTTTAAAATTTTATCTTTATAAATTATTTTCAAGATAATACTGACATAAAGAATAATTTTAGTGAAAATCGCAAATCAATTGACCAATTTTTCCGTTTTTTATGATCATTTGAAATTTGAACCTCCCCCCGCAATTCTGTTTGCGCTACTTAACCACTTCCAACAATTTAGATTTTGAGCTCAAAATTTAAGTTTATGCCTAAGCTTCTAAAAAAATTTAATGAGATGCAAAAAATAATGGTAAAAACTAGTTTATCGTTACTCCAAAGTCTAAAGCGCCTTCTATCGACATTTTTTGAAATTTATCTTAATAATTTATTTTCAAGAAAATACTGACATAAAAAATAGTTTTAGTGAAAACCGCAAACGAATCGACCTATTTTTCCGTTTTTTATAATCATTTGAATTTTTGGACCCTAAACTTTAATGGCGCATATCTACTTTGGAAGACGTTTGGGACCCTTAGTTTCCTATTTAATATTGTTAATCATGAGATGACAGACCAGCATGTTAAGTTTGTAAACGACCTTTTGGGACACCCTGTATTTATTCTACAATAAGTACTACGATGTACAAATATATTCGAAAGCTTTATTGTCTGTTAACGGAGTACTGTCTGATTATTATTGTTATTATCATTATCAAATGGCATATTTTTATGGAATTCTTTTTTATTAAGAATGACTTGCATTTCTGCCTATAATTTACTAATTTATTTTTTGTCCAAATATAAATAATAATGATTTTAGGAATACAAATAGTTTTGGTCTTGTTCTAATACTTAGCAAGATTTTTCGCTGATAACGAATGTTTACCGGAATTACTATTGTCATCTGAAAATGAATTCCAATGTTACAATGAATGCATACGCTTTCTTATGACAATGTCCAGTTTTAGTTAGGAGGGGAAGGGTGGAGACTGCATACGAGGAATAATTTCGGCACATCCCCGCTTTTTGGAATCAAATGAATAAATTATGGCGAAGATTTAAATTATCATATTCAACACAGATTATATATTATGCAAATGCAAACTGGCGTTCATAAATTAATTATAAATCTGATTATAATAATATTCACTAACCATTAGTTCTCCCTGTTAAGACCATTTGAAGTAGATATTGAAAATTAATCTCGTCGAACTGATTTCAATTATTTGTGCACAAAGTCTTTAGTGCAAACCTTATTTATGTTGTAATTATTAAAAAAATATTATTATAGTGCTATTTGTTATTTTTTAAAATCCCATGCACAATTACAGATACAATAAAAAAATGTTGTACAAAAAAAAAAAAAAAAATGCTTAGCTGTGGTAAATAAATAAAATTACCTTAAAATTATCACATAAAATCATAACGAATTAAATATTAATTTATTGTGTATCAACATGTTTGTAAAAAGAACAAGTTGGAAATTGCACGTGAACGTATCAAATGAGGTGCGTTCGTACGATAACGAAGTTTTAAAAATATTCAGATCTTGCTGATATAGTAGAGCGTACTTCGGATACAGTATAGTAGTCGAAATCTTTGTGTTTCTGTAAATATGCAGGAAGTAATTTTTATTACACCTCAGAAACCTATATCTTATTCATAAAATGTGAAATAGTTGAATATAATTAAAACACGCCTCAAACAATGTTTCCCCGTATAGTATTATGCAGGGGAATACTTTTGTATGGCCTTGTAATTTAATAATAAAAATTCTTTGCATCACAGATTGTACGGAATGCATATTTTAGTATATATTTCATAGATTCATGCCAATTATATTATGTTCGAATGAGTGTAACATCATAAAAATGCATTTGAATCTTTTTTCCCATTGACCGTAATGTAATGGAATACATTTGATTGTCCCTGTAAATGATCTATGCATCCGACTTTCATTACATTTGAAATGACTCGATAAAATTACGTAATAATTATATGTTTCAACTTTCAAACGATTAAAATGCATTTGAAAATTTTTTCCCATTGACCGTAATGTAACGGAATCCTTTTGATTGTCCCTGTAATTGATCTATCCATCCGATATTCATAAATTTTGAAATGACTCGACAAAATTATGTTATAATTATGTATTTTAAATTTTAAACGATTCGGTTGGGTAGTTTTTGCGTTGTTATATGCGGACAGATGGACAGACAGACGGACGGACTGAGCGACAACAATAGGTGCTACGTATTTACATAATTACGAACGCACCTAAAAAGGGAAAATTATTAAAAATTTAACATTCAATGAATATAACAATTCAATGAACGAGAAAGGATATTGTGATATATGATTAAAAAAAAAACACCCTTTACTAAATCCTCAACAAATTATCGTAGAAGAAAGTTACTGGTACCGAACACTCCAACTTAATTTTTTTTTCAATAGCAATACCCAGTTTTAATTATATACTTCAAATTTTTGCTTCAAACTATGCCTAGATACCAAATTTCAAAGCATTTGAATGATAAGTTTTGAATTATAAATATTCAAAATTTAGTGCTTCTAAAATATATGTTAAATTACATTTTCATGTTTTTATTAATATCTTTGGAAATTATGTTCCTAATGTGCTATTTTCTACATGTAGCAATAATACTATAATATCAAAATATAAATGCATTGAATTTGAAATTTTTATAATTTTATTATATGATTTATGAAATTGATATTCGAAAAACTTATGAATTGCAACCTACAGTTTTTCTAAATTAGATTTATTAAGTCCAGCTTTATGGAAATACAAAATTTCAATTTTTCCTTCCAAGTAGTTATCAAATTATGCTTAAAAACGGCAAATGGTGGTTTGAAGCGCCGTCTGTGATAGAAGTAACTAGGTATTTTAAAACTTCTTATGATAACCTGTATCTTGCAGTCCTCATTGACTGCTTGAGTGGCGCCTAGTTAGTTCAGAAGGGAGATCTCTCGGTTAAAAATTGACTACAGAATTTCAATTTGGTTACAGCCCCTAAAATATACTCGTTTTAAAATAATATTTTTCTCGAAACTTATCGCACGAATTGTATAAAAATTTGTTTTTAGTCTAATTAAAGAGTGTAAGAATTCATTTATGCTGTCAGAATTGGGTTCTACTATTGAAAAAAAATGGGGGTTTATTTTAATATGTAGATGGCCCTCTAAGCAAATTTTATATACATCATTTGAAAGTAGACTTCTTTTCCAATCGTTTGGTACCAGTTACTTTATTCTAAGATATTTTTATGCAAAGTTAGTAGGGGTTTTTACTTTTTATTCCACAATAGTACTATTAACATATTATAAATATAAATACATCAATGTGAAGTAGTGTAATTATTATGGTCTTCTATTAGTAATGGAAACAAGAATTCATAGTTAATAGGAGGTGTTTAATTTTTTTTCTACGACGCGACGGTACGTTAATGAGCTAATTCAAAATAAAATCCAAGATTAATATATATTCTACTCACACCAGCAAAATTTTAAAAATATATTTTATATATAAAAGAAAGTGCTTTACCATGTTAACAATGAAGAAAACAGTTCTTACTTATATAAACGAGTGAGCGCCTATAATGGTAATAAGTCCTCCTCGTTAACGCTTCAAAAATAGATCTTAAATTGATCCCTCTGAAGCTAGAAGTCCAGCTGAGAATCAACTTTCCTATACCTTACTTATAATGTGAAGTCTAATACCCTGTTCACACCACAAACTTAAGATATCTTAAGGTCGCCGTGTTTGAAGTGGACCCTCCCGGAATTGGATGCCTGTTCACATTGAAAAACTTACCTAAGATATTTCAGCGAATGTCACTGTATCTCTGAACTGAACAAAGGTAACATGTGCGCATGCGCTTGAAATAAAGACGCCCACAACAGCCAATCAGTAAAAGCGAAGCTTTATAGCCAATGAGAGCGAGTGGTTGTTCCTGTATCTAGCCCGAGAGAATTGAAACTCTCTGAGAGAGTTCCAGGCCTGAGATATCTTAACTATCCATAGTGTGAACAGGGTATTAGAACAAGATGGGCTCTACAGATGATACTTTTTTTCCTTTTCACTAATCTATTCCATAGCAGACTTTTATAAAATAACACGACGTGAGCTTTTTCTTACCTCCTGTATCATCCAAAAAAACGATTCATGAATTTTATGAATTAATGTGTTTGCAGATTGTGTTTATTAAACTCACATGATTAAATTAAAGTTAAATGAATGAAGTTTCGCGCAGAATAAGTATTGAGTGTAAAACCTTTTATAGCTCAAGTTTTCATAGTTTCGAAAGAGCAAGGACTTTTATTATTATTGAGTAAGGAAAAGTATTATTTTAATCCCTTGACTACAAAGTGTAGGAATAGTTGATTGCTAGAGAAGTGAAATTTCAGAGGTATAATATGATGATTTAGATATTGTTATTGTGGTTATTCTTACCACTAAGACAAATATAAATTTTGAGACGAATTTACATCCGGATGATTTATTCTTATTGGAAAAACAAATGAAGGCGATTAATTAAAAAAAGCGATGGTGTAAAGTTAATATTATTTCTGGAATAATTAGAGGAACAATTGTAATAATTTTTGTGCTAAATTATGTATTTTTATGAATTTTATTCTTTTTGTGGATTATGTAATATATGACATCTTATTAATCCTAGGTGCCTCATATGTTAAGTTAAAATTTTCGATCTTTTTCCCTTCCTCTCGTTATAAGCAAAGAAGTTGTTGTTCTAAAGCGGTTGAGTTACATTTCAAATCCTTAAAGTATTTTTTTCTCGTTGAATGTAACGCCTATCAATGAACGTAATGAATATGTACTTTCATGTTCTATTCTCAAAACATCGTTTTTAAGCTGGGTGACTCTTTTTCTAAAAAACTAAATGAATCATGTCCTATATATATATATATATATATATATATTGTTTTTTGTTTGTTTGTTTTTTATTAAGAAAGCTAATTTGCTAGATTTTATACCACCGAAAGTAAAATTTTCGGTTATCAAATATTACCTGAAACTCGCAAAATATTTTTAAACTGGCGAAAAAGTGAGTTATCGAAACCACCGCCATTTTTCCAAAAATCAGCATTTTGAACTAAACATTGATGTGAGATTCAGGGAATTTAATGCCCCATTAAAATAGGAAGACCAACTTTGTTTACATGTTTGTAAGGGAGAAAGACGTTTGTCTGATCTATCGAGTCATATGTAATGGCACAAGACATAATGGTCCATTTTTACGCAAAAAATACTGTGCAATTAGTGTGTACAGTTACAATCTCAATAAAAATAATTTAAAATGTCTCAAGGCAATTTTCTTTTATTTTTGTGAGCAATGAATATAAAAAAATTACGCAAATTTTAGACCATAGATGCAGAACCTCTTCTTCTATAAAACATTTGTTAAATGGAAAGCAGTAATGTAAAATGAATTTTTTTCACGGCGTTTACTCTAAAAAATAAAGAAAATCATCGATCGTTCAGATAAGATATGGTGTTTAGTGAATATTTTTATAATCAGATTTATAATAAATTGGTGAACAGGAGATTTCATTAGCAGAAAATATATTATTCTGTTTTATATAACATAGTGAAAACTTTCGTCATAATTTAATTATTTCATTTCAAAGAGCGGAGACACTGCAAATCTATTCCTCATGTACAGTATCCGACCCTCCCCCTACTGAACTGGACGTTATCTTAAAATAATATGTATATTCGTTGCTACCATTTGATTTCATTTTCGGCTGACAACAGTAATTTTGGCGAATACTCGTTATCGACAAAAATATTGTTGCTAAGTATTCGGACAGTACCGAAACTGTTTGTATTTCAAAAATCATGCTTATTCCTACTTTGACAAAAATCATACTGGGAAAAGACAAGCAGAAAGGCTAATCATTCTTAAATAAAAACGAATTCCGTAAAAATAAACCTTTTCATAACAACAATAATAATAAAACAATATTTCGTTAACAATCGTATAAAACTTTCGAATATATTTATAAGTAACATTACTTTTCAAATGTATGAGCTTTTCTCAGTTATAGTCCATTCTGTTAAAAAAAAAAAAAAAAAAAAAAAAAAAAAAGGCAATAATAAATAATAATAATAAGAAGAAGAAGAAGAAGAGATAATCCATTGAGAAAATGCATAAGATATGTTTTATCTACTCCCACAGTAAACCAAGTCTGTTTTCACACATTTTCTCATGTATGTTATCGGTTGACAAAGATGATTGGTTCATAGCGGGAGTAGATAAAACAGATTTCAGGCACTGAGCAAATGAACTATAGTCGGCTCTCGTTAATTCAAATTCTTCGGGACCACAAGAAATGTTCCAATCATGGAAAGCGTAAAATGAAAACATCTTTAAAGGTATACTATTACAAAGGAATCGATGTAATGGTATATATTTTTCATTTATTTCGGTTATTATTGTTAGAACCTGACAACTTTAAATAACGAGATATAAATACCTAAACTAAATATGATATTAAAATAATATAAATTAAATATAAAAAATAATTATATATTATAAAACAACTGCATTTTAATTTATTTTATATTTATTCTGCTATAATTTTCTTACCTGAAATTAGATGATAATTTAAGAAAATATTCATACTATTTACTATCACTATGAAAAATACTTATGAATTCTTGATTAATTAGTCCTATTCATTTTCGGCGTTTTAGCCAGTTGTAACAAACACTTAAGTTCTTTGTCAGATGACGGCTGCATCAGGAATAAATTTTCGCAAACACACAATTGGCAGTTGACTTTTCGCTGGGTGGGGAAAGCACTTAGGACATAGTAGTAGAATCACCAGAATCTGATTTCATTTTCTAATTACATTTTTCGGGAAGTTCCAACAATTTCTTCCGCACTTTTAAGACTTCGGATATTTTGAAATTAGTGTCAGCGAATAAATCCGTGAAAAGTCAAGAAAAATGAAAAAGTGGAATTCTGGTCAGTTCGAATTAAACGAATTCAAGTTAAAATGATTTCGAATTAACAAAAACCGACTATATAATCTAGTATTATTTACTTTTTTTTTTAAATGGATTTTTTTTTTTTTTTTTTTTTTTTAAATTAAGCTTGTGAATCCTATCACATTGTATAACAATGTACTGTATAATTGACAAATTTATTTATTTTATTTTTATTTGAGGTCTTATTTTAGATTTAATAAAATATATACTTATATGTGTGTTTATATAGCAGTGGAGACAGAAAATAGGTTATTTGCGGCAACGCCTACTTTCTATATAAAAGTAAAGAAAATCATTGATCGTTTGTATCTGAAATGAGATTTGTGTGGTGAATATTGTTATAATCATAATTATAATTTATTGGTGAACGCCAGATTTTAGGAAATATATTATTCTGTTTTATATAAAATAATGAAAACTTTCGACATAATCTACTGATTACATTTCAGAGGGCGGAGACACAGCGAATCTATTCCTCCTAAACAGTACTCGACCTTCCCCCTACTACCTTGTGATCGCTAAATGGTAGTGCAACAATACTTTACCGATAATGTGAGGTTGCCGAAATTATTACTGTCATCTGAAAATGAAATCAAATGATAGGAACGAGTATACACATTCTTTTAAGGCATTGTCCAGTTTCGAAGGGGGAGGGGCGAGTACTGTTCATGAGGAACAGATTAGCTGCGTCTTCGTCCTTTGAAATAAAATTGTATTATTCAATTCAGAATTTCGAATGCATTTAAATGATAAAAATTTTAACATTTAATATTTATTCATTATTTAATGTTCTTTCAAATTTATAATAAAAAAAGTTAAATTTAAATAATTAAAATTATGAAACAAAATATTTTAAAACTGAAAATTGTAAAATTTAATTATTATTAAATTAAGAAATGAAAAAAATATTTGAAATAATGAAGTAAATAAATTTTTAAATTTAAAATACTACATTAAAACTAAATTTAAATTTTTTGTAAAATATTACTCCTCTCTCTGTTTTAGTTTCCTAAGGAGTAATACTCAATAGAACTTTTCTGCCAAAAATAAATAAATAAAATAAATAAATAAATAAATAAATAAACATATAAATAAAAAATAAATAAAAGGTTTGTTTTGGTTTATTTTTGTCGGCCGATTATCTACACTAGGGAATAGGACCAGGGGGGAGTGCCCTTCGTGGGAATCTTTCTAAGGGAACCTAACCCGTATTTACGCAAGGTTCGAAGAATACCACGAAAACTCCGAACGGTTAGAGCCGCGATTGGTTTCGAACCCAGCACTTGCCGTCTACCAGTTGAGAGGTCAGAACCTCTCTCTCGGCCATTGATGGGGCAATATAAATAAAAGGAAACAAAAGAGAAAGAAAGAAAAGAAAAAATATGAAAAAGAATGAAGAAATATATTAAATTTAAAATGCTGCTTTTAAACTAAATTTTTAATTATGATAAAATATTACTCGTCACTCTGTTTCTTAAGGAGTATTTCTTAAAATAAAACTTCTCTGCTAATAAAAATAATAATAATACTAATGATAATGATAACAATAATAAAATAGATTAACATTATGAAATAAGTTTTTTAATTTACAATACTGAATTTTAACTAAATTTAAAAGTACAAAATATTATTCTTCTTCCTATTTTATTTTCATAAAAAGTAATACTCATTAAAAATTTTCTTAAAAAAATAAAAATAAAAAAATAAAAAAAAAGAATAAATAAAAGTATGAAATAAATAAATTCTTAAGTTTAAAATGTTACTTTTGAATTAAAATTATTACAAAACATTACTTCTCGCTCTTTTTTTTTTTTTTTTTTTTTTTTTTTTTAATTTTCTAAGGAAAAATACTCATTAGAACTTTTGTGAAAAGGAAAAAAAAACAAAACATGGGTGTATATATAGCTTCCCGAGAGCCGCCATTTTGTTTCCCTACTATTTCTCATAAATTATTATTATTATTATCATTATTTTGAAATGATTTTGTATTGAGGAAACATAAAATAAGTATTTTTAAGATTTATGAACACTAAAAAAAATATTTTCACTTCACTTGAATAATTTACATAATAAATGAATAAGTAAATCAAACGATTTTTACTATTAAAAATTTGCTCTTTCAATCTTTGAGTTTCTACAGTAGATTGTTTTGTATAATTTCATAACATTTTTTGAAATGTATGATTCAATCATTAAATAATCATTTCAGTTCATTTTGTAGTTTAAGGTAAAATAATAATGCATGAGAAATAACAGGGAAACAAAATGGCGGCTTGCGGGAGGATACGGCATCTAAGCCCAAAATATTTTGGACCTTGTTTAAAAGCTAGATGTAAATACGTTTCATTTCCAAAGTTTTTCTTCCATAATCCAGGAAACATTAGAACTCTCAGGAACCCAATTGGCTATTGTTATAAGAACCTATATTTAGAAGACTTAACAGGGTGAACTTATGCCGTACGTTCACCTCTTATGTAAGTTATATCCCGTTCATGCTATACAATTATTAGGAAAACGCATATTATTTTAGGACAAAATAATCATTCAATTTTACTGGTGTGAGTGTATAATTTGTTTTGTTTTCTTAATGTTGATTTACGTAGTACAAAATTCACAAATTCAATCCCGTACCATTAATTCTGATTTTTTTTTTTTTTTTTTTCAGAGTACTGATATTTTCTACCATATTTTTCAGGAACTCTACACATTCAATATCCTTGAACCTAATGAAAATAAAATCTGTTACTAAATTATATTCACTGGAAGATCTAATGGAATTTCAAAAGTACAATATATTCTAAATTATTAAAGGTACGTATATATTAAGACAGAACTGATCAAAAATTGCATCACGTTGTCTGAAATCTTATATAATATTACTTTTATTTAACCTAATAATAAAAGTCATAACGTTAAAATTTCTGCCAGGCAATAAACAGAATTATATATTTTCACAAATCTAGTGAATAATAATAATAATAATAATAATAATAACAGAAAATGCAATTTTCCCTTCGATATAAATAATTACTTAAATTTTTTAACTTTTAAGGGTAAATTGAGTTTTAACCCACTTCTTGGCGACGTGTTTTCTACGGCGCGATAACTACGCCGTGCCTTGCTTACCTTTACTTTTAGCTATCGCTCTTCTTGGCGATCCTTGGAGCAAAGAAGTGGTTTTTCTCTCCTTCGTTTCTCGGAGCTTGCGCATGCTCTATTCGTTCTTTCTTTTCTAGCTTTCTTATTGGACGCGAAAGGAGAAACATTTAAAAGTTTGAAGTCCCGCGCCTTGAAATTAAATTTCTTGTGTCTCATTAGAGGCCGTTCGATTTCGAAGAGTAACATCGACTGAGTAAACTTTTTGGGGGGGATATATGAGTGATTTTTTTAATTAGAAACCTTTGTTTTGCATTTAAAAAATGTATTATCTTATTTCTGTTGTTTTTTGAATGTACAGATCCTGCTTTGTAGTTAAAAGTAAGTGTTTTAGGTCTTGCTTTAGTATTTTAGATGTTTTGAATCTTAATGTTATTTAGTTTCATATTAAATATAAAAGGAAAACATTATTTGACTTCAAAGCTTAGCATATTTCTTTAGAAAATCCATTATTAATTTCTTTTTTATTAAAAAAAGGCTGGTTTTGTTTTTAAAAGAAGGTATGTAGAAGGTATGAATTTGGATGCGATTTAGTTCAAATCAGCCGGCTTCGCCCGCTATCGGGCCCCTTGTTTTATATAAAATCTCGAAATGGGCGTATGTTGAAGCGAATGAACCTCGAAGAGAACAAAAACATGATGATAAATATTTAAGAAAAAAATTCCGCATCGAAATACCACTATTTCCTAATAGTAATTTTTATAAAAATGTTATATTCTTGCTGGAACATTTTGAAACTTTGTGACAGTTTATGGCATTTGATATAAATTTATTAAAAAAAGTCACATTTCGGCTTGAAAGAGGGTGTGGTTGCGAACAAAATCAGGAAATATAACGGAAATTCTAGCTTTTAAAGAACCGCGACCTCAAGTAACTTATCTTACTAATAGGTTGTTTAACGGAGTTTCATTCAGGTACAGTTTTGTTAATAATAGAGTGCGCTCCTTGGAGTTGGAATGAGGAACTAATATAACATGGCTTAGTTAAAACTTGCTGGCTTCGCCCGCTATCTGACTGGCGTGGGCAGCGGGGATATGGTTGGAAATTTGTTCGCTTCGAGGCTCTTTCGAAAAGGAGGATCACATTCGGCGGTGCGTACTCAGCACGCTTGCTACGATGTGAACTTCGGTCGCTTCGAAGTTCGTTCGAAAAGGAAGAGGGCAATCAGCAGTACGTGTGCAGCACACCTGCTATGCGCTACCGCAAGCTGTGGGGACGCCGCTGAAGAACTAATGCACGAAATTTAATAAAAATTTATATTCTGGTAGTCTCTGACCTAAATTGATGCTGATTAGTTTTTGGTGTAAATCGCTCATCAGGTGGAGCTGCTGTTTTGCATTTTTTGGGGCCTGCCGTAAAGCAAATTTGCATCCGTAGTCCCATGGCTATGGGTCACTGGTCTCGACGCTCCTGTGGGCGTCGTCATCCTGGGGCTCGTCATGGTTCGATGGGTGCAAATCCCAGGTGTCCGACTCGCCTCTGAGGTTACTCAGTGGGCAGGGGGGCTGTCGTACTCGACCGCTTCATCAAACTTGGGAACGTGGTCAGCCTTCGGGCTGGCTACTAGACCGTAGGTGTCGTGAAGGTGGGATGTGCGGATGGGAACCCGGAGTAGTAGCCGCTTGCGGTTTGCGAATCCCGGACCCAGTCGATGCCCCTCACTGGATGATGCCACAAGGACCTGACAGGGCCTAGAGACGGAATGGTGGATCTCTATCATTTACGCATTAGCTTTATCTTAATAACTAATACACAGATTTCCATCAAACATGAGATTCAGTTCGTCTATGATATGAGTTGGTGTTGTTTCTATTTTGAAGTAAATCCCTAAACATGGCTATACTGTACTGCATTTTTAACAATTTTTACAATAGCTGTATCTTAAGAACTAATGAACGGAATTTAATAAAATTTATATTCAGATAGTCCTTGATATAAAGTGATTCTGATTACATTTTCATGTAAATCGTTCAACAGATGGCGCTTCTAAACTGCATTTTTACCGATTTGCATCAACACTATTTCAATAACTTATTTACGGATTTTCATCAAACTTCCGGATTCAGTAAATCCGTGATATAAACTAATTCTGTTTACTTTTTATATTAATTGCTCAATAAGTGGCGCTGTTATGCTCATTTTTCCGGATTCCTGAAATAACTCTGTTGCAAGAAATAATGCACGAATTTTCATCAAACATTAGATTCAGTAAGTCTCTGATATAAATTAGTATTCTGTAGTTTTTGGAGTAAATCTCTAAAAAGGTGGTGCTGCTATACGGTATTATTTGTGATTATGGCAATAACTCTATCTCATGATCTAATGCATTAATTTTCATCAAACTCTAGATTGTGTTAGTCCTTGATATAAAAATTACAAAAGTACTTTTTAGTTTTTGGAGTAAATCGTGCAACAGGTGGCGCTGCTATGTGACATTATTCATAATTATCGCAATAGTTCTATCTCAAGAACAAATGCACGGATTTTCATCAAACATCATATTCTGTTAGTCCCTCATATAAATTAATATTCTTTTGTTTTTAAAGTAAATGGCTCAATAGGTAGCGCTTCTATGCAGTTTTTTATGATTTCTGCGATAATTCTATCTCAAATAGTACAAATACACAGATTTTCATCAAATTTCAGATTGAGTTAGAATTTGAAAGATCTTGTTATAGATTTTTCAAAAAGTTCCGGCAAGAATTTAATATTTAAAAAAAATTGCTATTAGAAAATAGTGGTATTTCAATGCCACATCTTTTTTCTTAAAAATTTATCATCATGTTTCTTTCTCTTCGAGATTCGTTCGCTTAACGAATTGCTTTATCCGTTTTGAGATTTTGTATAAAAGAATAAGCCCAATAGCGAAAGCCAGCCAGCGAATCAAGCGAAGCCAGCTTGTTTGAACTAAGTTCCAAATTCCAAAACCAGGGTGCTCGCTTTATGTAAGTTCCACATTCCATCACCAGGTAGCGCACCCTATTTCCAACAAAACTGTATATGAAGTAAACTCCGCTAAACAATCTATCAGTATATATATTATTCGATGTTGCGGTGCTGCAAAGCAAGAATTTAAGATTTTTGCAAAAATCACTATTCGTCAATAGTGGCATTAAACACGCAACATATTTTCATAAATTTATATCATGTGTCATAAACTATCTTAATGTTTCAACTAGATCAACCTAAAATTTCCGTTATATTTCCTGATTTTTTTAGCCCCCCCCCCCCTCTTTCCCTTTCGCAATGGGACTTTTTTTACAACTTTTATCCTGTGTTTATAAACTATCACAAAGTTTCAAGCAGCTCCAACAAGAATTTAACATTTTTACAAAAATTACTAATAGAAAATAGTGGTATTTGACGCGCCATCTTTTTTCTTAAATATTTAACATAATGTTTTATTATGTTTCTAAAAGTTTCAAATAATGGTAATATTTAATTAGCAGCTAAAACCTTAAAAAACGCTGAGCTTTAAAAAAATCTCGCATCCCCTTACTCTACCCCTCCATCCTAAATTTCAAGTGTCATGCTTTATTTAAGCCTTTTCTTATTTTTAAAAGGATTCGGATATTTAGATTTTTAATATGAACAATTTCGCGTGAAGTGATGTGTGCAAAAACCAATATCTGTTACGAATTAAAAATCTTTTCATAAAACCGAAAGTTTCTATCTGATTGAAAAAATAATCCGTTCTACATATATATTTAAACTCAGAACCCCCCAAATTAATCAAGTAAACACCTTATCAGAAGGAACCTACGTCCAAAATTTGAAGCAAATCGGTAAATTCTCCGAGAAAAACCTATTTATATAAATTAAGAGTGTTATATCTCCCATTCCTCCTTTCTTTATACGTAAACAATGAACACCCACAACTAATCATGGATGTACCTGATGATATTATACCTAGAATTTTAATAAAATTTGATCATTTTGTATGGAAAACTGACTTAACTAAATTAAGGAGGGGGGGGGGGGGTTAGCCTTTCTTCTCCTCCCCTTACTCTTATCCAAAGAATCCCTGAAACTAATCAGTAAAGTTCATTTTCAGGATAAATCTATGTCCAAAATTTGAAGCAAATTGGATATTTCTATCATGAGTTATCTCATTACGTACATACCTACGTACATACGTACATACATACGTACCGGATGTCCCAAAAATGACTGATGGATTTTAAAATTCAATAACTTGCAAACAGTAACAGCTATTTAAAAAAATTTTGCAGGAGGGTTATGTATAATGTCAGGAGTTTTTTACCGTAATTTTTTATTTTAGTTCGCATCTCAAAAAATAGGTGGCGCTGACGGCGATTGTAGGCCAGGTCGACGCTTCACTCAGCACTGATCACCTGGTTTTAAATCGCCGTCAGCGCCATCTATTGTTTGAGATGCGAACTAAAATAAAAAATTACGGTAAAAAACCCCTGACATTATACATAACCCTCCTGCAAAAATTTTTTAAATAGCTGTCACCGTTCGCAAGTAATTGAATTTTAAAATCCATCTGTCATTTTTGGGACACCCGGTACATGGTTACATACACACACACAGAATCTGCGAGCACATTAGCTCTCAGGCTTTGATAGTCTGTGAGCTAAAATCGCGTCAAACTGCATAGGCCTAGGATTAAACTAGATCAAAACTAGAAAGTTGGCGCTGTGGCGGTCTTTAGATTTAAAAAAAATCACGTCGGATTCAATTGGCCTAGAACAATCTAGTTCGGCCTAGGATAAACTAGTTCAAACCAATGAATAGCAGGCTAAACTACTAGTTTATCCTAATGGCCGTTCGTCCAAACTAGTTCGGCCTAGGAAAATCTAATTTATCCGATGGGCGTTACGATAGACTAGTTTGGCCTAGGAAAAACTAGTTTATCCGATGGGCTTTCGGATAGACTAGTTTAGCCTAGGAAAAACTAGTTTATCCGACGGGCGTTAGAACAGACTAGTTTGGCCTAGGAAAAACTAGTTTATCCGATGGCCTTTAGGATAGACTAGTTTGGCCTAGGCCAATCTAGTTTGGCCTAAAATCGGGTTTGGCCTGTAACATATATATATAAAGGATAAATTTAAATAAATACCAATGAATGTGATAGCGATTCAGAAAAAAGGTAGTCTCAATTTTTTCCCCTTTGATCGTAATGTAATGGAATACTTTTAATGGGCAATATAATTGAACTATACATCCAATTTTCATAAAATTTGAAATGTCTCGTCAAACTTATGTAATAATATTTTTTAAATTTCAAACGATTCGGTGGGGTAGTTCTTACTCTGTTATATGCGGACTAGCTAACGGATTGAACGACGACCATAGATGCTTTGTATTTACATAATTAATGGACGCACCTAAAAAGGATCTATTTTCAGTTCTATTGATCAGTACATTAAGAAATTTCTGGCACTAAAACACCTAAAATCCCTTACATTTTTTGATGTGTACGAACCCTGTAATAGCTGAAATTCTTATGCATTGCAAGAACAAAACATAATGCTGAAATATTATTTTAATTCGCCCATCTTCTCGCCGCGTATTGTTTGGCAAGAACCACGTTTTTACTCTAAACTTCTATCTTACATAGCTTATCAGCATTTAATCCCTTAGCGACGGAAGCATTTTACAAAATTTTCAATGTTTGATCACTTGTTTTTAAAAGCAGAAATTCGTGCCTTATTAAATCGAGATAACGAACCGATTAAGTATGGCAAATTTTGCTGAAAAGTTTTACTGGTAAGAATAAATAAGAATTCTTAAGCCTTTTTGTGGCACGTATACGTGTCGCTCGTCCTCAATGGGTTAAGTGTACTAGCTCTTTACAACATTTCGACATTTCATACATTCGACATTTCTTATTCTTGTTTGAATGATTCTTGTATTAGTATGTATTACTGTAGCTATGGATGCATTATTGACTTAAAATATTGAAAATTGTTTTTCATTGAATTTTTATATTTTTTACATGAACAATAAATAGTTCTTTTTCATTTGTAAATATTTGTGGCTCTCTTCTTCCGCTTTTCTTATGTATTTCTTTGTTGTAAAGTCATAAATTATACAAATCTTGTGATATTAGGAAATATAAATTAGGAGACTTTACATACCTGAAAACATTTTTTGGGGTTCAAAGTTGTAATAACTATAATACATATTATTAATATAAATATATAATGAATGAATTTAGATGATATTTATCATATTGCGCAAAGTTACTCTAAATGACTGGGTAATTTGAAAAAGGATAAAAATTCATTTTTTATTGCTCTTATCATTATTATTCCCTAATTTTTCATCTTAAATAATTTATAATCATTTGCGCTCCCTTATGCCCCCAGTTGCAAAAATATTCTTCAAATAAGGATTTGGCATTTGGAAATAGAAGAGAAAATGCGGATCAAACCTGTCCTGAATGACTGAATAGAATAAGCTCATTTCCAAAGTAGCATTTGAAACTTCCATAATATAATGTCTAAATGAGATGTAAAAGGTTGGAGGAATGTTAATTTGAACGATCAGTTTATAGTAATAAATCGGCTGCTACAATAACGGCCGACTTGCATGATTTTACTGCGATTGAGTATACAAATTCAGTAGGGAAATGCATTGTCTATCATTAATAAAACATTTTTTTATAACTTTTATGGTGTCAGTTTAAAATTTAAGCTATCCTTATTTTATTTTTGGATCGTGTATTACTCATAAACTAGATTTTTGCAAGAAAAGGATGTAGAATTTTGTGTATTATAAATATCAACACGAAATTTACATATACATTTTAAACATATATTTTTCATATTCGCAGGTCTTTTTATTAAAATGCGATGATCAGGATTGTAGTCTTAAAAGTAACAGAGGATTTATGCTATAAACATAGGATATACGCTAAGGCAGAGGTGTATGCTGTAGCATTCTTGAGAAACAGAGGATATGCGGTGTTCCTTTAAAAAACCCAGAAGATATACAACGTATACCCTCCTCTACATCCCTGGCGATGATTACTTAAGCAGAGAAATAACGCATGATTTAAAAAGAAACTCCATTTTTATTCATGCTTTCCATTTAACAAAAAATGTGTTATTTACAAGGGTCGCAGCGTCCCTAAAATTTTCACACTTTAATACCACAATTTTAAAACGACACTATTTGTTTTCAGAAAGTCATTAAAATACTGGTAGAAAAGTCCGAAAATTTTAGAGACGCTGCGACCTCTGTATTTAAGAAGAAATGTTACTTCTGCGGACTGAAATGTACACCTATTTTTAAGATATTTTTTGGATATAAAAATGAAATAAATATCACCTTTGGACATTTTAAATTGTAGTTATTGAAATTTTAGCCGTACACATTAATGGCACAATATTTTTGTGCAAAAAAAAAGTGACGATTTTGTGTTTGATTCTCTATGAAAGTTATGCCTGTAGAGTGTAGACGAAGTAACTTGTTACTCTATCGCCTTTCCCTCTGAATATATAATGTGGTACTAACAACTGTAATAAAAGATGCGTTAAATTTTTTCCCTAATAAAATTTTATTCTTTTTTTAATATTAAATATATATATAGAATAGAAAGTGGAACGGGTGGTATTCTGCCATTCTCGGTATAAAGAAAGAAAAAAATGTTACTTTTATTATTATATGAATGACCCTTCATTAGATTCAAATATCTTTCTAACTCTTTAAAAACTGTGGAGCCCAGCGAGTATTGTTCTACCAGGGCTCTGTTCAACAGAACTCCGAACTATTCGCTTCACAGAATATATATTTTAGTTGCATTTCCATTAAAAACTTTTGATAACACATATTTAACATGATTAGAGTGCTAAGGCAATTTTGACTTTATATTATTAAAGTTTTTTATTGGGTTTCTTTTGGATTTATTATTATTCAAATCCAATATTCATATTTCTTGTTTTATTTCATTCTTTTAATACTTGTGCTGCATGATCTTGGTTGATTTAACGGTGTGCATTACAATATTTTGCAAATTACGAAAGGAACACCTTCCAGGTCATTCGCTTGTGTTCCGGGAAAATAGTGAAGTAATAGAAGGTTAATAAAATATCTTGCTTTTAGTCAACAAGTACATATGGAAGTGAGGAAATTTCTTATGAAAAAATTTTGGCTGTCCCTGTAAATAAATTAGTAATCGTAGAAACTTAATTTTCGATAGGGTTCGTGCTAGGGTAAACATCAATATTATATAAAAATTTCATGGCAATCCGAGTATATTTACGTGAGTTAGAGCGCGGACAGGCGGCCAGACAAACCGAATGCATAAGCACTTTTCAACTTTGTTGGAAAGTGCTAAAAAGATACACATGAAATTAGTTGCATCAGTTTTAAAGAAGAGCGAGTTGATAATATTTAAATATGAAAGTACAACAAGCACCTTCACATCACACGTATTAAAAAATAGCGGTTAAAGACGTATCCAAAATTCGGTATCTTGAAAGTAGGCAATGAGTCCTGATTTCAGTAGCGCGCCCCGGATTATGTTTTGGAAGAGACTAGAATATAGGAGGGCTATATGTGCCTAAATCTTATCCAGCTACCTGCTAAGCTCTGTCTTTCTTTCGTTTGGCCCCCTCCAGTGACCAAGAGGCTCTGCCCCTCGAAACTGGTTGAAGGCAGGTGCTGGATTCGAACCCAATCGCGGCCGTCGGCCTGACCGTTCGGAGTTTTCGTGGTTTTCTTCGAACTTTGCGTAAATGCGGGTTAGATTCCCTTAGTAAGACCCCCCAGGACCCATATCCCTCGAGTAGATAATCGGCAAAAACAAAATAAACCAAACCAATCTACATCAGAAGATTCAGTCATTTCCATTGATACATACTGATTATAGATGGCAGCACCAAACTTGGTTTTTTACTTTAATGCCATATGGGGGGGGGGGGGTGTACAGAATTATCGAAGAAAATGATTTCTGGTGGTAAATATTCTCACCACTCCTGTTTAGTGATTAAAATACTGCAGTCATGGGTCAATTTGTACCAAATTCACTTTACATTGCCGTTAATTTTAACTTTTTTTTTTTTTTTTAAACGCCATACTTCGTTATTTAACTGACTTTACAGGACAACTTTTAATTATTATTAATTCTGTTCTGTCTGAGTTAACTGGAACTTCTTTATTTAACAGTTCATTTTGAAAGGCCAGAAATCTTATTTATCACACAATTTCATTCATAAAATGTCAACGCTGAATATTATAGTTAAAAAAAAAAAAAAATTACGAGATTATGATAGAATTGGTCTTTTTGTCCGTATACTCATTAAATCGCTAAGAGATGGCAGCACCGAAGCACATTTGGAGACCCTATTGCATTGATTTAATTGATTTTTTTCTTCTTCTTCTTTCTGAATATGCTCAAAAATTTCCAAATATTTTTCTTCTTGTTATTTAATAACAAAGGTTCCGCTATTCATACAGGTCTAAAATTGATAAATGGAAATATCTATAGATGTTTAAATTGAGGGAAAAAAAATATGCGCTCATTTTAAGATTAAAAGAGCCGAATAAAAAATAGAAAAGAAACCTTTTCGCAATTGCAGACATTTAATTTATTTAAATAACAATTTGATTAAAATAATAAAAAGAGAGAGTATGAGGAAAAAAAAGAAAATAGCTCCAAAAATTACATATAGATACTGACAAGAAGCTGTTCTACTGAAAACGCATTCGTACATTTCAGTGGGTGTTGATGTTATTTATGATGTCCGGTTATCTGCACTCTTCTGAGATCGATTTTTTAAAAATATATATATTTGCTTGAAAATTATTTTAAAAACCATCAAAATTGGGTACACTCACATACAGTTTTGAAACAAATTCCATTTAAAAGTAGGTTTTAATCCCTAATCGAGAACGTAAAATGAGAAAATGTGCGTTGTTTAGAAGTTTAAGAAAATGCAGTAAAAGGTAATCGTTCCGTTCTTGACAATAAAAGCGCGGGAGAAATCTCAACTGTAGTGAGAAAAAATATCTATCTTGAAAATTCAGAATCCCTTATAAGAGAAGAATTCTTTCCAGGTCGTCCTCCTGTCTTCGCAAAAAAAGTATAGTAATAGAAAATTAATAAAGTAATCTTGTTTTTACTCAACAAGTACATATTAAAGCAATGAAATGTCTTATAAGAAGATAAACAGGTTGAAAATTTTCATCAGTTTTATTGTCCTCCCCTTCCACCAGTGACTGAGAAGCTGGTAGACGAAGCTAGTAGACGAAAAGTGCTGGGTTCGAAGCCGATCGCGCCCGTCGACAAAACCGTTCGGAGTTTTTCGGGGTTTTCTTGAAACCTTGGACAATTTTGCATAAATATGGGTTACGGTTCCTTAGAAAGACCTCCACGGAGGGCACTTCATCTCGCTCCTAGGTCCGTCATAGTTAACACCACAGCACCACCACTTTCAAAGAGGAGGCAACAGATAATATTTAATTTATAAAGAGATGACAAGCACCTCCACAGCATACTTATTGAAAAAAAAAAAAATAGCAGTTTTATACGTATTTTGAAAGTAGGTAACAAGACCCGCTTTAGCCAATAAAAATTTCGTTCACTTTGCATGTTTTTAGGACCCCATCAGACGAAATTCTGAAAACGGGTATTTAAGAGAAGGTTACGGGGACTAAGAAAATGATTAACTAAATAGATGTAAATTGATTAGCTATATGATGAAATGTCAAGTAAATAAATGAAAAAAAAGGACAAAAATAAAGAAAATACCGAATCGCGAAGAGGAACTGAACAACGCATCTCCTGAAAGCGTGCGGTCAATGACGTCACTGCTAGTAACAGTATCATCTCCAGTATATTCACATGGCCCCACCAGTGACCGAGAACTGGTAGACGGCAGATGCTGGGATCGAACCGAATCGCGGCCGTCGGCCTAACCGTTCGGAGTTTTCTTCAAACCTTGCGAAAATAGAGGTTAGATTCCCTTAGAAAGACCCCCCCCCCCCGAAGGGCACTCCTCCTCCTGGGCCTATATCCTTCGAGTAGATAATCGGCCGACGCACGCACACAAAAAGAACTATTTCGTATATTTACTGACACAAAAATGGCGGCTACCAAAAGCGGTTTTTTTTTTTTTTTAATAATTCATGTGTTTTTTTTAAATTAAGAGACTCATATTTAAAAAAAAATAAAAAAGATTTCTTTGTTTTGTTTAATTTCTAAAAATTAAAATCGATTTTTTTTAATTGTTAGAGTGAAAATTATATTGACAATACGCATGCTAAAAGAAAGAAAAAAAAATCCGCATTGTCACTTAGAGTAGTCTAGGTAACAATATCAGTCGTCATTTACTGTCAGCGCTCAAGCCAATAATACAGGGGTTAGTGGTAAGAGGCAGTTAAGAGTTCCAAAAAATGTGCATGCGGATTTGGCATAACTTACGCTGCTTCTCGTTCGGAAAGACAAAGCGAAACGCCCCGCTGAAAAAGCGAAGTGCACTTCTGGAAAGCAGACGATAATGAAATACACATCCCTCTGCGAAGACAGAAGCAAATAAAAATTTGATGTCAAGCATTTAAAAGAAACAAAAATAAATGAAATTTAGAAACTGCGTGATGCTGTTTCACGCTATACATATCAGGGAAGCAAGATAATATCTTATATTAAAGAAACAACAAATTAAAACCTGTAACTTTTATTTTTGTGGTGATGATAGTGCGTGTCAGTTGGTGAGGGAAAGAGGGGATGGGGATGGAAAAGCTTATAGTTTTTCTGCTACGTTGCCACTCTTTTAAATAAATATCTGGAAAAAACAAACATTAAAAAAATAATTTTTTTTTGTATTAACAATTTCAGTATTATAAATATTTTTATTTCTATATTACTATAATTATAAATTAGTATGAGGAGGAAAATTTTAATCTTATGTATGCCCCTCCTTTCTTTGGCAATTTTGAATATATTATTACAGAACGGATTATAAAACTACTGACTTTTTTAATAATGGTTTAGTTCTAAGCAGAATTTTTTGAGTATTTTTATTTAATCGGTTTATGTTATATTATCAGAATATTTGCCGTTTGAAAGAGGGACCTTTAAATAAAATTAGTGCAAATAATTAAATGCTTAATTATAAGTTAGCAACAATTAATTTGGTTTTGAGGCATCGACATATACACATATCGATAGGTATATTTATGTAAATGCTAACAATTAGTGATAAATTGGTTACATTTTAAAAAAGAATCACGGTTTATTGTTTGCCAATATAATGGATGTGATATATTTTATAATAACTTTAAATCGTTAAGTTTAACCTCTTCAGTCCTGAGATAAATTTTACGTGGCACTACAAAAACCATTTTAAAATTATTATAAAGCATCTCTAAACATGCGTAATTTGTATATCGATACTTCTAACGTGCACACCTCTATTAAAAAAGTCTAGATGTAATTTTAACAATTCTAAAAGAAATTAAATTAATTTAAAGGGTGATTTTTAGTGTCGCCTCCAGGCGACATCAGGACTGAGGAGATTAATTAATACAGTTTTTTAGGATATGTAAACTAAAATTCGTAGCATTTTTAAAACTCGATAAGATAACGTAATGTTTCAAATAAACTAAAGTTGCTCTTGGCGAATTTCAAATTCCTTGTAATGGAAAATGAATGTGATGTGGACTCCGATTGGTGAGAAAAACGTGTCTGTCATATAATTTTTTTAGAATAACGCAGAAAATCCTGTCCAATTTTGAATGGTATACCCTCATTTCCAAAGTAGCATTTAAAGCTATCAAAGTATAAAAAGATGAAGCAAGTACGAGACAATGCAAATCGACTCGTCAGGATAAGTCAAGGAAGTTTTTTAGTAGAGCTCCCGATTATACGTTTATACGAGTATACGTATAATACGTATTATACGAAATACGTATTTGCTATATTATAAAACGTATAATTCGGCATCCGCAGTTATACGTATTACACGAAACAGCATATACGGTACATCGTATATACGGATTTTACCCAAGCGGTTAAACGTATAAACGTTTAAACGTTTTTCATTCAATGTATGAAATTTTATGTTTCAATATTTTTTTGCGGATTAGAGACATTGAGAAATATCCGATAGAGTATCCCCATCACGATTCTTTGTTCAAAGAACTACGATGTGTTTACTTAACTACTACTTGTTATGCAGGCACTTAAAAAAATCTGAATATTTCCTCAGTTTAGATTTTTTTTTTTTTTTTTTTTCAAAAAAAACTAAGTTATTTATTATAAAATGACTTACATTAGTTGTGGGTAGAATCAAACTAATCTTTGGAAAATCTGCGACACAGTACTGAGTTTTTTATATTTTCTTGTATCTTTAGAAGAAGAAAGTATTGGATTCGGGAATACTTTCGACGGGTTTACACGTTTTAAGGGTAAGAGAGTCCGAAAAACATGTTTTTACAAAATATCTGCCTGTCAGTTTATGAGTCTGTGACTTTGTCTGTCTATATGTGACATGGATTTTGTGGGTTTTCTATCTCAAGACCTAATACACAGAATTAAGTAACATATATATGGGGGAGACTAAGGCACATGTGAAAATGGGGCATATGAGAACATTGCCATTTTTCACTAGTTATTATATGTTTTTTTATTTGAAAAAATTATCAAAGATGGGAACACCTATAGACATATAAAAAAAATTTGAAACTCTTCGACATTTTGTTTGTCCCCAGGAGCCAAAATACTGCTTACTGTACTTAAAAGTAAAATCTCCAGGTTGATAAAAGAATAATTTTATTTTTTTTCTTTATTTAACATATACTATGGATACTAATAAATATTTATGATATTTTTTATTTTTAAAATTGTGAAATGCTAATGATTTGTCATTTTAACTCTTGTGGGAATGTGGGACACTTATGAAGAGTCTAGTTGGGGCAGATCTGAATATGTCATTAAATTGCCCAATAATCATTCAGTGATTCTATTCCTTTTTGTTAACTTCGTGAAAATAATGCCAGCTCCATTATCTATATTTTTATAGAAATAGAAGACATTTCTATCATATAAAGTTGATTTTGTGTAATAGCAACATCTACAAACACAACTGTCAGCAAATAGCAACAATCTCCTTACGTTCAATTGTAATTTAAATAAATTTCATGTTTTCTAAATTGCAATAAATGCTATACATTATTTTATTTAACATTTTTCAATACTATTTTTTATGCCTCATTAATGCAAAAAATATTACGTTTAACAACTTTGCAAATTTTTCTGTTTCATTTATTGCAAACTTGTAGTATTATTTTACTTCCATTTCTAAAACAGCTATTTTATTTGGTGTTTTGAAAATAGATATATTAAGAAAATAAAATTTTTAAACTTATAACTACCATGAAATCTCTATTATTGACTCCCCCCTTTCTTTTAAAAGCAAAAGAAATTAAATTTGGAGGAAGCTTATAAATGTAAAACAATTTTTTATCCTTAATTTACAGGCAAATAAGGCAAATATAGGAATGCGAATCTTTCGCCTTTTGGTAGTTTTCCTATAAATGTTATCCAAATGCCCCCTCCCTAAAATCTCCCTCAAACAAAAAGCCCTAAGCAAAATTTAAATTCTCTAATTATTTTCTCAAGTTTACTTCTTTATTTTTTTTTGTTATATTGCCACAATATTTTATCAATTATCTAAGCCCCCCCCCCCCCCCAAATCTGCTTATTTTTATTTTATAATATTTTGCTTAAACATATAACTCAGAAACTAAATAAATATACATATATTTTTCTTTATGGTGAATTTAATAAATAAAACAACTAATGATTAAGGTAACATATGAAAAAGATAATAAAAACATGTCAAATTTTTTTTCCTTGTGTTCACATGTTTTCCTTATGTGTTTACAACTGCTCTTTCGTTGGGGCACATATGACCTTTTTTTTTTTTTTTTTAATTCAATAAACTATTAAGAAAAGTAAGAAGAACTGTAAAGTTAATTTTTAGAAAATACCATGCGTAAAAAAAGTTCTGTTTACTATATAGAGTAGTTTTGCTTATAGAAATTAACCCAGTTATGACAAAAAGCTATGTTTATGTGAACTGTTCCTGGTAGAAATTGTTGCTGACTAGTTTTGTATGTAAATCTTTCAACAGGTGGCTGTACTTTGCTATATTTTATTTACGATTTCTGCAATAGCTCTATCTCTAGAATTAATGCGCGAATTTTCATCAAACTACAGATTCAGTTAATGCTTGATATAAAGTGATTCTATGTATGTTTTGGTGAGAATGTCAAGATTAAAAAAATGAAATTTTATTATACATTAACAGAGTTAGAAAATATTAACTCCATGAAAAGTATAGCATTTACGCTCAGGTGCAATCTTGAGTGTAAAACAATAAGTGAATAAAGAATTTTTAAATAATTAAAAAGAAAAAACTAAATTTAACAAGAATTCACAATAAATCTGAAACATTTATACTCTCATTCTTTCCTCAAAAAGTGTTTAATTTTGCTGGTTATTTACAATGGATACAATTTGTATACATTACCTACACAAAATGTAAAATAATGGGGTATCTGAGCTCATTACCTTGAAATGAATAAAAAAATCTAAATAAATTCAAAGTACAATGTTGCAAAATACTTTTGCTATTCACGGTAATAACTCGCTATTTTGAAAATAGATATTTCACTGTTAGTGAAACGAGATTGGCCAATCAGGAGTCTGATATTTTGTGAAATTTTTGCAAACTGTTTTAAAAAATATACGCTTTCCATTGCTTGATCTTGTATATATAAGACATACTATACGGATTCCTGTCGTAACGCCACCGATTTCCAAATTATTCTTCCTTCAGTGACATGAGACCGATGAAATCCAATATTTAAATTAGATACGATACGTGGAATATACGTATACATTAAATATACGTATTCTAAAATATACGTTTAACTGATACGCCTTATATGTATCCGGATACGTTTAAACGTATATTTTGAAGTATCCGTATAGCAGAAAAACGTATTATACGGATATACGTATATCGTTTAAAAGTATAGCTGCTATACGTATCCTATCGCGAGCACTATTTCGGACAACTATAAGCTATAATTTTTATTTTTGTAAATTTTTTTATCGTTTTTTCACACATTTTTTATAATCAAATAATTATACAAAAATGACCATTTATGCATCTTTGGCGGCTATATACATTCAGTTAATGACACGTGATTCGGTACAATAGTTTTTGAGAAAATGAGGCTTTTAAAAAATCGAAAAACATTTTAATCTTATCAAAGTTCGCACACTCTTTGGAATTTAAAATGACTCTGGCACCACTATTAAAAATTAGAAAATTTACATTTAGTTTTTAAACCATAACATTCGCAACCTCCAGCTTCATTCAGAGATTTTACGCTATTTTTTCTGCAGTGAAACTCTTTGAAAATATACTTAAAATTTGGTGGTAGAACTGTGCGAACCCTGAATGTCAATATTTATAAGGTGATAATGGGGTGATACATTGTGTAATAGGGAGACACATGAGAAAAAAAATAAGAAATTTGATTGAAAAGCATGTTTTTTAACTTATCCGGTTTATGACCTTTGCAAACATTCTTTTTTTATTTTATGTAATAAATAAAAAATAATAAACTGTAATAGCGCTTTACTCCGTAATACAACTTGCAGACACTCGCTACCCCCCACCCTCATAAACATACTGGGTGCAACTGTATAATACGGTTATTTTTACTAATACAATATATATTATCAAAATAATAATAATAATGTCATTAATAACAAACCCAAGATATATATAAATCGATAAATTCCGTTTCCGAAAGTTACAGATTAAGGTATAAATACTTAGAAAAACACAATAGATTTACTATAATAGTGAAAATCTTTAAAAATAAAATAAAATATTGCATGCAATTAATTGTTCTTTAATCACTGGCAATGGTGTGGAAAGAAAGAAAGAAAAAAAAGGAACTATGTTCTTAAGTAATTTCTTTCCCTTATGAAAACCAATGTTTAATTCAAAGTTTTTTCTTATTTATTTATCTTCTCAGTCGAATTTTTAATGTTAAAAAGGGAGTACAAACAAAAGTAAAACATTTTTTTTTTTTTTTTTTTTTTTTTTTTGCACGAAAAAAAAACTTATGCAATGGCCACTCACTCACACGCATACTCGGCCAATGTCATTTGGGGGTTCGGTGCTTAGAAGTATTCACACAATGAATCACCTGAACAAGACAATTGCGTATAATGCGTATATCTAGTTTTATATAACTACGAGGAGATCTTAATGCCACTAATGGCGCTCACTCGTTGGTTGTATTGAATCCATTTAGAAGCTTCTAATGCAAGGAATCACATTTTTATAATTTAAAAGTATAACTATATAATTTTAGCGATGTGAGTAGAAAATAGTTTATTATT
>CAXHSM010000011.1:1532196-1551969 GCA_964019185.1 Maratus speculifer | reverse complement strand
TTTTATTATAACATAGCAGATTTCGTCAGGGGGGCGGAGCCCTCCTGAACCCCCCGTAGTCTCATTAAAGTTTGTAACTTTCTATTAATTGTGTTAATGGTTATCGTATATATTGCATTTCTTTATACATTTTGATTTATAAGGATAAGTAACAGTTTGGACAAGCATTTTTCATTATCCTCATACTTCTACATGCCTGCCAACCACAAACACTTAGCCTGATGTATCAGGAACTTCTGTAAGTGTTCTCAGTAATCTAAAGTTTTAAAATTTTGTTTAAAAAAAAAGTTTTGATTGCTGCTCTATAATATATATATAGACATATATATATACAGGGTGAGTCATAAATATCGAAACAATAGGCTATCTCCTTAAATATTGCCCATAGACCCATACTTCCAATTGCAAAAATTCATAAAAAAAAGTTGAATTTTCTTATAAGATAAGTTGCAACTCCATGGGGGGGGGGGGGTCTATTTGAAAAAATACGAAAATTAAATTTTTATACGGCCCCCGTAGGGTAAAATTCTCAATTAGGAAATTATTTCTTATGCATTCCTAAATTGAACAAAAAAAATTTCATCTCCATGTCTAAAAATCTGACAGAGATGTTAAATTCCAAAATTCTCCAAAATTCGTGACTTACACTACTTAACCATGCCTATAAAAGAAGAATTTTTATCGCATTTTGAAAGTAGATGAGGGATCGTCCACAAATTGTGCATTATTATATGTCGGTTTAACACAGTGCCTCTTATTTGGACATAACAAAGCAGCGCATTGAATTAAATCTAAACTTGTTTTCAAAATATGTTGGTACTCTACATTGCGGGTCTGCATGGTTCGAAATATCCAGGTCCGGTCCCAAACCGACCCATAGGTAAAAAAGTTCGGCCTGGCCTGGAAAAATTGTAAAATCACAGCACGTACTGGCCTGGAAAAAAGTTTAAATCATAGCCTGGCTCAGCCGTGATTTTCTACATAGTTTTTTACTTCACTGTGGTTAAAGGTCGTATGGAGGAGTTCTGACCAAAAATACTTATTATAGCTTCTTGTTTTTTATATCTATACTTTTTATTATTTAAGAAGCGTCGAAAGCTGTGATTTATTTATTTTATCAATAAATCTATATGTAAATGTTTCACTTATATTTTAATACCGTTACTCTATATCCCATGCGTTGGAGACTTTGAGAAATGTTATACACTAAAACCTTTATAAGACGGAATCACATAGGAAAGAAAGAATACGTTATAGACAATTAACATTCCTAGGATGTGTGAATGAAGTTTATTTTTTTTCTCTGGTATTATTGTATTTATTTTACATGGATCAACATATTATCCGTTTAAGATAGAATTCTGGTATAGGCAGATTTATTTCACTGATCGTATTTAAGTTTTTTGCCTTTAAATATACTGTTCCTTAAAACAAATGAATTTTAAAGGTTTTTTTTTTTTTTTTTTTTTTTTTTTTTTTGTAAAATAAAAGCGATTAACCTCTCCAGGACGATAAAGAAGTTGAAGTTATGAGAGTTAAATAAAAAAAAAAAAAAAAAAAAAAAAGACTTGATCTGCATCTTAGAAAATGCATTCTTTTAAATAACTGACGATCATTTAAATAATACACTTCATTTTCCTGCATAATGAATTTTCCCCCACTATTTCTTGTCATTAAATTAATGAAAATTAAGAATTGTTTAAAAAAAAATATATTTACTTTTGAAAATAGGATTTTTTTAAGTTATATTATTTTTTCAATAAATATTTATAATAGTTTTAAAATTAATATTGAAAAACTAAAACCCTGGAACAAAACTATAATCAGATTTTCATCTTTAATTAAATGGAAAGGAATTGAAATGCGATAAAAAAAAATTTCGAGTTATAAAGATTTTTAATTATCTCATTTAAACCAGTACTAATCATGTGAAAATTTTATAATTGTATGAAAAATTTTAGGATGTATTTTTCTTAGCAAATTATATAGCTTACCATCACAAAAAAAGGAAAAAAAAATCAAAACTCTAACTCAAAAGACAGATTTTTACACGTTTCCTAGAAATGTTAAGCCCCACCAGTGGCCGAGAGGTTCAGACCTCTCAACTGGTAGACGGCAGGTGCTGGGTTCGAACCCAATCGCGGCTGTCGGCCTAACCGTTCGGAGTTTTCCGTGGTTTTCTTCGAACCTTGCGTAAATACGGGTTAGGTTCCCTTAGAAAGACCCCCACGGAGGGCACTCCCCCTGGTCCTATATCCCATTAGCGTAGATAATCGGACGACAAAAATCAACCAACCAACCTAGAAATGTTAAAGTAACATTGTTTTTTCAATTGCGCACATTTCAATTTGTGTCTAATCCCTTAAAACCTGATGAATTTTTTAAACGGCTATAACTTCGCGAGTTTTAAAGATATGAAGATGTAACTTTTTGTGTCTTACTCAGGACTGGATAAGGAAAGTTTTCCTAATTGGAATTTTTATCCTACGGGGGCCGTATAAAAATATAACTTTCATATTTTTTCAAATAGACCCCCCATGGAGTTGCAACTTATCTGATCAAAAATTTCACCTTTTTTTATGAATTTTTGCAATTGGAAGTATGGGTCTAGGGGCAATATTTAAGGAGATAGCCTATTGTTTCGATATTTATGACTCACCCTGTATAACATCTTATGTAAATACACAATAATCTACTCGATAGAATTAATTTACTGAAACCATCTAAAAATAGGTATCTTTGAAGACTTTTAAAGCCAACAGCTGATAATTCATCATCCTGTCCATTGCCAATTAATTAAACCACAAACCTGATTTGGTGCAATTAAATAGCTTTTCTGACAGCTATCTAATTGTATACAAATTAGAACTGAAATCATAATGTCATAAAAAACGTTCATATTTAAAGCAAACCAATGTTTCTGATCAAATTACCAAAGATTAAAAAATATTTTTCTTCACTCAGCTGGCTCTGCAGCTTTTTTTTTTCGTAATCTGAATTAAATAAAGGGTTTTTTCACAAACTACAAGCTGCTAAAGGTGACTTCATTCCCGTATTATTAAAAAAAAAAAGATAAATGAATAAAATAAGCGAATCATTTCTCTTTACATAATTGATAACATGAAAAACTAGTCGTTGGGGCCACCGTAATACTTACCCATCATAGATATGCATATATAATATATGAAAATAATACATTTGAAAACTATTTATAAAATGGATTGCAATTCCAAAGCAAAATTTAAACGTGTATTTATATTTTTTATTGTGCATAGTAATGCTGTATTAAAGAGTTGCTGATGAATCTCTTTCGTTAAATTATACAACACGCCTAACTACTCAAGTAATACTGAATTGCGAAATAGAAACATCCTTATAACTCCAAAAATAATAACCTTATTAACTAACAGTTTATTGCGTCGGATTAAGCGTCTCATTTCCAATTCAAATATATCTTTGAATTGAAATTTGAATGAAATACAGGGTCATGAAAAATCGAAGAATGTGGAAAACACGATTACAGATATCTCGGCAAATAATAATTCGATCGCCTTCGTTCTTTATGCAAAATTTGTGTTATTTTATGGTCTTTTACGATCACTCCTTAAAATAAAAAATTTCGAAAAATTTTATATACCTTTCACCAGAATGAATTTTTCGAAAGTCCGAAAAAAATAGTTCCGGATAATCGAGGTTATTGATATTAAATAGGCTTCGTTCCATTCTTACATTCTAAGCACATACGAAATTTCAAGTCTCTATCTCACTTCGTTCGGGAGGTAGAGCGCTTACAGACAGACAGACGGACGGCAAAAAAAATTTCTAAAAATATGTGTTTCGAAATCTTCAGTGTCGAAAACGTGTAAATCCGTCAAAAAAATTTTAGATTTTCAAAACGATTGCAAGACTTACCCTATACTACGTATGATGGGTAAGTAATTAATCAAGTCTTCATCCCATTTCAACAGTGACAATACGGAATTTTATATTTATATGTACTTAACATACATCAGTTACAAAAATGTGAAAATTTGAGCCAATTATTATAAACTATTGCCAAAAAGAAAGTATAACGAATGTAAAAAGAAGTGCCAAGTAAAATATAGGAATCAACGAATCTTTATTCGTAAAATAAAAAATGATGCATGTTGATGCATGAAATACACTTGTAGAGATTTTTAAAACACCTCTCAAGCTAATATCAATGATTTTAAATAAAATATCCTTTACAAGTGAATTTTAATTTAAAAAAAAGACCAGTAATACGAAACCTTCAAAAGGGCGCCGCTTTGGACAGTTCTGGTTTATACGAATAAAAATATTTATTTCCAAATCAGTGATGTCATCTTGCGGAAGCATAATTTTGTCATTTACTAACCACTTGCTTTTGAATTTTTTTTTCTTATTGAAATTTTCGATTAAAAATTAAACAACTCTGTTAGCTGTATGCAGACGATAAACCGTGAAATATTGGTGTCATTGTTTTTGAATAATCAGAATTAACAATGATAAAACACTGCACATTTATTTCAATCGCAAAGCATATTAATTTTATTTTTGATATATGAGGTCAAATTCACATTGTTTTCGTATTTTCGTATTATTTTGATTATGAACATGTATTCATGTCAATTTTTTATTTCATTTTCCTTTTACAGAAAATCTTTCAAATCAAAATTAACTGTTTAGCATAAATTATTACTTCGAGATCTGATTTTCTTGCAACGGTAAAATAAATATTGAAAGATTAGATTTTTATCGAAAAGATTAAATTTTATAGAAAAATATCAATTTATTCTTTATGAAAATAATGAGCTTTTTAATTTATAAGAAAAATATTTGAACAAATTAAATAGAACATAGCCTGTCTTTGATTCAGGCGTAAAATCCATGTTTAAATAAAGACATTACATTAGAGAAAATGAAAAACTTTGTCGATTCGTTTGCAGTTTAAAATAAAACTATTCTTTAAGTCAGTATCTTCTTGAAAATAAATTTAAAAGATAAATTTAAAAAAATTCCATTAGAGGTCGCCTTAAACTTCAGAGTAACCAACAACTAATTTTAACTCTTATTTTTTTGTTGTAATTTAATGCTTACAAAAACTTATTAAATGTTTTCGGAAGCTTAGATTTAAACTTAAATTTTGAGTTCAAAATCTGAATAATTAGGAGTAGTTAAGTAGCGCAAATTGAAGTGTCTTCAGGAGTTGAAATTTAACACTCCCCCCTCTTCGGACACAATTAAATTTTTCGCTACTTAAACACTCCCAACGATTTAGAATTTGAGCCTAAAATTTAAGATTATGCATTTGAAAGCATTTAATGAGATTAAAAAAATAACAGTTAAAAATAGTTGTACGTTACTCCAAAGTCTAAGGCGCCCTCTATCGGCATTTTGCGAAATTTATCTTTAAAATTTATTTTCAAGAAAATGCTCATTTAAAAAATAGTTATAGCAAAAACCGCAAACGAATCGACCAATTTTTCCGTTTTTCATAATCACTTGAAATTCGAACCCTCTGAACACAGTTCAGTTTGTCTACTTAACTACTCCCAACTATTCAGATTTTGAGCTCAAAATTTAAGTTTAAGTCTAAGCTTACGAAAGCATTTAATAAAATGCAAAAAACAACGCCAAAAAAGAGTTGTTCGTTACTTCAAAGTCTAAAGTGCCCTCTATCGGCATTTTTTGAAAATTATTTTTATAATTTATTTTTAAGAAAATGCCGACATAAATAATAGTTTTAGTGAAAACCGCAAATCAATGAACCAATTTTTCCGTTTTTTATAATCATTTGAAATTTGAACCCTTTGAACACAGTTCAGTTTGTGCTACTTAACCACTCCCACTTTCAGATTTTGAGCTCAAAATTTAAGTTTGAGTTTAAGCTTACGAAAACATTTAATGAGATGCAAAAAATACCGGCAAAAAATAGTGGTTCGTTACTCCAAAGTCTAAAGCGCCCTCTATCGGCATTTTTTGAAATTTATCTTTATACTTAAATTTCAAGAAAATGCCGACATAAAGAATAATTTTAGTGAAAACCGCAAATCAGTCGACCGATTTTTCCGTTTTTTATGTTTATTTGAAATTTCCATCCCTAAACATTAATGGCGGCTATCTCCGTTGGAAAACGTTTGGGACTCTTGGTCTCCTATTTAATATTTTTTATCTTGATGTGTACTATCACCCCTCTTTTATTGTAAAAAAAATTTTGGAAACATCCTGTATATATTATATTATATTATATTTTATATATATATATATATATATATATATATATATATATTCAGTGGAGCTTTAAAATTTGACTAAATGTAACCAAAATTTAGTTTAATTTTCGTTTCAGACTAAGAGACAAAATTTTAATTTAGATTGGACGAGTTAAAATTTGATTTACTTTGGCTACGGTGAAAAAAGCGGGACATTATGTGTCCCGCTTAGTAGTTCTTTGGGACGGGGTCTCTCCAGAACCCTCAAAATCTTGGCATTACCTGTAAATGGAGTAAATTACCCTGTCTCTCGATAGCAACATACCCGAGTGATGTTGCTTAACTCCTTGAGGGGCAATCACCAATTAGTAATGTCTCTATAACATTAAATTCTCCATTGGAAAAAACGAAAAATTTATTTTTTAAATAACAAAAAGTATTTTTTTTCTACCAGAGTTAAAAAATATAAAATTTCGTGCAAAAATGCTTTTGCGAATTTCGTTTAAATTAGATGGGATAAAATATTGGGTTGGGAAAAAAGTAATTTCGTTTTTCCCAATAGATGGTTTTAAAGTCGCATATCTCGAGTAATACTTACTCAATTAAGCCATACTATACAGCGTTTGAAAGATAACAGTTTTTAAAAAATTCTAGATATAAAGGTAGCGTCATCTGTTTAACCAGTCTAAAGTTATCGCGTTTTAAAAATGGAGATTCCAGACGATCATTTTCGTTGGAATCGATCATTCCTCGTCACATTTTGCTTTTTTATTGCTGAAAAGGGAAAAATGGCGCAGGCTCATCGAAAATTGTGGGGTGTTTATGGTGATCAGTGCGTAAGTAAACACCAGTGTCAGAATTGGTTTGCTCGTTTTTGTTCTGGAAATTTTGATGTTAACGCCCTGGTTGGTCAATCGTAGAAAAAGTCTATGAAATTTTAAAAAAAATCGAGATAGATCGACAAATTTTTTCCCGCGATATTGCTACGGAACTGAACATTGACCATAAAACAGTGTTTAACCATTTACATATGATTGGATGCCAAAAGAAACTCGATACTTGGGTTCCCCATGAACTCACAGTGAAAAATTTAATGGACAGAGTTTCCAATTGTGTATCGCTACTGAAACAGAAGGAAATCGACCCATTTTTGAAACGAGTGCTTATGGGTGGTGAAAAGTGGATCACGTACGACAATAATGTGCGAAAATGATCGTGGTCGAAGAGCGGAACAGCTTCATAAATGGTGACAAAGTCCGGATTGATGCCAAGGATAAGTTTTTGGTTGTATTGGAAAGGAATTATCCATTATGAGCGGCTCGAACGTGGCCAAACCATTAATTGAACTATCTACTGTGAACAACTAATGCGAATGAAGCAGACGATTTAAAAATCCCGGTCACAATTGATCAATAGAAATCACGACAACGCTAAACTACACACATCTTTAGTCACTTGGCAAAAACTGAGAGGGCTTGGCTGGGAAGTTTTGATGCACCCACCATATAGTCTTGGCCTAGCTCGACTGATTAATATTTGTTCCGCTCTCTGCAGAACTCTCTTCGTGGTGTTAAGCTTGCTTCAAAAGAGGCTTGTGAAAATAAACTTGTTCAGTTTTTTGCCCAGAAGTCTCAGAAGTTCTACAGTGACAGAATTGTGGTTTTATAAGAAAAATGGCAAAAAGTCATCGAACAAAACGACACAGGTATTATTGATCAGATTTTAAATTTATATAAATAAGTTCACATTGAATAATACGAAAAAAAGCGAAATTACTTTTTCCCCAACCCAATATATCCCAATTTAATAATTTTTAAGCATAAAATATACTAACTAAAAATAATTTTCATTTTACTTCAAAATATACACCAGATATTTACAAAAATAATATCTTTTAGTATTATATGTTTTAGACTGCGCATTGTATGTAATTTAATTTATGCAAAGATAATTCATGCCATCAGCCACAGACAAAACAAATACCCAGACGAATCACTTTGAGTCCGTGATTGCAGCGCCGTCTGGAGGAGAACGCTAAAACACAACCGCTCTGAGGACGATTTGGCGAGGGCGAGGCCCGAGGCGAGATGAAGGCAGGAATAGGAAATTTCCTATGTATTTCCTTCGGAACGGAAGTACGGAAGATATGAAAGCACGTGTTTTTCGTCAAATCGCTACAAAATGTAAGTTTTTTCAATTATTTATAGTATTATTTCACATTTATTTTGAGTGTTTGTAGTTTATTTTCGAATAGTAATTGTATTTTTTTTTTCAGTTCATTGTTAGTTATAAAGATGCTGCAACGTGCCTGAAAAAGATTGCCGGGTTTATTCAATACAAGGCCCTAAGTTAGATTAAACCACAGATATTAAAGTATGTAATTTAATAATTAGTAATTATTACATTGTTTATTACGCTTATTATTACATTATTTATTACGTTATTTGTTATATTGTTTTCGCTTATGAAAATAGAGGTTATGTCCTAAGATTTCTAAATAGTTCTTTTTCTGTCTTTACTAACTTTGATATAAACAAAATTGGAAAAATAGATTAATTTTAGGCACTGTTAGTGCATAGCAACAAGATGACTTGCAGATTTTTATTATTTAGCTTAACACTAATTCTATTTAGGAAAGATTTAAGATATCTGAATATGCTTTTTCTTTTTTCCCTGTCTTTACTAATCAAAATATCTCATCATTGTGGAGTGTAAGCATTCCTTCAGATCAAATGTGAAATTTTATTTTGAATATTATGTCTATACACTGTTTTCATTCATGGAAATAAAGATTTCTTAATTTATTTAAATTATTAGAAAACGACAAATGTTGACATCCAGAAAAAATGAATTTTTTATTCAAATTATTACTCTCATACTATTTATAAATCACTTATAATATCCAAATATGCTTTTTTTTCTCTCTCTCTGTCTTTACTACCCAAAATATCTCATTATTGTGGAGTATAAACATTCCTTCAGATCAAATGTGATTTTTTTTTTTTTTTTTTTTTTTTTTTTTTTAATATTATGTCTATACACTGTTTTTATTTATGGAAATAAAGATTTCTTAAATTTTTTAAATTATTAGAAAACGAGAAATGTTGACATCCAGAAAAATAAATGAATTTTTTATTTAAATTATTACTCTCATACTATTTATAAATCACTTATAATATCCAAATATGCTTTTTTTTCTCTCTCTCTGTCTTTACTAACCAAAATATCTCATTATTGTGGAGTATAAACATTCCTTCAGATCAAATGTGAAAATTTTTTTTTTGAATATTATGTCTATACACTGTTTTTATTTATGGAAATAAAGATTTCTTAAATTTTTTAAATTATTAGAAAACGAGAAATGTTGACATCCAGAAAAAAAAAATGAATTTTTTATTTAAATTAGTACTCTCATATTATTTATAAATCACTTATAATATCCAAATATGCTTTTTTCTTTTTTTCTCTCTCTCTGTCTTTACTACCCAAAATATCTCATTATTGTGGAGTATAAACATTCCTTCAGATCAAATGTGATTTTTTTTTTTTTTTAATATTATGTCTATACACTGTTTTTATTTATGGAAATAAAGATTTCTTAAATTTTTTAAATTATTAGAAAACGAGAAATGTTGACATCCAGAAAAATAAATGAATTTTTTATTTAAATTATTACTCTCATACTATTTATAAATCACTTATAATATCCAAATATGCTTTTTTTTCTCTCTCTCTGTCTTTACTAACCAAAATATCTCATTATTGTGGAGTATAAACATTCCTTCAGATCAAATGTGAAAATTTTTTTTTTGAATATTATGTCTATACACTGTTTTTATTTATGGAAATAAAGATTTCTTAAATTTTTTAAATTATTAGAAAACGAGAAATGTTGACATCCAGAAAAAAAAATGAATTTTTTATTTAAATTAGTACTCTCATATTATTTATAAATCACTTATAATATCCAAATATGCTTTTTTCTTTTTTTTCTCTCTCTGTCTTTACTAACCAAAATATCTCATTATTGTGGAGTATAAGCATTTCTTCAGATCAAATGTGAAATTTTTTTTTGAATATTATGTCTATACACTGTTTTCATTTATGGAAATAAAGATTTCTTAATTTTTTAAATTATTAGAAAACGGCAAATGTTGACATCCAGAAAAATGAATTTTTTATTTAAATTAGTACTCTCATATTATTTATAAATCACTTATAATATCCAAATATGCTCTTTTTCTCTCTCTCTGTCTTTACTAACCAAAATATCTCATTATTGTTGAGTATAAGCATTCCTTCAGATCAAATGTGAAATTTTATTTTGAATATTATGTCTATACACTGTTTTCATTTATGGAAATAAAGATTTCTTAAATTGTTCAAATTATTAGAAAATGACAAATGTTTTTTGATAAAATTTTCTGTACTGAATCTGAAGGAAATAGTATTTTAAATATCATGTTTTTCTAAATTTTGAAATGAAAAATTATTAATTAAACAAAATTTAGCTTGAGATATTCATAAGATAGATAATGGTCACATTCTGCTGCATGCATCTCTTCCTGCAAAAGTTCATGCTATTTTGAGCATAAATTTGTGTTCCAAAAGAATAATTTCTAATTGCTCGAATGAATCGTAAAATGTATTTTAATACATTGTTATTGGCACTTTTTTTTTTTAAATCAATCGAATTAGATAAATTAATCAAAACTCATTTTTTTTTCTTCATTTGCATTCTAAATATTAACTTCTTATATTACAGCTTCAGTGTTTCCTCATATGTGAAAGATCTAGCTGTTTATTTCCTCTGTTATGAATGCAAATGTGAGCTGGTTGAAAGATTTCCACCTAAATATTTCTCCTTCAATTTATAATTTTGTGACAATTATTTGAAGAATAGAAGACTTAACGTCACAAAACATTTATTTCACAGAACACAACAAACACACACAAAACATACCACGATTACAGATGATATTTTACACATACATGAAAGCATTCACCTTGGATAAGGTGTCGAACATTTTACATGTCAACGGTGCGACATGTTTTCAGTCGGGCTAACTCAGATCTCACTGGGGGGTAAGAAAAAAATGTTCTGTGCAAAGAACCAATGAAAACAGCGCCCTCTGGGCTCTGGAAAGAATAGTGGAGTTGAGAGGTACGTTACAGTAACAAATGCGTTTTCTTCTTCAGGTCCCCATTCCCACTCAACATTCTTTTTAGTAAGATTACTTAGAGGACGCGAAACTTCAGCAAAATTAGAGATAAACCTGCGATACCAGGAACAAGTTTGTAAAAAGGATTGCACTTGTTTAACAGTCTTTGGGGAAGGTATATTCATAATGGATGCCACTTTTTCTTCGTCCATTTCAATTCCTTTGTTTGTAATCCAATGACCGAGATATTTGACACGTGAACAAACAAAATGACATTTATCACGGTTAGCATGGAGTTTAAACTTGGCCAGTCTTTCAAATACTAATCTCAGATCAGAAAGGTGTTGCTCGAAGGTCGATGACAGAACAATCATATCATCTAGATATGTCAAAATTTTAACACTACTAAGTCCATAGCGGAATTTATCTATTAATCTTTGAAATGTTGCCGGAGCGTTGCGCAATCCAAACGGCATTCTTATGTAGCGAAAGGTTCCGAATGGACAAACGAATGCTGTCTTATCTCTATCAGCAGGATAGACATTAACTTGATGATAGCCAGACTTTAAGTCAATGGTTGACATGTACGCTGTGGGAGTAGTATCTTGCAATAAATCATCCAGTCTAGGAAGTGGATAAGTGTCCGGAGTCGTGTTCTCGTTGAGTTTTCTATAGTCTATGCAAAGACGCATCTCACCATTAGGTTTCTCTATAAGGACAACAGGAGCTGCATACGGAGATTCGCATTCTTCTATAACACCCTGTTCTAGTAACTCATCCAATTCTTTCTTCAATAGTTCTTTCTTCATAGGTGACATTCGGTAGGGTGGTCCTGCTACTGGTGCATGATCCCCTGTGGGAATATGATGTTCTATATAAGGAGTAGGCTCTCCCCCTGGTTTGAACACATATTCGTACTCTCGAATCAATTCACTCAATTCTTCTCTTTGGTCTTCAGATAGATGATTTCCTTCTTCGTCACGTAGCACGCATGAATTAAAAACGTTAGGCAGGGTCTTCGGAATCAATGGGTCATTGTTTATATAAAAATCAAAAGTTTGACGAGGACTGTCATGAAAATACCACTGACGGTTCATTACATCAAGAACAATTCCTGCCTTTTGTAGGAAATCCATACCTAACAAAGTACGATTACCTTTAGCTTTTGGTAAAACAAGGACTTCTAACTTGAAAGATTTTCCTTTTACTTCAACTGTTACCTCTGTATATAAGACTTCATTAGTTACTGTACTACCATTAGCTAAAGTCATTGTAATGACTTTGGTTTTAAAATCAATTCCCTGTGATTTTAATAAGTTATACAAAGCTTCTCCCGCAATGGAATTACTGGCACCTGTGTCAGTACACGCAGTTCCATAAAATCCATTTATGTGGACATCTATAATGGCAAGGTGGGCAGAGTCTGATACACACGTATACAAGACTACGCTATTAATTTCTGTAGATCCCTTTTTGTTCGAAGGATTACACTTGGGACATTTTGAACGAATGAACCCAGGATACCCACACCCATAACACGTTAAAGGGGGTCTATGATCCGAACGCATTCTATTGTTATCGTAAAAATTTTCCCTTTTTGGCTTAAAAGTATCATCTTTAAATCTATCATGTTTGTCGTAAATTTTATCTTTAACCGGGTATTTGTTTTTAGGGATACTGCAATATGTTTCTTTTCTAGAATCTTTCCGAATACTATCGTAACTATCTAACTTTTCCACTAGTTCTGCTGGAGATATTATATCACCCCATTGGTCCAAAAAATGGTCCCTAAAATCAGGCGGTGCCCTTTTTTTGATCTGATCAGCTATCATGAGATACCGTAATTGATCAAACGTACTAATATTAAGACCTGAAATCCAGCCATTAAAATAATTTTGCAACTCAAAATAGAAATCTTTCCACGTGCATTCTTGAGCTTTCCGGTGTTTACTGAATAACTGTCTAAATTTTTCCGAACTCAATTTAAATCTTTTCAAAAGCATTCTTTTTATATGTGTGTAGTTTTGAGATAATTCTTCGGGTTCCCTGGCTATCAAATTAGCAATATCACTGGGGACCGAACCAATTAAATGTGTAACCCAAATATTTTCCGTAAATTTTAGAAATTTTAATTGGCGTTCAAACAATGTTAGAAAAATACTAATATCGTCATTATTTGGATCGAACTTAGGAACTAATTTTTGCAATTCAAATTTGAGATTTTGCTCATCCGAAGCATTCAAAGTTGAAGCACTAGAATCAATTTTATTTTCAATTCGCATTTTCGCAAGTTCAAAAGCTCTTTCTTGTTCTAACCGACGTTCTTTTTCAGCCTGTTCTTCTTTTCTAGTATTTATTATAGTATTTAACATTTCCTTTACAAAATCTTCTTTATAGTTAGGACTATTCTCTATTAAAGTTCGTAAATCAACAATTTTATGCGACGCATGTACAGTTTCTCCTAATTCCTCAGCCAAAATCTTTAAATCTTCCTTTTTCCCTTTAGCTAAAAACGCCATTTTCCTAAATTAATTTAAAACTCAACAAATTATAAAACAAATCGAAACAAACTTTGGTTCCCTGTACGGAAAATCACTTACCAAAAGTTAAACAAAATAATCAAAATAAACATATAAACAATACTGCAGGGATATTTAAACAAAATTCTTCTTACTAAAACAATAAACCTGTTTTGAAACTGATAAACATATAAACAATATTGCAACAAAATTTAAACAACAATTTTCTTACTAAAGCAATAAATCTATTTTGATAATACGAATGTAACTAAATACTTACGTAATTACCACTCAAATACCTTTTGTAAAATTTAACGTGATCACGTTTCAATTATTACACACATAAATACATTTTAAATCAATTAATATATCCCATAAATTCACTTAAATAAACCATATCATTAAACACATATCAATAATAATAATAAAATAAAGCAATTTTCTAAGTTACGTTCGTTTTACTGGTACCAGTTTGAAAAACAAAAAATGAAAAAAAGTAAAAAAAACATGTAATCTCTAAAGATATTTCGAACAGAATAAAATAAATAAAAATAAAATTATGTCATGACCTTTTTTTTTTCGCCTAAAACAAAAAGAAAATGAATCAAATAAATATTTCACAACACCAAAGAATAAAATTAATCAATGTTACTATGAAATCGAAAACATGATAGAATTCTGTTCTTTTAATTTTATTTCACATGAAAGATTATTCAATAATCGTAGATCAAAAGTACTGCTTGCATTTTTATTTTATTTTCTGGCGAATAAACAGCATTTCTTCAATAGATTTTCGACGATTGTAGCTAGAACATTTTTGTTCTAAAATGCATCTATGACGTAACTACTTACTTCGTTTTGAATCAGACATTCGTAAGAAGCTTTACATATGCAGCTTTTTTAATATATAAACTATTGCCGTGAGAATCGACATCCCACTGACAATATAAATATTTTATTTTCAGATTTTTATGAAGAATCACTTGTACTTGAAGAACGTGGTGTTCTATGCCCCGAGTTGGGCCGCCACTCTTTGTGACCGTTATTTGAAGAATCGAAGACTTAACGTCACAAAAACATTTATTTCACGAAACACAACAAACACACACAAAACATACCACGATTACAGATGAGATTTTACACATACATGAAAGCATTCACCTTGGATAAGGTGTCGAACATTTTACATGTCAACGGTGCGACATGTTTTCAGTCGGGCTAACTCAGATCTCACTGGGGGGTAAGAAAAGATGTTCCGTGCAAGGAACCAATGAAAACAGCGCCCTCTGGGCTCTGGAAAGAATAATGGAGTTGAGAGGTACGTTACAAGGTAGAAATTAAAAAAAATATCTCTTCTACATTTTAATATTTTAAATGATTATTTTGCAGTGGAATGGCTGAGATCTTTCGGTACAAAGAACGTTTTGTACTTTTTTGAGTTTGTTTAGGGGAGTTTTAAAAAAGATATTTCAGTCAAATGAAATCCAGTTGCAGAAATTTATAAAAATATCTCTTCTACATTTTAATATTTTTAAATGATTTTTTTGGCATTGGATAGCTCTGATCTTTCGGTACAAACACCGTTTTGTACTTTTTTGATTTTGTTTACAGGTGTTTTAACGAGGCTACTTCAGTAAAGAAATCCAATGGTAGAAATTTATAAAAATATCTCTTCTACATTTTAACATTTTTAAATGATTTTTTTGTAATTGGATAGCTGAGATCTTTCGGTGAATAGACCGTTTTGTATTTTTTTATTTTATTTACAGGTTTTTAAAGAGGCTACTTCAGAGAAATTAAATAAGGTAGAAATTTATAAAAATATCTCTTCTACATTTTAATATTTTAAATGATTATTTTGTCATGGGATGGCTGAGATCTTTCGGTACAAAGACCGTTTTGTATTTTTTCGACTTTGTTTAGTGGAATTTTAAAAAAGCTATATCAGTCAAGTAAAATACAATGGTAGAAATTTATAAAAATATCTCTTCTGTACATTTTAATATTTTTTAATTTTTTTTTTTTTTTTTTTTTTTTTTTCTTGTCATTGGATAGCATAGATCTTTCTGTACAAAAGCCGTTTTGTGCTTTTTCGACTTTTTTTAGGAGAATTTTAAAAAAGCTACTTTAGTCAAGAGAAATCCAATGGTAGAAATTTATAAAAATATCTCTTCTACTTTTTAATATTTTTGAATGATTTTTTTGTCATTGGATAGCCGACAACTTTCGGTGTAAAGACCGTTTTGTACTTTTTTTGATTTTGTTTACAGTTGTTTTAAAGAGGCTACTTCAGTCAAGTGAAATCCAATGGTAGAAATTTATAAAAATATCGCTTCTACATTTTAATATTTTTAAATAATTTTTTTGTAATTGGATAGCTGAGACCTTTCGGTACAAAGAACGTTTTGTACTTTTTCGACTTTGTTTAGGGGAATTTTAAAAAAGGTACTTCAGTCATGTGAATTTCAATGGTAGAAATTTATAAAAGTATCTCTTCTACATTTTAATATTTTAAATGATTTTTTTGTCATTGGATAGCTGAAATCTTTCGGTGCAAAGACCGTTTTGTACTTTTCTGATTTGTTCACTGGTGTTTTAAAGAGGATACTTCAGTCAAGGGAATTCCAATGGTAGAAATTTATAAAAAATCTCTTCTACATTTTAATATTTTGAAATATTTTTTTTGTAATTGGATAGCTGAGATCTTTCAGTACAAAGACCGTTTTGTACTTTTTCGACTTTGTTTAGGGGAATTTTAAAAAAGCTATTTCAATCAAGTGAAATACAATTGTAGAAATTTATAAAAATATCTCTTCTACATTTTAATATTTTTAAAGGTTTTTTAGGCATTGAATAGCTGAGATCTTTCGGCACAAAGACCGTTTTGTACTTTTTTGATTTTGTTTACAGGTGTTTTAATGAGGCTACTTGAGTCAAGTGAATTCCAATGGTAGAAATTTATAAAAATATCTCTTCTACATTTTAATATTTTTAAATGATTTTTTTTTGTCATTTGGATAGCTAAGATCTTTCGGTACAAAGACCGTTTTGTACTTTTACGAATTTGTTTAGGGGAATTTTAAAAAAAGCTACTTCTGTCAAGTGAATTCCAATGGTAGATATTTATAAAGCATCTTGACTACATTTTAATATTTTTAAATGATTCTGTTGTCATGGGATAGCTAAGAACTTTCGGTACAAAGACCGTTTTGTACTTTTTCGACTTTGTTTACAGGTGTTTTAAAGAGGCTACTTCAGTCAAGTGAAATACATTGGTAGAAATTTATAAAAATATGGCTTCTACGTTTTAATATTTTAAAATGATTTTTTTTTATCATGGGATAGCTAAGATCTTTCGGTACAAAGAACGTTTTGTACTTTTTTTATTTTGTTTACAGGTGTTTTAATGAGTCTGTTTTGTACTTTTTTTATTTTGTTTACAGGTGTTTTAATGAGGCTACTTCAGTAAAGTGAAATCCAATGGTAGAAATTTATAAAAAATACCTCTTCTACATTTTAATATTTTCAAATGATTTTTTTTTGTCATGGGATAGCTGAGATCTTTCGGTGCAACGACCGTTTTGTACTTTTTCGTCTTTGTTTAGGGGAATTTTAAAAAAGCTATTTCAGTCAAGTGAAATACAATTGTAGAAATTTATAAAAATATCTCTTCTACATTTTAATATTTTCAAATGATTCTTTTTGTCATTGGATAGCTGAGATCTTTCGGTGTGAAGACCGTTTTGTACTTTTTTTGGTTTTTTTACAGGTGTTTAAAGAGGCTACTTCAGTCAAGCTAAATCCTATAGTAGAAATTTATAAATATGTCTTTTCCACTTTTATATATTTTTAAATGATTTTTTGGCATTGGATATCTGAAATCTTTCGGTACAAAGACCGATTTATATTTTTTCGATTTTGTTATGGGGGTTTTAAAGGGGCTTACTTCAATCAAGCGAAATCCTATGAAGTTTTGAAGGTCATATAAATATATATTTTTCTCTTCTATATTTTAATATTTTTAAATGATATTTTAGCATTGAATGTTAGAAATTTATAAAGATATCTCGTCTACAAGTAAATATAAACTGATGATTACCTCTATCAAACAAAATCCATGGTAGAAATTTATAAAGATATCTTGTCTACATTTTAATACTAGTAATTTTTTTTTTCATTATATAACTGAGATCTTTCTGTACAAAGAACGTTTTATATCTTTTCGATTTTGTTACGGGTATTTTAAAGTGAATTTACTTCAATAGAGCTAAATCACATTTTAGAAATTTTTAAAGATATCTCGTTTGTATTTTAGTTTTCTTTAAACTTTTTTTTCGGGGGGCGGGGCAATTAGATAACGGAGATTTCTCTGTACAAAGACCGTTTTACATTTTTTCGATTTTTTACGGGTATTTTAAAGTGGCTTACTTGAATAGAGAGAAGTCCCATTATAGAAATTTATAAAGATATCTCGCAACATTTTAATATTTTTAAATGATTTTTTTAGCATTGACTTGCTGAGATATTTCTGTACAAAGACCGTTTTATATTTTTTTCGATTTTTTTACGGGTATTTTAAAGGGGCTTACTTCAATGAAGCGAAATCCTATGACAGAAATTTATAGAAATATCTCGTCTATATTTTAATAATCTTTTTTATATTGAACAGCTGAGATCTTTCTGTACAAAGGCCGTATTACAATTTTTGACTTCGGTATAGGTATTTTAAAGTGACTTACTTCAATCAAGCGAAATCCCATTGTAGAAATTTATAAAGATATCTCGCCTACATTTTAAAAAAAATTTATTTTATTTTATTTTTTTCTCTTACATTGATTAGCTTTTACGATTTCATTTATTTTAAAGAGGCTACTGCAGTTAAACGAAACAATGCCTTCGCTTTAAAGCTAATGCTATGAAAGAAATTTATAAAAGTTTATCGTCTGTGTTTTAATAGTTTTAAGTATTTTTTTTTTTTTTTTTTTTTTTTTTTTACATAGCCTAGTTGATATCGATTTGCACAAAGGCCATATTCTATTTTTTTCGATTTATTTTACGGGTATTAAAAAAAAACTTTAATTAAGCGAAACAATTTACTAGCTTATGATAGTTCTTTCGACGATAATCCAACGGTCGAAATTTATAAATAAATCTCGTCTGCATTTTAATATTTTTTCCCCTTTAATAGCTCAGAGCGATCTCTTCAAAAGCCTTTTTCTACTTTTTTAAGCAGCAAGCAACATTTTACGAATAGCCAGAGGCAAGAAATTTCACCTATACGTTCCTGGACTCCCTGCAGAGTAAAGACCTTTCGTCTTACTCCCTAATTGCTTTTAAGGCGTATCCCTTTTGAAGGCGGGAATAAACATCATTTTCGATTATTTTAAATCAAAGTGTTTCAACTTTTTATACAAATAGCATAGATTAAATTTTTTTAAATATCAAAATAAAAAACATTTTCTGAAAGCTAAATAATTAAACTCTGCATGCTGTTTTACCAAATTTTAAAATGTCAAACAGATTTTTCGTAATAAGACACTAAATGTGAATTTTAAAGACTATAAAATAACGTACTTGTATCGCCTTAAAATTAAAAAAAGAAATAAAATTTCAAAATGACGTGCATACTTTAAACCTACAGGTTTTCAAAACAACAAAAATGATTAAATTTGAGCAAAATGAAAAAGGAATGAAAGCGATAAATTTCTTCCATTGAAATAACATTAGCCGTTCTATCTCGGAGCGTTACTGAAGTAGGGCCTTAATGGGGAGTGTTCAAACACGACCTAACCGAATCCTTATCTCCATAACGAAAGGTAGCATTCCACGCTTTTATCCACTATACCTAATGAAGAATGTCCTTATATTTGCCTTCAC
>CAXHSM010000011.1:1521263-1532173 GCA_964019185.1 Maratus speculifer | reverse complement strand
TTTATCATTCGAAAATTGCATCGAATAGTTTGGAATTACAGTAGAACCCCGATAATTCGGATTAATTGGGACCAGACCCAATCCGGATTATCGAAAATCCGGATTATCCGGAGAATTAGAAAAAAAAATGAAATAAAATACAACATACTAACAGAAAATCACCTTTATGTTAAACTTATTGAATATTTGCAGACAGTAATAATGTTTACTTTGCTTAATTACACCGAAAACATGTCAGAATTTTTATTTAGAATACGACGATGAAACAAGTTAATGTTATGGAAATTAGCCAATCGCTTCTCAAATTTGAAAAAAAAATTGACCAAACTGATTCGAATTATCCGGAGATCCGGATTATCGGGGTCCGAATTAGCGGGGTTCTACTGTATTTATATACTACTTATATTTAACATAATAGTAAAAGTCATAATGTTAAATTTTCTACCAGGCAATAAACAGAATTAGTTATTTTCTAAAACCTAGTTAATAATAATAATAGTAATAACAGAAAATAAAATTTTTCACATCGATATAATTAATTAATAATTTTTTTGAATTATTAAATATCAAAATTGAAATTCTAAAATTACATGAAAAAGCAGAAAGCTCAATATTGTAAGCAGAAATACAGTAAAATGTATTTGATATGCATTTATATCAAGTTGTCTATGTTTTTTTTTTTCAATTGTATGTTATTTTATATTACATCTGTACACTGAAAGACATTTACTGATGCATAAACTGGAGAAAGGTATTTAAAAAATTAATTCAAAACATTTTCAGAAAAAGGAGGAGCTTGTTGTCTTCTTTTCCACAAACGGCCGAAACTGTATTTTGCTAGCAATCTAATTTGTTTCTTGAGAGATTATTTTTATTCTTTACAGTTATAAATGTTTATTTCTGCACACTTACTGCTGTTGTAAAAGAACATGCAAGAGTTATACAAACAGCATGAAACAGCGTTCACTAGTTCTCTTTTCCAAATACTCTATACTGCTATTTATCTTCATGCAACCAGCACTAAAATATTATCACCCTAACGCCTGTCCTCGGTTTAAAGCAGGATACAGCAAAGGAAAGGGATATGCAACTTCATTCTTTACTTAATTGAAATACTTGTGTTTAAATCCTCACTCCCCGCTCCCTTTCAACTTAACCCCAAGCTTGTTAACAGAAAGAGAATAACAGAAATGTGCAAGATGACGTCATGAACAGGTTTTTCTGATTTTGTGCTATAAGACAGATATCGGTGTCAACTTGAATACTACTCATGTTGAAAAATGTACGTGATTTGAACTGCCTTACTATTGACGCTAATATCTAGTTTTATATAACAACGAGGAGGACTTAATGCCACTAATGGCGCTCACTCGTTAGTTTAATCGAATATTCACGGAGCGTTCAAGCAAGGGAATCTCATTTTATAACTAAAACGTATAACTGTATAATTTTAGTGATGTGAGTGGAATATAATTTAATATTGGCTTTTTAGTTGGAATAAGTACACTAATTTACAAATTCTTTTTTCGTTTATTGAATAAATTTTTAGCGTATGATTTTTCTTTTAAAACTATCATTCAGGGTAACATTGATCCACGGATAGTAACTTTGTCCGACGTCCTAGTTTTCAACATTTTTAAAATCAAGAATCTGGATCATCCCTAGTGCTGCACTCTGTTAGCAAAGTTATAAAGTGGGGGTTTTACTCTGTATTTTAAAAAATAAATTACCAATATTATACACAATTAATTGCAACATTCGGCTATTTTGTGAAGTACGGTTTTCAAGTTAATTATGAATGTTGGTTTGAATTTGTTGTAAAATTAATTTTTTACGGTAAGTAAGAAAATACTCATTTATTATACATACTTTTATGTAAATGCGGAAAATAAGCTAATATTTTGAGATTTTATGTTTACTAATAGCTAATGAGATATAAAATTACATTAAAACCACCATTTACCCTTTTTTTCAGTATAACTTTGAGTAGGCTTAAAGTTAGGCATAAGTTCATTGTTCACTGATTATAAATACCAATTATATGCAGACTAAAAATGTAACAATATGTATGTTTTTAACGGAAGTCTATGCAGAAAATAAAGGACATATATGGGTAGACATTGAAAACATAAATTTCAATCAAATTCCGATTTGGCTACCTATCTGACAATATATTGTCCCTATTATTATCTTATAAATATTGATATTTCATAAGATATAAAACTTTTTGTTTCTTTATTTCCTTTATTTTATTTTATTTTTTTTTTAATAAAATTCGATTTTTTCAAACTACTTTAATGCCATTAACTGAGGTTATATAGATACCAAAGACGTATAGCTGGCAATTTTTTTTATAATATTCTGTTCATAAAAACTCTGTGAAATTTTAATTAGAAAAAATCACAAAAATAAAGTTTATATCATATAATCATAAGAAATATTTTCCGTTTTCTTGTCGAAAATTCCCCATTTGTGCACGTGTTTTATATTAAGAGCTGAAGGCGTGCATTGGATATGTGCAAATATTTTCAAAAATTTGTGTAAAATGAATAAAATTCATTCAAAGACGCTCTTTAAGGCGGAGCTATTCAAATTTGACACCTTATACATTCAACATTTTTTATTCTTGTTTGTTTAATATTAGTACTAGTATATATTACTGTAATTCTGGATACATTATTCAGTTAAAACATTAAAAATTGTTTTTTATTGCATTTTTAGGTTTTATATCAACAATAACCAGTTTTTTCTTTCTTTTTTTTTCTTTTCTTTTCTTTTTCTTTTTCTTTTCTTTTTTTTTTTTTTTTTTTTTTTTTTTTTTTTTTTTTGCTAAGTATAATCACGGTTTTCTTCTTATATTCTGCTTATGCATAATATTTATAGTAATTTTATAAATTACACAAATCTTGTGATGTTAGTGAATGTAAATTATAAGTTTTTAAATATCTGGGAAAAAAATGTGATTCAAAATAGTTCCAATTGTAATACATTTATGTTATTATTATTATTTTTAATAGTTCATTTTATGTGATATTAATGACATGGTGCAAAGTTGCACTAAATGACTGGATAACTTTGACAAGATTAAACATCATTTTTTAAAATTATTTATAACATTATTATTCCTTAATTTCTAGCAGTACACAATCATTTAGGAGCATTTCTTCTATTTTAAGGCAATAGTTGCAACAACATTAGTGAAATAAAAGTGGGGTATAGGAAAATAGAGAAATTGCGGATTAAATTTGCTATAAATGACTATAAACAAAGTAATGCACATTGAATTCCCATGTTATTCGTTACGGTTTTTGTATGACAAATTTAAGGTAATTTTGGTTTATTTATCAAAACTTCTTCTTCTTCATATATATATATATATATATGTATAATATATATTTTTTTAATTTGTCATATTATATTTGAAGGTTTGTGCACGGTCTTTCAAAAGCAAAACAAGTAGTACATGTACAATAATATAAATAAGAAATTGCAATATAAAGTTCGTCCATACTAGAGTAATTTTTTTTTAACTTTTTTTATACGTTATTGTAATTAACATGTAGTTTTCAATATCTACTATTATTCTTAGCAGGAAAATATTTTTTCGGGAAATACTGTTATAATATGATTTACAATTAACGGATGACCATCAGATTTCATTTGCAGACAATATAATGTTATGTGTTAAAATTACATAATTAACATTTTCTTCATGATTTATTTATTTCATTTCAAAGGGCGACAATGCACCGAATCTATTTCTCAATTGCAGTCTCTGAATCCCCTGACCCCCCCCCCCCCCGCTACTAAACGGGACTTTCCCTTTAAAGAACGCATACATTCGACATTTTGTAAAGTTCAATGTAATATCCGATATCCGAATGGAATATCCGCCGACAATAGTAATTTCGGCAAACATTCGTTATCGACAAAAAAAAATTGATAAGTATTCAGGTGGGACCGAGAATATTCTTAAAATAATGTTTATTCCTAATTTGACAAGAAGGAAAAGATAAGAGATAAGAATTAGGAAAAGATAAGAAAAAGCCAAATCATTCTTAGTAAAAATCAAATCCAGAAAAATAAGCTCTTTAATAACGACTAAGATAATGATGATAATAATGATACTACAAACTGCTACTACTACTTCTACTACTACTACTACTACAACTACTACTACTACTACTACTACTACTACTACTACTACTAATAATAATAATAATAATAATAATAATAATAATAATAATAATAATAATAATGCATTCCGTTAGCAGACGGCCTCACCAGTGGCCGAGAGGTTTAGACCTCTCAACTGGTAGGCGCCAGGTGCTGGGTTAGAACCCAATCACGGCCGTCGGCCTAACCGTTCAGAGTTTTCGCGGTTTTCTTCGAACCTTGCGTAAATACGGGTTAGGTTCCCTTAGAAAGACCCCCACAAAGGGTACTTCCCCCCAGGATCTATATCCCCAGTGTAGGTAATTGGCCGACACCAAATAAACCATACCAAACCGTTAGCAAACACATAAATCTTGCCAATACATTAATATGTAACATTTATTGCGGAATAAATATGTGAACGTTCACGACCAAGTCCATTTAGTGAAAAATGAGACAGTCCATTTAGAAGAAGCATAAAATATTTTTTGACATCGCCCTCTGTGACTTGCTTGCTCTGTGACTCAAGCTTGCTTTCACATACTTTCCAATGTATGGCGTCGACTGAATGAGTTGGTTCGCTGTGGGAGTGAACTAATGCATATCGTATGCACTGGGACTATTCCATTATTTTTTTTACTCAAAAGGGTCTAATATGGTTGTATGGTTATGAACTCTTCATATTACAGTGAAACCTCAAAATACGGGAAACTCCAAATAAGGGACACCTTTTTTTAAAGGGAGAAAATCCCAGTCCCATGGGTGTCCGTTATTCGGAGGTTTCACTGTAAATTTTTTCGACGATTGATCTCAGTCGAGTGAAGATAATCGGCCATCATGAATAATACCAACACCCATTGAAAAGTACGAATGTGTTTTTAGTAGAACAGGTCCTTGTTAGTATGTCTGTTTTGGAGCTATTTACTTTCTTTTATCTCTCTTTTATTATTGTTTAACCCTTAACCTGACGAATTATTTATCAAGAAATTGATCCATCCCAATAATTACCTTTTTTTAATATCTGAAGGTGTACTGGAATTTTGAGATAATACTAATGTGGAATTCAGATATGTTTTTTTTTCATTAAAGCTGAATATATACTTTGGTTATTATAATATTTGTAATGAAATATTTACAAAAATAATCAGATTAATTAACCAAAATTACTCTTTTGAAAATATCACAATTCTTAACAAGTTGGATGGGCCAGTCCCAAAACTTTCTTCTATCTCATACCATACACTATCTCATACATTTTAATATTTAAAAAAAATAGTTACTCATTTTAATGCTTTAATAATTTTAATTCAATACCATGCCAACTTTGATTTTCATCTTAAATATCTGCTTCAATCAGTTAATCGGATTAAAAACGAATTTCCGTCTCTGTACGAGCCGATGGACAATACAATGATTGACAGATTTATTTATTTTTTTAATTCAGGGTGGACTTACTTGCCTTACCAAAAAATAATCACATACAAAAAAATTATTTCAGTTTTAGAACTAACTTCATACACTTTTAAGTGGTGCAATATTGAAAATGTCATAAAATTCGCGATTGCAGCGCCTCCTTCCGGCGGATTTTTTTCAAATTTAGCGCGATCCAACTAGCCATAGCCATACACTTACACAAAAAATTTCATTCAATTCGATGCATAGCTTCATACACTTTTGGTCGGTACAATATTGAAAATGGCACAAAAATCGCGATTGCAGAGCCCCCTTCCGACGGATTTTTTTCAAATTCAGGGAGAACCAACTAGCCATAGTCATACACTTACACAAAAAATTTGGTTCAATTCGATGCATAACCTCATATACTTTTGGTCGGTACAATATTGAAAATAGATCCAGTAATCTCTTGTCAAAGCAAGCGTATCACTGAATTTTGGTGTCATTTGACAGATGAATTCAAAATCCTGTCAGATGTAGCAAAATTAATTTTACTCACATTTTCAACGACTTATCTGTGTGAAGCTGCAAATATATCAAAGCAAAATACAGTAACCGGTTAAATGGAAAACCAGACATTCGCTTACTGTTGTCAAAAATTGCACCAGATATTAAAAACTGTGCAAAAAATTTAAGCAGATTTTTCACACTAAACTTTTGTATATTATTGTTCGTCAAACTTAATGCAGAATAAAAGAAAAACTATGGGCATTTAATATTAGTATATATTGCATATTGTATTATTTTTATTTTAGGAATTTTAATTTCCATAAACTGTTTATTTTATTTTTATTAAATTTTACTTATTTAAATCTTTATCCTAGTTTTCAAAATTGTATTTAATTTTTTAACCAATGTCTGCATCTTAAAACGTCTTTTCTTAAAAGATCTTGTTTCATTTAAAATCCCTCACTAGATTGACTTGTGTGTAATGTATGTATATACTTCTTTTAATTTTTATATCTTTATTTTTTTAATCTGTTTATGTTATTTGCATTAATTTTTAATTATTTAATTTTTTAATACTGTATTTCATAGTAAAATAATGTTTGTTATTAAAAACATATTTTTATTGCATCTTCCGTCATTTACAGCCCCCCATTAGGTTCACATTACATTATATGTGCATATTGTGAATATATATTTCTTTTTTTATATATAAATTTAAATTCTTTAATTTGTTTGCGTTATTTGTATATTTAAATTTTTTATACTGTTTTTCATTGTACAGCATCAGTTGCCGATTAAAATGCCCCTTTTTTGTAACATCTTGTATCATTTAATAAACCCCTCATTAAATTCATTTAATAGTTATATAAATTGTATATATAGGGTCTTCTTTCATTTTGTAACTGTAATTGCTTCAATCTGTATGTTTTATTTTTATAATTTCTTAGTTTGTTTTAAATTTTCTATGCTGTTTTACATAATTGTACTTAATTTTTATAAGCAATTTATATTACCGAAACGAATTATTTTTTAGCATTTTGTATCACTTTACAACCCCTCTTTAAAATTTTCTTTTAATTGTGGTCTGTCATATTTTCCAATAAGAAATAAGTCTGTAGCAATTAAAAAAATATATTCTTTACATTTGTCATCAAACAAGATTTTAAAATTTTGCTCAGCTCCCCCCCCCCCCCTTTGCTGAGACTTTTTGTCAATGAGTATTCACCATGATATAAATTTATTCCCATATATATCATATCCCATTGTGTTAGTAAAGTTTTTCTATTAGTTTCAGTTCATTTAACGTGTATAGTTTTTAATTGCTTAGCTGTTTTGAGGCAAAAACAATGACGAAAGAATCTTTCTTTCTTAATTACAATTAATAACCAAATACTTTAAATAAAATATTCAAAAAAGTTAACAATGCTGCGTTAATCATATAGCTTATAGATTTTGCCCCGCCCATTTAAACACTAATTGATGACCTGCTTCTAAATGTATTTTTTAAAAATGGTTCAAAAAAAGAAGCTCAGAGGCGATTCATTTTCTTTGCATGTTTAGAAGTACTAGAAACTTAAAGAAGAAAGAAAAAAAAAGTACATAATCGCATGATTCCATTACGGGTAGGCGGGACTAGCGAAAATGTGTTACAAAATTACTCACAGGTGACTGGAACTACGCATTTTCTTCTTTTTTCGCGAGTAGTTTATTGGAATTATACAGAAGTATCTTTCTGCAAACGAAAACTGCACAACTTAACTTTTTTTCTGTGCATGTGTGTGGTTTTCGCCATAAATTATAATAGTTTTACGTAATCCTCAATGAAATGCATAATCCAAACATGATCACTATTTTTATCTTTAATTCCGAGTTCTTATTTGAAATCCCAAAAGAATATTTCTTATTTTAAAAATTAATGTCATTAACCCCAAAATAGTATTATTTGAACATCGCTCGAGTAAAAAATAGTTTGTTTTCCTCGTTACTAAAAGCTTCCAGAAATCACAAATTTTTAACTATAATTTTTGTTATATTTGAAGAAAATATCTCGATTTGCAAGGTAGATATTTTAATACAAAAAAGAGGGTTTTAATACTTATTTTTATTTTACTGTGAAAAATAATAGTAATATTAAATAAAACTCTTAAAGGGTTATATAGTAGAAAATTTAAATTTTAAAAATTTCTGTTATGAATTCAGTATTTCTGTATCAGGTAAAGGGCCAAACTGAGAACCTTAGTCCAATGTTGGAAATTACTGTCTTGGATTGTTATCCAGCAGATTTTTCTCTGCTCTATAGGCCAAAAAAAAAAAAAAAAAAAAAAAAAAAAAAAAAAACATTAATTTGTAAAACACAGAATATCGTTGGGTTCAGGGGCTCCACCTTAGAAATTCTTCCCAAAAAATGCTCCGCGATTTCATAAGTTTGGGAAGCGCTGAATTTGATCGAAAAGGGTGTTTTGTGGGGAAAGAATAAAAAACTTTTCTTAATAGTCAGAATGAATAAGTTTTATATAAAGTTTTCTTCAATGGTACTTTAAAGTACCGTCAGCGCACAAAGGATTAAATCAATTTATTCTTTAAATAAAGTAAATATCCGCAATTTTAAAAGGTTTCTTTTCATTTTTTATTCGGCTCTTATAATCCTTAAATTAGTGCATATTTTTTTCTTATCATAAATATCGATAAATATTTCTACTCATTAATTTTAGCCTGAATTAATAATGGAACGTTTGTTATGAAGACAATTTTTTGTTAACTTTTGTTTATACTTAGAAATATATAAAGTCAGTACAATAATGTCTCTATATGTGCTAAGGTGCTGCCATCTCTTAGCAATTTAATGAGAATATGGACACATAAAGCAATTGATTTGGTTTTGTTTATGACGACCTATTATGATCACGAGATATATAGGCCCTAATAGGGGGACTGCCCTCCGTGGGAGTCTTTCTAAGGGAACCTAACCCGTATTCACGCAAGGAAATCCAAACTTCGAAGAAAACCACGGAAAACTCCGAACGGTTAGGCCGACGGTCGCGATTGGGTTCGAACCTAGTACCTGCCGTTTACCAGTTCGAGGTCAGAATTTCTCGGCCACCATGAAGCACTTGTTTTCTGGGTTTGCAATTCCTTGCCTTAAATCATTACATACAACGTTAATATTTTATGAATGAAACTGTGTGATAAATAATACTGCCTTTTAAAATTCATTGTCTATAAATACAGTTGTTAAAAGTTGTTCTGTAAAGACAGTTGAATAACAAAATAGAGCGTTAAAAAATAAAAAAAAGTTAGTAATAACTAAAATTTAAAGTAAATCTTGTGCAAGTTGACCCATGACCGCAATTTTTAAAGTACTAAACACGGTTAGTGGGGGCATTCACCATCAGAAATCCTTCTCTTTGATATTTTTGTTTCATATAGCATTAAAGTTAAAAACTTAGTTTGGTGCTGCCACCTATAATCAATATGTATGAATAGAAATTACTGATTCTTCTATGGCCTGAATTAATAACAGAAAGTTTGTCATTACGTAACACGAAAATAAAAGGTGGAACGTTTTGTAAATATTTAGACAAAAAAAAAAAAAAAAAAAAGAGAGAGAGAGAGTTGTTGTTGTTGTATTGTCGGCCGATTATCTGCGCTAGGGATATAGGCCCAGTGGGAGGTATGCCCTTCGTGGGGGTCTTTCTAAGGGAACCTAACCCGTATTTACGCAAGGCTCGAAGAAAACCACGAAAACTCCGAACGGTTAGGCCGACGGCCGCGATTGGGTTCGAACCCAGCACCTGCCGTCTACCAGTTGAGAGGTCAGACCCTCTCGGCCACTGGTGGGGCGAGAGAGAGAGAGAAAACATTAATGTCTGTGTATGTTGTTTAGTGCTGCCATCTCTTAGAGATTTTATGAGTATATGGATAAATAAAGCAATCGTTTTATAGTTTTGCAATTTTTTGCCTTCAGTCGTCATATTCAACGTTAATATTTTGTGAATGAAATTGTGTGGCAAATATTTCTAGTCTTTTAAAATTAACTATCCATAAATAGACTTATTAAAAGTTGTTCTGTAAAGTCAGTTCAGTAACGGCGTATCATCTCATATAGCGTATCAGAATATAAAAGTTAGTAACAAGGGGAGTTTTTTACATATTGTAACAAGTAATTTTTTTTTTAGACATCGACCCATGGCTGCACTATTTTAATTACTAAACAGGAGTAGTGTGAGTATTCACCATCAGAAATCATTCCCTTTGATAGTTTTGTTTGATATAGCATTAAAGTAGAGGTTATTACTTGGTCGACCAATTTCGCCAAAGTATACAAATGACCAAACTAATAGCCAAATTATAGATATTGACATAATTTTTATTTTAAATGGCGGAAAAACAAATAATTAATAGAATATTAGTAAAAATACAAATAAAAAGTCGAAATAAAATTCTTTTAATGATGTTTTAAACATGTGAATCGTATTGAATGTCACTGAATGGGATATTCACGATCAATCATTATTGGCATTTAATGTTATAGTTTGGCGACAGTTTTTTGGACGACGGGATAACCAAGTAGTACCAAGTAGAGTGCTGCCATCTATGATCAATATGTATCAGTAGAAATTACTGATTCTTCTGTTGTAGAAGTCTTTTATGTTGTTGTATGTATGTCGGCCAATTATCTACACTATGGGAAATAGGCCCTAAGGGGTGGGATACCCTCCGTGGGGGTCTTTCTAAGGGAACCTAACCCGTGTTTACGCAAGCTTCGAAGAAAACCATGGAAAACTCCGAACGGTTAGGCCGACGGTCGCGATTGGGTTTGAATCAAGCACCTACCGTCTACCAGTTTGAGG